>JAJTUV010001203.1:0-483677 GCA_021653895.1 Mastomys natalensis
TGTCTTCAGAGGGGTGGGATTAAAAACATGTGCCACCATTCCCAGCTGTCAAAACAACTGCCCAGTAAATGTCTCTTTCCAGTATTAGCACGCTGAGGCACCAGTGAACTGTGTTCAAGGTGGCTTAATTTGGCACGAACTGGCAGCTCTTCCATGAGATAGGGCTTCGAAGTCATGAAAGATGCCCCAAACAGGAAGTGTGGATCTTATGTAGGGTTACTGAAGGACAGAAGCCAGAGGTCCCTAGGACCACTGATGAAGCTGTAAAGGTAAGCCTAATTTGTAATGAGAATCCCAGGATGTTGATGATTCCAGAACCCTGGGAGTCTGCCCAGGAAAGTGACAGTCGTGAAGAGGCTTTTGGCTACAGGTGCCGAGTTGGAGACAGGACTACACAAGCCCTCTGGAGTCAAGATGATTCCAAAAAAAAAGGTTGGACATGGAGCAGGAGAGGTGTTTGCCCTGCTGGGTTTCAGCTTTGGTCTGACCTTTTCTTGGTATGTTCCACTTCTCCCTTTTGGAAGGAAATGTTTTCGTGTCACTATACATGGGATTTTAGAATGCACCTTGTTGTACTGTCTAAGGCTCACAATGAAGGATTTGTCCTGGGTTTCAGCAGAGACTTGTTCTTTTGGACTCTGAATAATTTTGAGACTGTTAAAGACCATGGGGATATTTGAAGATAGAGTCAATGTGCATTTGAATGAAATTTAAAAAATGTGGGTTGAGGATCAAGAGGGCAGAGTGTGGGTTTTTTTCCATTGTCCACTTGATGAATTTTTGAATCACAAGGAAACACAGCTCTGCACTGAGGGTTTTTAGAAAGGTTTCCTGGCAAAAAGACGGTCCTGAAAATGGGCAAACATGCCATGAGGCCTGGGTCACCATGCCCTGAGGCCCTGGACTGGAAGAGACAATGTGCCTGGGCATCAACTCACTGATTCCTGACTACATGAAATGTGGCTGATAGCGCATCCATGCACATGTTATCCAGTAAAAAGATCATGTTTATATTGTTATGAAAAATATTTGACTTATGAACCCAAGGGGGGCCCCTCAGGGTTACAGGTAAATTTTTTTCACACTTAGTGCTACAGCAGGCTTCACATGATAATCCTGGGCACTCGGGAGGTGAGACCATCGCCAGTGGCCCTGTGCAGCTGGGGAAAGAAATACTACTTCGTTCTTGTTTCAGAGGGTGAGAGGTTTTAAGGCATGGCGAGGCAGAATTGTTTCTGATCTGAGGAAAGGAAAGTGAGGCGGGGCCCCTTTTATTCCTCTCCTCCGCTGCCCTCCCTGAAGCTGGACATTTCCTCCTGACCAAGGAGTTAGTTTGGAAGATTATAGTTTGGAAGATTTACTTAAGCCAGGGGGTCCAAATTCTAAGTTCTACAAGAAGCAAGGCTTCCTATAAAAAGTTCCCACAAAAACAATCGTGGTTTCCCTGTTAGCAAATCTTCATTTTTTTATTTTTATTTTTAGCTTTTTCTTCAGGGTTCTCTCTGTGTAGCCCTGTTTTGCCTGACTTGAACCCAAAGATCTGCCTGCCTCTGCCTCCCAAGTGCTGGGATCAAAGGCGTGTGCCACCACTGTCCAGCTGTCTTTTTTCAAAACACCAGAATCTAGGTTTTTATTTGCACTTTAAAATGTTGAGACTAGGGGCTCAGTAGGTAAAGTCATTGCTAAGCAAGCATGAGGGCCTGAGTTCAAATCTCCAGAGCCCATCTAAAAGCTGGGCAGATAAGTCTGCACCTAAACTACAAGGCTTGGCGATAGAGACCAGCAAACCTGGGAAGATCACTAGCAAACTCAAAAAATGAGGTGAAGAAGCCAATGAGGAAATACTCATGTCTACTTACATGCATATATCACACACAAACAGACACACAGGCAGACAGACGTCAGCAACTATTTCAGTCATCTCTTATCATTGTAACCTGAAATAATCTCATTATATAGAGAAATATATATATTACTTTGACTCAGCATTAGCAGCAATCCCAGAGTGTAGACAGGAGTACAGGAGGACTACACCCGAATTATCTGAAGGTCTCCTCCGAGCTTCCAAGTCTCAAAGGTCCCATCACATCCCCAATAGCACAAGCTGGGGAACATTATTGCTGGCTAGTTGATGCAAACCTTTATCTTAGCATTCCAGAGGGCTGGGTAGTCTGATCTATATGACAAGTTCCAGGCCAACCACAGCTACATAGTGAAACTCTGTCTCAAAAGAATAAAACAAAGGGCCAGAGAGATGGCTCAGTGGTTAAGAGCATTAACTGCTCTTCCAGAGGTTCTGAGTTTAATTCCCAGCACCTACATGGTGGCTCATAAACCATCTATAATTGGATCTGATGCCCTCTTCTGGCACACAGGTTGTACATGCAGATAAAGCACTCATACAATAAAATAAATACAATCTAAAAAATTTTTCAAAAATAAATCTTAAAAAAAAAATAGCAACAACAAAGATCCAAGATATAGAAACAACAAATTAAGTTTTTAAAAGAATAAGAAAACACCATGACTCAACATATACCAGCAACATTCCACCATGGGGAAACCTAAGCTAAATAAAACACCTAAATAGTGTGGAAGGAGGGGAGCCCTCACATACAGCATACCTTGGCCCAGGCCACCTGCCTTTAACATTGCACCACATCTGGAGATCTGTGGTAAGGGAACAGTTGCTGGATATCTTTAACCTTCTGAGGAATGATGTCGAAAACCACTACGAATCACGCTGGGATGAGAATTCCAAAGATGGTTTGCTTGGGTAAGTAAGTTCAAATTATCGTCAAAACACAGTGTTTAATGTCTGTGTGGAAAGTGTGTAGAGAAACGCTGACGAGAATACACATTCTGCCAGACTGCCAAACACACATTTTCTGTTTGATTGCTGGATGTCTCAGATACAATCCTGAGGCCACAGCTCTATAGTATGACGTTGTCGTCGTTGTTTACTGTTCTCTTTCCCTAAGCACCTGGTGTCTATGTATAGCGTCAGTGCTGAGTATGAGTACATAACCCAATCATACTTGTAAAGAGAATCACTGAATAATACTTCTTCATTCAAAGATTAAAAAGAAAAGATTCAAGGAGATCATGCTCCTTCTTCCTAGAATTCACAGAGCAGGGAAATGAACCCACGCGTCTGTGTTCTCAGGAATTGAGTACCTTGAAATGAAATTAAAACGTGGCTATTTAAGCCTGTCTTGTTTTTACTGTTTGGTAAGCTGGTCTCTAAGACATGAGCGCTCTTCTCTTTGTGGTTCATTATATTGGACTTGAATGGCAGGGCTTTCCATCTCCGTGTTCCACAAACGTGTTGGAAACCGTGTAGGAATGTAAAGTCAGTACAGTTACAGTAAATGTCAGGCAGTGCGGTAAGATTTAAAACAAACACAGACCACATGGGAAAGAAATGTGACTAGAAATCACAATCCTCAAATCCTGTTTGTCTTTTGCTTTGTGCTTTAAAAAATTCCACCTGCCAGATATAGTGGTGCACACCTTTAAGTCCCAGCACTTGAGAGGCAGAGGTAGGTAGATCTTTGAGTTCTAGGCCAGCCTGGTCCACAGAGTGAGTTCCAGGACAGCAAGGGCTACACAGAGAAACCCTGTCTAAAAAAAAAAAACAAAAAAAAAAGAAAAGGAGGAGGAGGGGGGAAGAAGGGAGGGAGGGAGGGAGGGAGGGAGGGAGGGAAGGAAGGAAGGAAGGAAGGAAGGAAGGAAGGAAGGAAGGAAGAAGGAAGGAAGGAAGGCCACCAATAGCCTATGGATTTGCCTGCCCCCTGAAAGCTATAATCAAAAACTAATGAAAGAGCCAAGCAAAGCTCTGAGCATTGGGAAGTTGAAGTGGAATTAGAAATTGTACACACTGCTGGGTACAAATTGATTCAACCCATCTGAAAATAAATAGCATCATAAGATGATTCATCCTGTCTCAAAACTAAAAAAAAAAAAAAAAAAAAGATGAATCATAAAAATGTTCATACCCTATAATCCAGTAATCTCTCTCCTGGGATTTTATCCTAGACAAGTGATTGGCCAATAGAGAAAAGTCCATTATACAAAATGTTCACTGCAGCTTTGTCTCTAACAACAAAGAACCAACACAAAAACAAAATACACAAGATGGCTTAGTATGTTACAGCACAGGCAGAAGGCAAATTACTCATCAGCTGTGAAAAATAAATCTGAAGCTGAGGTCACAGCTCAGTAATAGTGCTTACCTAGAATGCTCAAGGTGCCAGGTTCAAGTCCTAGCACCACAAGAAATAAAATGAACAGATCCTTATTACTGGCAATGATACAGAAAATGTCACAGAATTGAGTAAAATAGGACTCTAAAAGGTTGACATAGGGATCCGGGAGATGGCTCAGTGGTTAGAGTCCTTCCTGTGAAGGCCTGGGGACTGGAGTGTGACCCCCTAGCACTCACATATTAATAAAAGCCACAAACAACCGATACTGACTATAATCCCTGGGTTGGGGGCATAAACATGGGGGAATCCCAGGCCACTCGACAGCCAGCCAAGTCTAGTCAAAACTTCAACCTTCATTCAGGTCTAATGAAAGACCTTGTCTCAAGGGAATAAAGCAGAGAACAAAAGGCAACACCTAGAAGCAAACTATTCCTCCGGCCTCCATGTGTGTATATAGCCCTATATCCATGCATATCTCCCCCCCCCCCCACCACACACACACAGAGTCATCAACTCTGCAGATAGGACCCTTACCATCTAAACATGACCTGAAAATTGACATGAAGCTCAGTGAGACATGATTTGAGATGCTTATGCTTTCTTTCAGAACTTCTTTTCATGCTGTGTTTTTCTCATTACATGTGGAAACATGTAAAAACATATATACATTTTAAAACACCTTATAGACTAAATATGGGTTTCCAAGGTTTTTGTACTTCTCACTGTGTAGCCTTGGCTGGCCCCAAATGCATAAAGATCCACCTGGTCTTACCTCCCCAGTACCTGGACTAAAGGCCTGTGGTATGCTCCAGGCCAGTAGTCCCCTTTTCAAAGGAGAGTGACATATTCTTTCCAAAGATCCAATTAAAGATGAAGAGCAAGAAGACAAGGCATGGAGCTGGAGAGATGCCTTGTGCTTAGGAGAATTGGCTGCCCTTCATGTAGAGGACCCAAGTTCAGTGCCAGTGGCCTCACTGGGTGGCTCACACACCTGTAACTCCAGTTGGATCCAGGAGATCCAACATCTTCATGCGACCTCTTAGCAGGTACCTGCACACACATTATACATTCAACAGACAACACACAGACAACACACACACACACACAAAACAAAAATAAATATTCCTTCTAAAAAAGGAAGAAGACACGTCTGTTCATATTTCCAAGAATAACTGCTGTCTGAAGTACTAAGGAAAACCAGTAACTTTGAGAGAAGAGAAAAGGAAAAGGCCGCCAGGACACTCAGATGATAGTGTGTTGCCAAGACCCTGGGGGAGAGAGAGCTGAGATTTACCTGCCTCACCAGGTGGTGGCTGCCTGGCATCATCTCTCTTCTCTTCATTCCACAAATGTTTTCTGAGCCCTGAACCTCCAAAGTAGCTCAAATGCTTGCTATGTCACCAGGCTGTGATGTACTTCATAGAATTGTCACAGAGGATTCAAGGTCGTGTCCAGTGGGGAGGGAGAGGTGACCTAATGTCTTAGCATCTGGCTACTATTCAACTTCGCAGATGAGGAACGGAGCCTTCTCTGTTTTGTCAGAGATAGTAAACCTGAAGAAGCCGACTTTGCTGAACAAGCACAGGAGCCATGAGCCAACAGGTTGACTGTCCAGTGAGGAAGAAAGGGAGCTGGCTAGAAAAACCACAGCTGGACAGATTCCCCAAATACTCCTTCTACTCTAGAGACCAAACTATCACTAAGACTACTGGGTGAGGGTCAGCCAGGTGTCCAGAGGAGAGGAGCAGCTCCTCTATAACCGAGCACTTGGCAAACTATTTAGAAACAGGATTCTATTTCTGCCCTTTGCCCTGACTTGATACTGCTCCAGATCCCACTAAAATTCACTGCATGTTACCTTCTATCCCAAGGCTCTTCTTGGCTAGCTTACCTCCACTGACAGATCATCTTCCTAATGGTAGTTTCTAATTAACTTGGCTCATTCCTTGAACATACGGGACAGCAGATTCTTAAATCCTGATCCCTCTCTTTCTGCTGGTCATAGGCAGTATATGATTAATGCCTGTGAGATGAAGGAGACATAAAAATCATAGTGTTGTGAGGTCAAAAAGGAAGTGAAACTGAGGTAAAAACAGGGAATCTGGAGAGGGGTGGGTAAGGCTAGGTCCAGGCTCGGTATCTTACCAACTTTATAACCTGTGACAAGTCACACAGTTTCTGTGTCTTTTGTCTCATGAATAAAATGAAGCTAGATTATTGTAAATTTTCAAGGCATTCTGAATTGTTGCGGCTCTCACCATTGTGGCCTGGAGTGCTATTATTGGAAGTAGTAGAATAATTAAGGTAGTTTCTAAAGAGTTCAGCAAGAGTTGGTCATGATTGTACATGCTTAAAATCTCAGAACACCAGAAATTGAGACTGAAAGATCAAAAGCTTAAGGTTAGGGAAATCATGTGTGGTACTGGAATACTAGGTAGTGAAGGCATGGATAGTTCTAAATATTTGTCCTTATAACAGAAAATTATAGTCCTCAGCCCTCATCAAAGAAATTTATTTTCGAAACAGGCAGAAAGAGATGGATATAGAGAGCCTCAACCAATAAAATGCAGAGTTGTGAAGTCCAGTCTCACTGGATAAATCTATAAAACAACCCATACTCCTAAGGCTTAGGGACCATTGCAGAATAGGGACAGAAATACTGACTGTAAGAGCCAGAGATAAGAGGCTTTACTGTGAACTTGTGTCTCTTAGGGGTGTCAGAAGCCACACTCATAGCATCACCAACATGACTGCCTAAACAGGAGCTGAACAATGACAACCATAGAATTATAGTCCACATGTGAAAGTTATAGACCATCATGGCTATTAAGTCAATTCCAGCAGTCAGGAGGTACAAGCAGGCCAGCCTTGGCTACAGAGTAAGACCCTGTCTCAAAACAAACACATAAAAAATCTTGAAATGGTGTGGCTCAAGCCAAGCCTACCCAGACTGTAGTGGATTAAACACCGAACTCGAAGCTAGCAGACAGGATTTGCCCACTCTGCTTTCTCGGAGCTTGGCCGAAGAAAAGGAACGGTCCTAATAGAGATAAGAATTTAGGGTATTTTGACTAGAAAGTCTTTTTTTTCTTTTGGTTTTTCTTTTTTTTTGGTTTTTCGAGACAGGTTTCTCTGTATAGCCCTGGCTGTCCTGGAACTCACTTGTAGACCAGGCTGGCCTCGAACTCAGAAATCCTCCTGCCTCTGCCTCCCAAGTGCTGGGATTAAAGGCGTGCGCCACCACCGCCCGGCTTTTTGGTTTTTCGAGACAGAGTTTCTCTGTGTAGCCCTGGCTGTCCTGGAACTCACTTTGTAGACCAGGCTGGCCTCGAACTCGGAAAATCCGCCTGCCTCCCCAAGTGCTGGGATTAAAGGCGTACCCACCACCGCCCGGCGACTAGAATAGTCTTTAACGGATCAAGTCAGAAAAAAAGAAACAGATTTAGGGGATAGGATCTTGTGCACAAGTGGGACACTTTTGTACTTTGGTAAACAGGCTACACGCCAGGAACTCGTGGATTTAAAGGGAAAAACAACAAACAAATTTGGCTAGTCCTTGAACCCTTCGAGAATCTGGGCTCAATCGGGAAGAAATATGTAATTTGGCAATTAGCAGTTATACGCCAGACTGTGGTGGCTCAAGTAAACAACTGAGAAGAGGACCAAGAAGGTCCACACAGGAAATGCGTGCATGAGAAGCACATTAGGCTGGGAACCTCGGGTCCAGGGGACTAAAAGCGTACCAGCCAGATTCTGGAGAAAATTCAAATGTGGTGTTTATACAAAATATATACAAAATCTCGATCCCTAAGCGCAGAAGGCTGTTCAAGTTGGACAGGACATGAAGATAGGACAAGAGCAAAAGCGAAAGGCAGCGTCCCCTCATGGGAGGGCAGAGGCCTGAGGAAGCTTTGCAGATGCTCTGAGCCACCGCCACTGCGGCCCGGAGACAAAAAACAACAGCACCAGAAGAGAGCAGCGTACTCCCATAACCCTCATCCGGCAGCGGCGCTCCATTAGGGCCGAGGTACCGGACTTCCCATGGGCGGGCACCACCAGCTCACCCCGCCCACCGACGCGGAGAGGAAGAGGCGGGCGCCGGAAGCCGTGACGTCAGGAGCCTCTCCCGAGGCCGGCCTTCTGGCCGGAAATGGAGCATTGGTCCCACCCCCGTGCCAGCTAACTCGCGAGACATCGTAAGCTCCTCCCTCTTTCCTTTCTGCCACCATCATGGTAGGTGTTCTTCTCGTGGCCTCCGCTTCCTCGCGGCGGCTCGGCTCCCTACCTCCCTGCCTTTCGGCTGCTTGCTCTGGTCTCAGTAGGCCTCCATGGCTGAGCGTAGCCTGCGGGGCGGGATGGCCCACTTGGGTCTGGGGCGAGGAACCTGGGGCCGCGTGTTCCGACCAGAGTTCGGATCGCTTAGACGCGCGGGCCTGGGCGGCTGAGCGCACTCCCAGTCTATAACCTCAACCTCGCTGAGTGCTCCAGGAGGCAAGTTCTCGTTTGCAAGATAATCCGGGCAGGCAGGTGTTGCTGCCCTCTCCCCAACCTCCCATTCCCTTAAGTAGGCCTAACCAGTTTGCTGTTTTTCCCATACAGCCATCCAGACTGAGGAAGACCCGGAAACTCCGGGGCCATGTGAGCCACGGCCACGGCCGCATCGGTAAGTGTGGGCCTCTAGGAGTTTGGCCTTTGAGCTGTTTGGAAATTAGACAGCCGTGAGTTGAAGAAAACGTTTTTGCAGCCTATGAACAGCAGAGTCCCTGCTTTATGTTGGTAGTGGGGTGGAAGTTAAACACATAACGATGTGATGTGGAATGGCGAAAAGGTTTCTTTTATCTGAGTCTTGATAAGTCATGTTTAAAAACGGATTGTAAACAGAACCAACCAGGGCATGTGAGCAGCTGGAAGTCATGTAGCTTTGTGTGCCTGCAGGTAAGCACCGCAAGCACCCAGGAGGTCGCGGAAATGCTGGAGGCATGCACCACCACAGGATCAACTTTGACAAATAGTGAGTCTTTGGAGGTGCGGGCAGAAGGGATGACTTAGAACAGCTTCTCTGGAAACGGGTTACTTAACTAGCTTTAGCCAGTAAACACTGCACGTGAACTGAGTGAGGGGAACCTGTCCCGAGGCTAGAGTCACGCTCAGGTATTGCTTGTTGCCTTAGTGTGCTAGAGTCCTCGAAGAGTAACTGCTGACCTTATTCACTGGCTGTGGACTTTCTGGCACAGTCAGTCACCAGGTTAGTGACATACTCCAGGTTAACCTATTCAAAGTTACCTTAAGAGTTGTCTGAATGTTTACAATAGTGAACCTTTACGCTGCACTAAAAGGTAACTACAAAGATGAGGCTCTGAAGATGGTTGCCTTCCCTTCCCAGTCATCCAGGTTACTTCGGGAAAGTTGGTATGAGGCATTACCACTTGAAGAGGAACCAGAGCTTCTGCCCAACTGTCAACCTGGATAAATTATGGACGTTGGTCAGCGAGCAGACGCGGGTCAATGCAGCCAAAAACAAGACTGGAGCTGCTCCCATCATTGATGTCGTGCGATCAGTGAGTGACTTACCTTGTCCTTAATGAGGCCTTTAATACACGGTCTGATTTGAAAATCACACACCCATTTATATATTTGGCTGTTACCTATTAAAAATTCACATTTTAGTAGAATTATCGAAGGTAATTGAAAACCGGTCACAAATATTAACTCTTCCTCCTCCATTTGGTCCCTATGTGTTAAGTAAGAATTCAGAAAACACACCAGCCAATACTTGTTTCCATTTCTAAAAGGTTTGCTTTTTTAATAACTAAGTTGAGGTGTATAGTTGATCAGACGGTCTTGAGGCACAGCTCTGCTTTTGCAGATTAAAGTCTGTTCATTAAGGCCCTGCATTGTATAAAAGTGGCCTAAGTGCAGAGACCCAAACAATGGGAAGCTTTCAGGAAACCATCAATCCTAACCTGTATTTAATGCATATTTAGTGGAGTAGCTGGTTAGAAGTGGGGAGGTATGTGTTTAGCCGAGACTAGAGTCACATCCTGACATGGTACTTGTCCTGGTGTGCTAGAGTCCTCGAAGAGTAACTGCTGACCTTATTCACTGGCTGTGGACTTTCTGGCACAGTCATCACCAGGTTAGTGACAGGTTAACCTATTCAAAGTTACCTTAAGGGTTGTCTGAATGTCTACAATAGTGAGAGAATCTGCTGGTCTTGATTCACTGGTAGGGGCTTTCAGTGTCCCTGTTAGTGCCCAGATCAGAAACATGGCCTAACGGGTCACACATGCTCTACTCCCAGAACTATGGGGATGCTGTCAGTGAGTCTCAATGAGGCCATGTTATTTGAGTTGAAGACCAGCTTAATGTAGACTATCTGAAGAGGGAATAAGTCCTACCTGAATCTTGGGGGTGTTGAGCATCTGATATATATTATGAATCTTTCTGTTCTAGGGCTACTACAAAGTTCTGGGCAAGGGAAAGCTCCCTAAGCAACCTGTCATCGTGAAGGCCAAATTCTTCAGCAGAAGAGCTGAAGAGAAGATTAAGGGTGTTGGAGGTGC
This sequence comes from Mastomys natalensis, assembly GCA_021653895.1. Taxonomy (NCBI): domain Eukaryota; kingdom Metazoa; phylum Chordata; class Mammalia; order Rodentia; family Muridae; genus Mastomys; species Mastomys natalensis. Next base: position 10,772 of record JAJTUV010001203.1, read on the forward strand.
CTGTGTTCTGGTGGCTTAAAAGCCACTCCAGGGTTAATTAAATGCTAACATTTTCCATGTGGTCTGAGTAGGTTCTTTGCATCCTTTTGTCTACATGTTGGGAATCTGCCTAACATTCTAGGAAGATGTGAGGTAATAAATGTAGCCCAGAAGTGTAAATTACTACATACCTGTGTGTGCTCTATGTATGGGTCTTGATAGTCAAAGAATTGATGAGTGGCATTACTTTGAGCCCAAAGTGAAGAAACCTGGTCTCAAAAAATCCTGAGGACCAGAAGTAAGATGGGTTTTCCTGAAAATCTAAAGTTCTGAGAAAAACCTTGCCATCTAGATTGCGAACAGTTGCCTGGCTTTGTAAGCTCACTGTATAATGAACAGGTAGCTCAGGACTGGGCTTCTTATTACTGGGTAGATTAGCATGGAAAAATAGGAAGAGGTGCTGTTCCTAGGGAGCATGCCTGACTATAATTAAGTGCTAGAGCAATGTCATCAGGACATGAGCACAGCTGGGAATACGTTAGAACCAGAGCTGTGGTCTTTGAACTACTGGAAAGGTGAATCTTGGAGTAAATAAAGCCAATCTTTAAATCTGGAACATTAACAAAGTTAACTCTTGAGTGGTTTAGGGAGATGTGTATGTATGCTTAGTACTGAAGCTGCTTTAGCAGTCAAGTGCATATTGAGGAAATATAAGTTGGGAGGGGTCACTTAAGAGGGAAAAGGCTGTCCAAAGCCTATCAGTGATGAACATCATGAAAGAACGTTTTAAGATGTTAGGTTTTGGAACATAAAAGACCTCTGACTCTAGAGATAACTGATGTGTATATCACCCCTAGTACAACTAGGGGTTCAGATGATATGTTAAGGGTTAGAGTGATGGATATGCATGTGGCAGTCAGGACTAGGATTTGTAACATTTGTGTACGTAACCATATTCATAATCTATACAAAGGTTCAAGATGTGGTTATTTCTTCTAAAGTACATGCTTTTTTATAACAAACTATAAGACTTGTGTGAATTATTTTAGCTATGAGTTTCATGTCATGATAGTAAAATGTTTCTGTTAAGAATGGATATGAGCTGGCCAGCAGTGGTACACCACTGCAGTCAACACGCTCTGGAGTCCGAGGCATCCTGTCTCTCCCGAGTCCAGCCTGTGTTTGCTCACAGCCCAGGGGGGAAAAAACCTTTTGCCAGGCAGGGTGGGCACTGCCTTTAGTCCAGCACTTGGGAGGCAGAGGCAGGCGATTTCTGAGTTCGAGGCCAGCCTGGTCTACAGGGGAGTTCCAGGACAGCCAGGGCTACACAGAGAAACCCTGTCTCAAAAAAAGAATTGGGTGTGATGGGCTTGAGAATCTTAGATTAGGGAGTCCAGATCCTGTGTGAAAATCAGGAGAGCCACACACCAGGCTTGCTGCATGTCCCACCCTACCCAAGCCAAGTGCCAGTATGGGTTTTCTGAATTAGATGAGACCTGCAGCTCTAGGTTATGCTCAACGATGTTTCTGCGTGTATGTCAGGAGCCCTTGGAGGACAGAAGAGTACCCACTAGCCTCTGGAGTTACAGAAGCTTGTGGGTGCTGGGAATTGAATCTAAATGTCTAAAGAACAGCCAAGTGTAATTACCTCACTTCAGCCCCTAAATGTACTATTTCAAAACAAAAGTTTACACTCCAATTTGCAATCTGGGTTGGGAGTAGGGACAGGCAGAAAGAGCAAAAGCACCTTTGGGGGAACTGGGTGTTTTTCCTAAGGAGTCTACTTGTCAGGAAGCCCAGCCTGAGCTGGCTAGCAGCTGAGTGCTGAAGGCAGCAGCACCCAAGTCTGAATTGCCCAACTCTGAATTTTCTGGTTATACTCAGCCTCATTTGCAAACCACAGCTTGTGGCCACAATCCTTCCTCTTTTATTCTTGACATACAGGAGGCTTTTTTTCAGAAGATAATATTGCCTTCCAACAAGACAGACCCTCTACCTTTGGACAGGTTGGGGCCTGCACAGGTGTTAATGGAAAAGGTAAGGATGGAAAGAAACCATGGGATTGTCTCATTTAAATAGATGAGGGCTTAAGGGCGTGGAATGTTAGAGTTCACATCCTGCCAAACTCAGGAGCTTTCAAGGTCTGTTCTATGGTGGATATGCAGCTGAGCTTTCTGGAAGCACTTAAGGTTCTAGTGGACGAAACTTGAGGTGACACGGAGAAGTCATTGGCAGTGAAGGAGGACAGGTCCATGTTAGTACTTAGGCTGCAGTCCACTGATAACCAGGCTACCCAACGATGAAACTAAGGGCAAAGCATCCTTTCCATCACTGGAAACACCCCAATGACCAGTAGCTACCAGAGAAGGAAGCTAGGTGGGAACTGACAGGTGTCTTCTACTTGAGAACTTAGGTTCAGGATAGCCAGAACCTACATGAAATTAACCTGTTTGCCAAGTGCCCAGCCCTGTATGATGGTGTTTCATCTAGATTCACCTGGTTTGGAGACCTGTAAAAAGTGAAACGAAGGAACACAGTAGGACTCTTCAGCCAGAATGAATGTACAGTTTATTAATAGAGAACATTTGTGGATGGTGGAAGGAGAAATGCCCTGTACCGCATCATGGCCACCACTGACAGAGCTCCACTTCTCGACTCACTGACCATGTCAGAGGGTGGAAGGAACAAGGACCAGGCCCAAGTGCCTGGCTCTACATTGCAATGGGGTAGAATGGTCCTTGCCTTTCAGAAACAGGCTTGGCAGATAGGGGAATTACTAAAAAGAAAAAATAGAAACTCTAGATTTAAAACAACAACCGAAAAACAGTCCTCTTAACATAATTAAGACAGCACCTGCTCTCCAGGGCCCAAGACTGGCAGCAGGGCCTCAGGCAGACAGGCCAGGAGTCTGGAGGAAACATCAGTGGTTTGGCTGAGACAGTCAGCTGCACATAATTGGCCAGTCACCAGCACCCAGCAAGACTCCATCCATGCTCAGACAAGGCAAGAAAGCACCCAGCCCTTCGGGAATATACAAATATTTACCAGATTCTTTTGCTTGTTACAAAAACAGGAAAGCTTACAGCAGATTATTTCAACAGTTTCCTGGGATATGGTGAAGGCAGAGGTGGTGGACTGGCTTGGAGGTGGGGTCTGTAGGGGAAAAGTAGCCACAGCATCCCACAGGGTCCCAGGCTGGGCCCTCTCCCTGGGCTCTGCAAAGCACTAGCCTCTGCTACTGAAAAGGCACTTAATTCTTCTTGTGGAGGAACTTCATCTTGTTGCCTGCGGGACAGAGAGGGCAGAGGTGAGGGTGTTCATGAACCCCTTCCAACACCCATGCACTCTCCTTGCAAAAAGGATCAATTTGACAGGAATGACAGCTCTGGTTAGGTAGAGAAAACAACTTAGGGCACAGATCAGCCACTGTGTGACTTTTGGTAACACCCTGTATCTGTGTCTTGTTTCCCTTTTTTTTTTTTTTTAAAGTATAGAATAGAGTTTATTCAGGGCATGGGGAGGGGAGTTAAGAGGGTAGTAGAGGCAGAGAAAGGGAGAGAGACAGAGTAGAGAAGTAGAGGCCAGCCATGAGAATGTGGAGAGGGGGAAGGGAAGGGGCAAGGGGACAGAGGGATCAAGAGAGACCAAGAACATCTTGTTTCCTTTTAAGAAGCAAAAGAAAACAACAAAAAACCCTGCTATGATCCTGAAACCACACTAGCTGAGCGCCCCAAAGGAATGGGGCTTTGCAGAACTGGCACTCTGGCATTAAAGACTTCTGTATATTGCAGTCTAGAACAAAGATGACTAGCACTCAACTCATATGAACATGAAGAGCAAACAACTCATGGTCAAATCTGTGGCTCCCTTTTGTGAATCTTGTGCTAAATGCTCTTAAAGCAGTAGCTGGACATCTTTTCCTAACAGGATTTCCTCTTGCTCTGTCTACAGCCTCTATCATATTTACTGGCCTAGATTCACAGTATTTTAGGGAACAGCACCCTCCTGGCTATTCTATCATACCAGTAACTTACCCAAGCCACGAAGAAACTTGTTCATCCCGCTCTGCTCAGTGTCAGGGAGCTCCTCTAGATACTGCTCCACTCGCTGCTCAAAGAGGCCTGAGAAAGATGGACAGCAGTACGAGGGAGAGAACAATGGCAACATGAATGTACGGGGACTACAAAGAACAGATGCAGAGGGGGAAGGCAGACATCTAGTGTAATAGTTGGTGGTTCATTACAGTGATCCAGTTACACTGAGTCTATGAGAAGACCCTCAGCTCCCATCCCAATTCCTGGGACCTTACCCTTTGCTCGACACTTTCTTAGCTCCCTGTCTTGGATGAAGCCAGCAAACATCTGAGACTCCATAAAAACCTCAAGAAAACGGCGGATGCTTTTGGAGGCCACAGACTTGCGGAAGGCCTCTCGCTGAAAAGCCCTTTCCCCCTTCTCACTGTGTGTCAGGAAGAGGGAGTAGTGCCCCACAGTCTCCACAAAGAACCGGATAAACACCTCTGACACAAGTCCATTGAGGGTATTACATTCTAGAAGGGAAAAGAAAAATCACTAACATTCAGCTCAAGATTCTGTAAGGCCATCTCCAATCTCCCATTGCTTTAGTCTCTTCCCAACAAACTTCTAACTTGCACACATACTGTCCTTGAAACCATCTGTTGTGCTCAAGAGCTGTCACCTAGCCTATGAGCTCCTGGAGGTCAGAAACTGTTCTAAGCATAGAAGTGGGTAAATATTTCCAAGAAATTGGAGACCAAAGCATCTCCTTTTCCACATCCTTCACAAGTGAAGAAGGTCCCTCCATCTCTGGCAGTGGCTTGAAACAAGGCCTAAGAGGGAGGACTGATTCATTTCCAGTCAGCAAGAAGTCTGTAGTGCCATGTTTTGGGGCAGAAAAGGCACTAGGCCTAACTAGAGAGCCCAGTTCTTACACCTAAGCCTCATCAGTCCGAAAGGGCCAGTGCATAGTACAGATTGCAAGGTCTATGAAGTCCAGACTCAGAGGAGAAAGATACTGTCCTCACCATCATCAGAGTCACTGTCAGAGTCCTGGGAGATCAGCTCATTCTTCCTCTCCAGAGCCTGCTCCAGAGCAGCTTGTAGCTTCCTCGGTAACAATGTGTCCTCATCATCCATCTGCAGAAGGAAAAGACAGCAGGGATGATCACAGCTGACAATGATGAACACTGACTGGGTGGTAGCCCCCCTCCCCCCGCCCCGATCCGAAGCTCAGACAGGTAACCTCACTTCTAATAGCATTGACACTATTCTCATCCTTGTACAATGAGTGAGCACAGAAAGGTTAGAAACTTGCCCAAGTTACACAGATTAAAGAGCAGCTAATTCAGTGTACACTGTGGCCTGGACCATTCAGGAGTTCCTACCCCATCTCCTTATCCTGCTACTTTCATCTAGGTGGGAAATACAGTGAGCTTGGAGCAGGAGACTGGCCTAACCTGTACTGAGACTGCTGTTCCTGACTACACTCCAGTGCAGTGGCTGGACCCTGGGCCTTAAACTTGGGAGTCCTTAGCTCTGTTAGTGGTTTGTAATAGGTTGTCTGTTCCCAAAGGGGACATGCTAGGTTATGCTCCTTTATGGGAAGCCAAGAAGATTCCATGACTAACGAAGGCTTTTTGTAGCAATGACTGTAAACCTTTATATTACAAAGCACATTTCAGTGGTGTTTGTAATTCCCAGAATATCTCTAGAGAGGTGTTATCTGATGAAAGCACTAGCTCGGAGAAATTTGGAGGTCCATTTTCTGTTTCTAGACTATGCTCAAACACATCAAGACCCTATCTCAAAAGAAAACAAAAACAAAACAAACACACACACATATCACCCAGACAGGGCCCAAAGGTGAGTATTCAAACCTTCAGGTCTTATTCTTTCACACTGCTACCAAGAAAAGCTGGGTGTGTGATACACACCTATAATCATAGCACCCAAGAGAACTATCATAGCTTCCAGGTCAGCCAGAGCTGGATAGTGAGACCCTATATCCAAAAACAACCAAAAACAAAAACTAGAAAAGCAGATCCCACTGAGGTTAAGGGTTCTGAAATTAGCTTTCTCCCCCCCTGTCTATTCTATAAGTTTGAAATTCAGAGCTCAAAAAGCAGGCTGGGTGGTGACTGAGTGCCCAGTCCCTTTCCTGGGGCAGATCCAGGTTCTATAATACGCTGCTCTTACCTGTCGGATGAATCGGTCAGATCCCAGATTCACCATCAGTGCCTGGGAAAGGGTAGAGGCAGTGATCAGGGACTGATTCTTGCAATGCCTTTGAGGTGTCCAGACCTCCCATGTTCCCAGGGACAGATGACAGGAAAGAGTCAGACAGATAAACCTCCCAGGAGAAAGGACAGAAGCTGTTTGAAGGCCAGGTCGGCGATCCCAGCAGACTTTCTCTCTTCCTCCCCAATCCCCTAGCTGGTAGCCCAGGTGGCTTACCTCTTCCACTGGCAGCTCCTTCAGTTTGGGGAGGGAGCTGGAGAGCAGGCCAACCAGGAAAGGGGTGGGACAGCAGACAATGTCAATCATGGAGGCTGGGAGGACAGGAATGAATGTATGCTGCCAGGAGAAGGGGTAGAGCAAGGCCACCACCGCGTGAGAGCAGCTGGACAGGGTACTGATGGATAGACAGAGAGACAGAGCACCTGAGCCCAGGGCCAACACCCTCAGGAAAGGGTAATTAGAAACTACAGGGGCTCAGGATATCCTTTGATGAGCTGCACTTTTAGGGACTCAACCAAGAAACAGCCACAAAAGTATGTGCTCAGCACACTTGAACATACAAAGGATTCTGCATGCAAATGTGTCTCTGTCTCTTTCACACATATATGCTTGCACACTCTCCCCCAGATGAGCTGGTGGGAGTATTAGCTCAGGCTAGGAAGAACAAAGGAACTTATCACAAAGCTCCAGTGTGCAGGAGCTGGACAGTCCTGCAGAAGTCCCTCAATCTGTTCCGTCTTTCACAGCTATGTTCTGGGGACACCCAGTTTGTCTTAAGAGGCAGCCAGGACACAACCAGTTTTGCCATCTGCTAGCCTAGCACTGCTCTGCCCCCTCGCTTTCTATTTCTTTCTCCTTAGCTGGTAACACTGATCTGACTGAAGGGAAAGTGCAGAAATTAGAAGGTGTGTGATGGCCTACACCATTCTCAGGTCTCACTGGGGTCATCCCTTTCTTGTCCTGGAGGGGGCTCCAGGCCTCTAGACCTAGAAATCCATAGGGCTGACTACAGGAGCCCAATGACCAAAGGGAAGGCAGGAGAACAACCACAGTGGGACAATCCTGAGTACACACACCCAGCTTGTGCAGAGGCCTGGTGTGAGGCACCAGCAGACACAGAGTCACAGTCAGGAGAAAAGCCAAAGGACCTCCAAACAAACCAAGTACCGTGACAAGTACTTTAGAAGTAGCTAGGTAGAGACTTATAACAGATGATCATTTGAACCCTGTCTGGACAGCACAGCAAGACCTACATTTAAAGAAAAGACCTCTTAGGGACCATATCACAGATGAAGACACAAAGGCCTAGAGCCTGACTCATTTTAAACCTCACTCTCTTTTGCATTAGTGGGCCTCACCCATCACCCTCAAAAACTCTGGGTCCCTTGGGTCTATTGGTATATAACTGTCATACTGGCATTTAGGAGACTGAGGTTTGTGAGTTTCTGGCCAGCCTGTACTACAAAGCATAGCAAGTTTGGGATTATTCTTGGTTATGTTGCAAAGTCTACCCCATACCCAAAAAGTGTCTGGGCTCTCCCTGGGAGCATGGCCTTACACATTTACACCTAATCCCCCAATGGAGAGAAAATTAAGACCTATCTATTACAAAAAACAATTCCTGCTCCTTTTCTCTAAGGCAATGGATAGTCATAGGAAACTGTTAGCCAGGGCCTTATGTGACTAACTTGTCACCTAATGGGCACCTAAAATACTGCTGTGCCTAGAGACCTAGGTGCCCCAACCCTGAATGCCATTCTTCTGAGGACAGCAAGAAAAGTAATCTGGGCCGGGCAGTGGTGGCGCACACCTTTAATCCCAGCACTTGGGAGGCAGAGGCAGGCGGATTTCTGAGTTCAAGACCAGCCTGGTCTACAGAGTGAGTTCCAGGACAGCCTGGGCTACACAGAGAAACCCTGTCTCGAAAAAAAAAAAAAAAAAAAAAAAAAGAAAAGTAATCGGGAAAGATCTGGAAAAGGTCTGCTTCAAACCAAGGGACACACTGATCTCCACAACTACCAAAAAAAAAAAAAGGGTGGGGGGAGGGTGGTATTTATGAAAAACTTAAAAGGACACAGAGTGGGCATGAGCTGTGCTGGACCCACTACAGTTCTGGTCCATGTTTCACTGCAGAAGCTACCAATCCCCTTTCCAGGCAGACGCCCATGAAAAGGACAGCCTTTGCCTAAGATCCAAGACTGGTAACACCTGTGTGCCAAGTGGGCCAAAGAAAGGACCCTGGGGTAATTTCTTTCTGGAATGTGCTTAGAGGCAGCTGTGACCACAGGAGACAATAGCCATACAGGAGCTGGACTTTGGTGTAGGTGGAAGAAGAGGGTCAGCCTGGAGTAGGAGTGCTATGGGTGTCTGTGTGTGATGCCTTCTAGAATAGAAAACTCGGGTCCAGGTGCTGTCAGGGGCCACACTCCAATCTGGCTAGACCATGCCAGTCAGAATACTGCTCTGCTAGTCTTAGCTTCCAGAGTGGGCCCCTTTACAAAGGCAAGACAGGCCTTGAAATACCTAGAGAAGTGGTTTTCAACCTTCTTAATGCTATGACCCTTTAATGCAGTTCCTCATGTTCTGGTGACCCCAACCATAAAGTTATTTTTGTTGTTACTTCATAATTGTAATGTTGCTGTCAGATGAATCATAATGTAAATATGTGTGTTTTCCTATGGTCTTAGACAACCCCTGTGAAAGGGTTGTTTGAATCCCCAAAGGGGTTGCAACCCACAGGTTGAAAATGGCTGACCTAGACTGTAGTACTCAGAGCTCCACAGCTATGAAAGGAGTATGAGAGAGGCAGCCTTCATTTCTTAACTCTCACCATCTCTGGAAAAGTGGGCAGCTCAGTGAGGGGTAATGGCACCCATCTCTAATATCAACACTCAGGAATGGAGCCCAAGGATTGCAAGGTCAAGGCTAGCCTGGGCTACACAGTGAGATCCTGTCTCCAAACAGCAACCACCACCTAAGTTTTTCTTTCTCCTTTCCCTTGGTAAGCATTGGCCTGGCTTCCTGCCCCATTGCCTGAGAGAGCAATTAGGAGAGTTCCCCTTTTCAGCTACCTCCCTGTGCACACAGAAGGAAGTACACCAGGGATCTGGAACGCACTAGAGGAGAAGCCAGCACAAGCTTTTACTGCCCTCCTCTTAGTACCTGACACAAGGCCCAGCAAAACATGCAGCTTAATGACTAAGCTTAAGTGACTGCACACACACAGTGATAGAGAACCCACTGCTTTGGCTTCTTGGTGGCTTCTTTGATAAGAAGAGTAAGTGGCAAGTTATCACCATCCATCATCCATCCTCTCCCTGCATGCACCCCTATACGTTCTTAAACAAAACACTTCAGCTGCTGAGAACTAGTTTTCTCTACTAGATGTCTCAGTCCGGTGATCATCACTGTTACTGCTTCCTATGGTCACAAACAGATCTCTACCTCTGAAACTCAAAGTGCCTATCTGTTGGACCAAGTCTTACCGACCCATCCAGCTCTTCTGAGTCTCCTCAAACTAGCTGTCCCAGCTGTCTGGACCTCAGTCTCTGAACCTCTCCTTCCTTCCTTCCTTCCTTCCTTCTCTTCCTTCCTTCCTTCCTTCCTTCCTTCCTTCCTTCCTTCCTTCCTGTCTCTCTCTCTGATTGTCTCTGTCTCGTCTCTTCTCTCTCTCTCTTCTCTCTCTCTCTCTTCTCTCTCTCTCTCTCATAGTAGACTGTAATCTCTGTCCTACACACCTCTCAAGGCCCCATCTTGTCCTTCTCCACAGCTCCCTAGAACTTGGGTTATTTCTATCCAACCCTTCCCCAAGTTCCCCTCAGCCAGCCCCTGTAGAATAACTCAGCAGCTCTCACACAGAAGCTCTTCCTGGAGCCCATTACCCCTGAAACTCAACATCCTGCACAGACAGCTTGGCTGGAGTTGCTTGCCACTTACTGTCTTCGTTCAATTGTTCTTGCACCTGTACACGCATCTACAGCCATGCATAGTGTCCTTCTTCTTCCTCAGGCCAAGTCCTCAACTGGGTTCCAATCCTACTTATCCATCCTCTCTCCACAGGTCTGCTAACCCTTCTTCATGTCCTCTTTACCTCGACAATGCACATACACACGTAGGCACTCTAACACCACAATGTGTGAGATACACCAAGACTTGTAAAAACTTGCTAAATTCATCAATGGGTATGCCATCCACTCCCTCCTTCCTTGCCCTACCTGAGCTTATCTGCTACAAAAATGACTCTGCGTTCCAACAGCAATGAGGCGAAGATTCGGATAAGCTGGCGCACACTGAGGCAGGTGAAGAGGCACTCAAAGTCCACGTGCTCCAGGCGGGAATCCATAGGCCGACGCAGCTCTAACACCTGTAGGGAAGGCAAGGCAGGGGCAGAAGCAGGCTAAGTGAGAGCCCAGACTGCACACATGGTACCTGCTGGCTGCTTTCCCTTTCATCCTTTCCTTCGGAGGCTCTCCAGTCCTCTCATGATGCAGGAAACCCAGTCTCCCCTTCCTTCCACCTCTAGCTCTGCTCCCAGTAAACCCCCAGCCCATGGGCAGAAAGGCTAAGTATGAAGATGAGAAGGCACTAGGGACCAGACATAAGCTCTGAGGAAAGCAGAGGAAGCTAACTGCTCCCGTGGATATGGAGAACCAGGGAGTCACATAGCCCCATTTGCCTTCTTTCCCATCTTCTTCAGCACACTGACAAGACCACAATTGACCACTGCTCTCTAGGCCATATGAAGAATGCAGTACTTAGCAGCACTGGCCTCAGCCACCTCTGGAGAGATCATGCTGTTGTCCTTGTTGCCATGTCCCCTCCTCTTATGACAGTTTCCTTCCAATGGCTGTCCTGCCATCCTGCCCCTCATCTCTACCACCATAAGCCCCGTGCTAAGGATTAGGAATGAGCTGGCTATTGCAAAGACTCTTGCACGGGCACAGGACTGTCTTTACGAAGCCAGCCTACCTACATTCTCCTCTAAAACTACTCAGAGGTCTGCCTAACAGCTCCCAAAGCCCCTTCCCTGGAGGCATCGGGGGTGCAGGCTGTAAGTGACCTCAGCAGTGACAAGGCAGGAACTTCTAACTCATCATCTGTAGAGCAGCAGTGATATGCAGGCTTCCTGAGAACTGGGGATAAGAAACTACCCCTTATGGCCTTGTGTGTCAGCTAATCCCCCTCAAGGGCTTGCCCCAGGTGTCTAGATCGTTCTTGCTTCAGATCTGCTCAGCCGCTTAGAGAGCCTCATTTCTCATCTCTGACTTGGGTTACTTCCAGTCCCCTGAGCACTGTTTGCTTTTGCAAGTGAAGGAATTCTTAGCTCAGTATTCACCACTCTGGGTTCTGAAAAACGTCAACAGGGATGAAGGGGGCTGCAAGGGCTATGTGCACTGTCTTTCCTGAGAGGTGAACCCCAGGAAGATCAGCACAATGAAGGGGAAACCCTGAGTGCTTGATGGTGTGGGCTGAAGGCACGCCATAGCAGTTATGTCAGAACCCCTGTATCCTGCCTAATATCTGTCCCCATCCTAAAACAAGACAAAACAAAACTCTGTAGCCCTGCCTCCTGGGAGCCCTGCAAGTAAGTAGTCCCAATAAGTGCTACTCTCCAGTTTCCAGCCTCTAACCCCAGCCCCATGCTATCCCTGCCTCTAGGGGCTGGGAATCAGAAACCAGCCTAGTGGGACAGCCTATGGATAGCAGATAGCATAGGAAAAAAGGGTATAGTGAGATCTGCAGAGAGGGCTGGCAATGCATCTAGGACAAGAAGCTGGCACCTGCCCATTTCTGGCTGTTTCTGAGAGTTTGAGGTGTCTTACAGTATGAGTGATTTGGATTCCATAAGAAGGAAATACCTTTAAGGCAAAAGCAAGAAGACTCAGGGGATAGGAAGTAGCCCTGGTCAGAGCAGCTGCCAGGCCTAGAAGTGACCTAGGAAGAATAGCAACTGAAGAACTCCAGGGCAAGCCCTGTCAAGGCAGGGTCAGCTATCCTGCCCCAGACAACTCATCGAACTCCAAGTGTCTCTTATCCCAGGATATGTAGACTCTCAGGAAGATGTCAACAGGCCTATGTCACTGCCTGCACAGCTCTGTGACTCTGAGGTTAGTCCTCCCACTCTGTGGTAGCCGTTTTCATCTTCCTACCTCTTACTCTGAAATGCTCCCTTCTCTACTCTAAGGAAACCAAAGCCATCTCATGAGAATCCAAGTCTACAAGCAACTATCCTCCACTTCCTTCCTCTCCTAACAGAAGACAGCCTCCATGGAGACCACTGTCTGCATCTTCTGGTGACAGCTGCTTGTCCTTCCCTCTTCTGCATTAATGTCTTCACCCAGGGCCAATTCCACCAGCATGCAAACAGCCATCTCCAATCACAGCTTCCTCTTACCTGGCTCCACCACCAGCTCCGTGTTCACTGTCTCCTTCCATCTACCTCCTTGCTCTCCTCAGAACCATGCCCCAGAAAAGCTGTCTACGTGAGTTGTCTCAGCCCTTTACTTCTCTCACTTACTCAGGCTCCCCTGGGCTCCAAGTGAAATCTGCTGTCAACGGCCTTGCTGCACCTCGGTGGTGCTTGACTGGTATATTACTCCTTATTCCTTAGAGCTCCCTTTCTTTGGCTTCTTAACCACTTCCTCTCCTTATTTCCTGTCTTACCTCTCTATCACGGGGCCTCCACTCGGGGATTCCTCAGAACTGGGCTTTCATGCCGTCCCTATCTATACACTCTGTTACTGTCTACTCATGGGTACCTCAAACTTAGATTATAAGACAACTCTCCATCTCATCCTTCATAAGCTCCCATATTAAGATATGCCTCTATTACCCACCCTGCTCCCTAGGACAGAAAGCTGTAGGTTGGAATTAAGAATCACTGCCATGCTTTCTACTGCCAGGAAAACTCCAAGTGTTCCTGCTTCCAATCCATCTATTTCTCTTCATCTCCTTCTCTCCTGCCTGTGTTCCTGCAATTGTACTCTAGCAGCCCCGTTTTCACTCCTGCTCTCTGCACAGCAGTCAGAGAAGTTAAAGACACAGCAGAGTGAAGCTTAATCCTCTTTTGGATAAACCCCCAAATTCTTAGCATTGTTGAGTATGTGCAGGCACAAACACCGAGCTTGGGTCCTTGCCTGCCCACCTACATCTACACACACCCTCTGGGCACCCTGAGTCCGTTCAAGTGCTTGAGCAGCACCTGTTGCTCTGGCGTCTGTCCTGCACCTGTTGTTCCCACACTTGCAATAATCTTCCTCCAGCTCTATCTATCTCCTGTGCATGGCTGAGGCCCCTGGAAGAATGGCACTTTCTTGAGGGAAGGCCTTCTCTGGTCCCCTAAACTAAAACAGACCCCTGTCTACATTCTAATAGGATCCTGTCCTTTCCTTTTACAGACACTTAAGAATTAACTATTTATAAATATAACTATTCAACAGCAGGTCCACTTCTAGGAAAAAAAAGTCCTGGAGGACATAGCTGTGTCACTTTTTAACCTCGTGACTGCATCCAAGGTTTGGTAGATCTCCAGTTGTGAATGCTCATAATCAATATTAATCCAAGGTACAAGTCAGCTACAGTCCCTAGCAGAAGACAATTGGGGAACACTTACAGCTCCTGTTCACATTTTTGTTCTTACTGACTAGGAGTACAGACACAGTGAGCAAGGAAGGGCTGTGTTCCACACCTCCCAGAGACTGCACTTTGGCTGGCCAGGCTCTTCTCTAGACCCAGCCCAAGGCCAGAAATGAAAGCTGCAGAAATTCCCTACCTCATTGCCAGCACCGGGCAGGAATGTCTTCACTTTGATGGTTTTCCCTGGGGCTGGAAAGGGCGATTCCATGAGACTTCTCATAAAGGGGTAGACCAGTGCAGCTGAGATCCCACGCCGGCGCTCCACCTCATCTAGGACCTGTGCCCACCACCAGCAGCCCAAAGAGAAAGAGTGTTGGGAGCTGCCTTCTCCACCTCCTGGACAGAGAAGAGGGCAACCTGGCCTCTGAACAAGCTGGACCAGAAGTCTGGACACAGAAAAACTATCCTGCTAGGATCTTTGTACCCTTCCTATTTCTCTTGGCCCTCAGTGACCATTCAGTTCCTTTGCTGGCCTGTTTTAGTCCCAAAGAAGGGAACAGTGGGGCAAAAGAAATAGCACCATGAAACAGCTTCCTGGGCACTCCTGGCTTCTCCAAGGAATCCAGCTCTGTCTGTGGACCAGGCTGGGCTACTACAGAGCAGTCGCTGTCGACTCAGGAGCTGGGGACATGCCAGTCAGCTAGGCAGTGAGCCAGGCTTGGGAATACAGGATTCTGAGAGCCTACCTGCACTCGCTCTGTATGCCCTTTCTCTCACACAGCTATGAGAGCTGTCACTGGGGTGGGGAGAAAGATAGATAGCATCTCTTACCTTGGAAAACAAGCCGAAGCAGCCTAGGCGGCTGATAACACAGTATACCTCTGGCAACCGAGGCCCTTTCCCACTTGGCTGAAGAGGAGGAGAGAGGAAGAGACAAAGAATGTGTGAATACCACATCTGTCTCATTTTCCCTGGACCTGATCATTAAGTATAGTTCCTCTAGTAAGGATGACTCCAAACATCTAAACTCAACCAGATTCCCAAAGAAAGGCCACCATTCCCAGAGGGCAGACTCAATCTCCTGCCAAGCGTCATTCTTTATCCGAGAAACACAGACAGCGGTTGGCAGAGGACACAGCAGCACGGCAGGTTACAGGGTGGCTTGCGGATTTATATCCCTAAGGACACTACCAAAGGATGTGATGTTAAGAAGGACTCGTTGTGACTTTTTTGATTAATTCATTTTATTTTACGTGTAAGTGTATTGCAGCATGTTTGTACGTGTACCACAGGTGTGCCTTGTGCCCATGAAGCCAAAGGTGGGCACTGGATCCCCTGGAGCTGGGGTTTCAGACAGTTGCAAACAACCATGTAGGTACTAGGAATTAAACCAGAGTCTTCTGCAAGAGCAACAAGAGCTCTTAACCACTGAGCCATTTCTCCAGCCCCTAAGAAGGATGGACACTCTTTTTTTTTTTTTTTTTTGTTCCCCCGATGTGGACACTCTTAGGAACAAGACATGTGGCCTTATCTCCTTCCTCCCCATCATCATGAGAATACCTCTTTTCTCCCCTTGATCCATGTCCAAGGAAGGCAAAAGCAAAACAAGAGAAGCGAAGGACTTTTTATGAAATGTTTCCTAAATAACAGAGTCCTAGCCTTGGTACTATATACAAAAAGAGTATGAGAGTGGCATTATCACTCAGTTTTATAGAGGAGACAGCTGAGTTCATGAAGATTAAGCCTTTGCCTAAGCTTGCATAAGTAGAAGGCTGTAGCCAGGAGTCTGTGCAGCCTTTCATCTTGCTGTCTTACCTCCAAAACATGCTGTTTTCTGATAGGAAGGAGGGAAAGGAACACAGAGACACAGGGTAGAGGTATGCTATGAAGTGAAAGAGAACAAAAAGGAAAGGGATTTAAGAGGTGTGTAGCTGAGGTAAGAGACACATACTGTGAGCACCCCTGGGTGGAACCCTGTTAGACTAGAGTGAGTTCATTCCCCAGCAAGGAGCTGGCAAGACCCCATGGCTGCCTCTGGGTTCAGAGGCCTGGAGTGCCTGGCAAGGCCTAGTGGGGAAGGAGCAAAACAGCAGGTGCTGGCCCCTCATGCAGGCTGCTAAGCAAATACAGATGGGGCTATTTCAGTCTCCAAACCTGCTGGCCACAGTCACAGATCTAAAGAGAAGGCAGAATCTGTTTTGTCCATATTAGGTTTGAAACTTACTCCTCTCTCTTTCCCTCCCCCACTCCCCACCTCCCCTAAAGCCCCAAGTGATTAAATCAAGTATGTGGGATTTGGGTTAGAATCATTGTGTCCAATCTGCAGGAATGCCGAGCCAGTGCCAGCCCCCTTGGCAGGGACCCAGCCCAGGCCCTCTCTGAGTGCGCCAGGACAAACATGCTCTTCCCTAGGGGCAGCAGGCCCACTGCAAAAGAGCACAGCTCTGTTCCATCCATGTGCTGTCAAAGGCAGCCTTTAAAATGTCCCTCCCTATGCCCTGGGGATCCAGGCACATGCTGGTCTCTGCCTGGCTCCCAGCCTGGCATCTGGACCCCTCCCCTGTCCCTCAGCACACAAAGCATTAAATATCCAAATATCGTTTTCTCCCTAGGTCATCCTCTGGGGTTGGGGGTAGGGATCCAAGAATGCCAGACTGGTGATAAAAGATTTGGAAGTCAGTTCTGGCTCTCACCTCACTGTTGTGTGACCTTGGGCAAGTCATTCCATCTTGGAGTTTTAATTTCTTAATCTACAGGTAAAGATAATAATACTCCATAGGCTATTATAAAGATTTTAAAAGAAGAGACACAAATCCAGTGAAGCATCTCTCCTAGAACATGACAAATTCTAAGCAAAATTTTACTTCCACAGCCCTGCCCTTCAATACTAAAAGTTGGCCTCCTCTACTAGACTAGCTACTGTACATGGTGGGTAGGATACGTGCTGGACTTTTGTTTATATACTTTTATTATATGGCCTGATCTACAACAGGTATACAATGAATGCTTGTGGATGGATGGTTGGATGGATGCCCCCAAACCCTTCTTTTAGGACTCTTTCTATACAAGACTCCTGTCTAGGATCTTCCTTATCTGTCTCTAGACTGGTAGCTGACACGGCTTTCTCCTACTAACGCCTGGAAACCAAAGAACTTTGTCAAAACCCAAGACTGACCTTGAGGAGAATGAAAGGGAAGACAGGCCCTGGGCTCTGTTCTCCCTCTAGTTCTTTGTAGATCTACAGCAACCCCCTTCCCAGGAATGATAGAAACAGAGATTGCTCTTTGGGGAGAAAAAAAGTTTCTATTTTGAAAAGTCAGTATCGTTCCCCTAAGTTCAAAATATTTCTCAAGATCCCCAGGTGTGCATCTCAGTCCCTGCTCAGACTGCAGCCCTACCAGAGCATGGATGGAGGTCCTCCCAGTATCAGGCTGGCCAGGTGTGGAGTGAACAAGGTTGTGCTCTACTTACCTGAATGAACAAATATAAACTGTGGGGTGACATGATCATAACTAGAGGTCAGCAGTTTAAGATGACAATTCAGGGAAAAAGAATACAAAGTCAAGAAAGCTAAAATGATTTAATAACCAAGCAGGTGATCCATCCCTTCTATCACTGCGTATAATCTTAGAGCCCAGGGTCTGATAAGATAGGCTGCTCTGAGCCCTGCTCTCCCAGGAGTCCCTCAATTGTGCAAGTACATGTACTAGGGACAGGTTTACAGATCACAGGCTTTCATACAGGCTAATGCTGCAGAAGGGTACAGAGATATAGACAAATGTCTTGGCCCTCCCATACCCACCAACCTCTGAGAACTGAATAGTCTTACTCACCAGTAAGCGCCTACAATAGCCAAAGCGCCTGCTACCATCTTCCCCAGTCAGCATGAAAGAAAAGGTTTCACTGAAACAGGAAAGAGGGAGAAGTCTGACGTCAAAGACTCAGGATATGGCTCCTAAAATAGGAACTGCCACCTCAGGTTACTTTAAGACTCAGGCTACTTTAAGAAAGTAGGGTGAAGCTGGGGTGGGGGGTAGGGGTGGTGGGTGTGGTGGCCACGTCCTTTAATCCCAGCTCTTGGGAGGCAGAGGCAGGCAGATTTCTGAGTTTGAGGCCAGCCTGGTCTACAGAGTGAGTTCCAGGACAGCCAGGGCTACACAGAGAAACCCTGTCTCAAAAAACAAAACAAAACAAAAAAACAAAAAAAACAAAAAAAAAAAAAAACAAAAAAAGAAGAAGAAAAGAAAGTAGGGTGAAAAAAAAATAAAACAAAAAGGAAAGAAAGCAGGCCGAGACTAGGGCTGCCATGCTCAGCTGTACACCACTACAGGGAGTGAGTCTGCATCCTCTTCCCTCCTATAGCTAGACCGAGTCAGGTCTCACCTGCTGTATTCTGATACAGGGAGCCAGTCCTTGGCATCTGGAAAGCAAAACTGGGGGATAGCTTTGAGCCTTTCTTCTGCCTCCCGCATCTGCTTGGTGGGTCGGTCCAGCTGCCAGGAAGAGGAATATGAGGAGAAGTAACTGAGAGATGACAAGGACTCTGGGGGTAGTAGGGGTAGAGGGACTGAAAAGCATCTCCTGTGTGCTAGGGCTATGGATACAAACAAAATGGACAAATCTATCCCTGACCCTGCATTCTGGTCCGGCAGGTGAAGTAACCAACATTTCAGCGGGTGCCTCACATGAGACAAGCAGGGTGAAGAGAAAGAGAAGTGTACAAATGGGAAGCTGCACCAGGCTTCTGAGGAGACCTCAGAGAGGGCTCACTTCTGCTGCTCAAACTGTGTGAGGGAGCAGCAGCAGGAGAAGAACAATACAGACAGGCAAGAGCAGAGCTACCTGTGGCTTACAAGGAAGCCAGACTGGCTGCTGAGCAGAGGGGTGCTAAGACAAGGTCAAGGGCTGGGATTGCCTGCTAGTGAGTAGGGAATTTCTTTGGATGATAGTATATTTTAAAATGAAGTGTAATGACTGTGTGACTCTGAAAACACACTGAAGGACCTTGAATTGTAAACCTGAATGGGTGAATTATCTACCAATAAAGTAGCGGAGAGCACATGAACTAGGGAGTAGCAGGAGGCGCATCTGGGGATGGCACACTCACCTTGGGAAACTGGTAGGAGACTTCAGGGAGGTAGGTGTTCCGAGATGGCTTCTTCTTGAGGGACACAACCACAAAGTACTCAAAGAGCTCCCGCTCCTGCCATTCCAGCAGCTCCAGCTCCAGGGTCCGATAGCTGGGTGCTCGCTTCAGCATCGACTGGATGTGGACCAAGCGCTGTGTGTGGGCTGGGGGCAAGCTCACATTAGGAGACAGCCAGATTGGCCATTCAAAGACCTCCCATCAGCCCCATCCACCCGACTCATCTCCATCTCTGAATAACTTCTACATATGTAAGTCTTATCTGACTTTTCGGTCTCCTCTCTAGACATAGGAGACACAGGTGGCCTTAAGGGTGCCAGAGGACAATTATCTCAGTTTATGGAACAATTCTTGCAACCAAAAGAGTTGATTATAATCTGAACCCACCCCTGGTCCTCCAGGTTTACAATATTTATAAAGTGAATCTAGTAGCCAGTCTCCAGGAACAGCGGCTTGGGAAGGATGGACAGTCATCAGCTTTAAAGTTGACACTGGGAAACCAAATTTTGGACTTAACACTGAAGGGCTGACCTCAAAGAAGGACTTTATAGCCTCCTGCTCTGGTGGTCAGCTAGCTGGCTTTCCTGTTGACATTTCCCCATACCTCAGAGCCATTCTGGGACCCTGGGCCATGCATGCAGAAGAGCGAGCTGATTCCCTGGGGATGGGGAGGGATGGGGAGGGATGGGGAGGGGATGGGGAGGGATGTCACCTTACCTTTGAATCTGTCATCAGAGTCACTCTCACTTTCACTGTTCTCATCTGTAACAACAGGCAGACACACTGGCCTACAGCAAATATTTTTGGAGTCTACTTCCCAAATTATATATAAAAAAGTTTTTTACATTTATCCTATGTGTTTGTGTATGTGTGTGCATGTGTGTGTGAGAGAGCGAATAAATGAATAAATGAATGTATGAAAATGGGCTTATGCGTGCAGCCATGTTCATATGGAGATGAGAAGGCAGCTTGTAGGAGCTGATTCTCTCCTTCTAACACATGGGTTTTGTGGCTCAAACTTAGGTAGCCAGGTTTGTCAGCAAGTGCATTTATCTGCTAAGCTATCTTACTGACCTGTGAGTCTCCTAACTTTACTATGAGGAATAGACCGAAACCTAGCCTGGGCTTCTCTGGGCCAACGGTAAGGCATCTGAAGGCAGGAAGCAAATGGCTCAGGACCAGGATACCTCAGAGATCAGGCCTCCAGTGCTAACCTATATGCAAACATGTACTGGGTGAAGCTGAGGGCCTAAGTTGAAGGCCTAGATGCCTGGAATACAAAGAACCTGCCTCAGATAGTCCAAGATTTGAAATGGAAAACAGATCACTGTGCTCAGTAAGTCCAGCCTTTCCCTTTGCCCAAAGCAGATTCTCACACGTCCTAACTCAGTGCCTCACAGTCCAAAGTCTGAAGGAAACCATCCCAGAGGAAATTTCCTCTCAGGCCCTCCCACTTATGTGGTCACTTTGTGGAAGGGTGCTATCCTCCTACAAAGAAGAAGAACCCCATTACTATTGCAGGTGAGATACACTGGAGTCAGTCCACGTCTCTCCCCATTCCTGATATTCACGGACCAGCAAAGATGACCTGGCTTAGACATCAACACCTACCTCTCAATGATGCTGTCTCAAGGCTGGACATAGACAGCTTTTTCAACCTCTTCTTTCCTCTCTTGGCATTATAGATAGAGTTAATTCTTTGGACAAGCTGGTTAAAAAAAAAAGCAGAGAAGCTGAGGTAATTCTAACACCAGCTGCCCCTATTTCCATGAAAATAAAGTATGAGCCCATTCTTTCCCTTAAAGGTGTGTAAGAGCTTTGTGCACTGGTCCAGCAGGGTCCAGCACTGGTCTCCCTATTAAAATGACCACCATGGAGGCTTACCAGCCATCCTTGGTAGCTCTCCATCTACCCTGTGCCCCAGGAGTAGGTTCCTGCCCCAAGACAAGGACACTAAACTTAGCTCCCCAAAGGAAGGAACTGTGATCAAACTAGACAGGATGGGAGCTCCTGGGTCCCAGGAGTCATTGAACCAACTGAGACAAAGAGTTTCTCCGATATAAAAACAGGAACAAGGATTCTAGCCTTTCCTCTCTGGGCCATAACCTGGGGCCTGACAGGAAGAAGTTAAATTCTCAATATACCCAAGCATTGTTTTCAAGCTAAAAATACCATTTAGCTAAATCCTGCTGCTCTGGGCTGACGATCGGACACATGGACACATGTGCAAATCATTGCTGGAAGCTCTTTGATTTTGAGACATAGGAAGAGCTGGTCTGAATCTTTAGGTCCCTGAAAGGCCAAAGAGGTTTCTGTGCATAAGAACCCAAATTTATCTGTCACACTGGGTAAATGGAGTCTCGGTTCAACTAGTCTTTTCCCTCCCTCCAACATCTCAGTACTAGGAAGGGGTTAGTGCAATCTTAATGATAAAGAAGGGACCAGGGGGAAAGGAGGTCCTCAACCTATTCAAGGGGAACTAAAAAAGCAGCCCAGATTAGAGGAGGAAGGAAGGAAGGAAGGCAGGCCAGAGCATAGCTGTTTGCCTACCCACCCATCTGCCTAGCACCCTGGGCTCAATTCAGAAAGGATACCTTGGGAATGCGCCGGGACCTGCGGCTGGACAGCAGCTCACTTGTGGTGCTGAGGCTGTCCTCATTGAGGCTGGAGGGTGAAGATGGCAGGCTCAGCTGAGCCAGCAGCATCATGTCATCATGGCTATGCCTCTTGGGTAATCGTGGCAAACGATGGCTCTTCCTTTCTGACCAGTTCCCACTGCGCAGGGACTGGCTGCTGGGTTTCAGGGACAGCTGGCATGGGGGACAGGATATGAGAGGGAGGCTCACCAGAAATGTCTTATCAGTATCTGTCTGCTGTTATCTGTGGATAGAAGCTAAAAAGGCTGGCATCCTCAGCTCTCACCAGTTCCCTGTTAGAAATTCAATATACTAGAGTTTTTTTTTAAAGACCTTAGCTCTTCACTGGCCAGGTAAGCACTAGATTAAATACTTGCTTCCTCAAAGAAAGTTTTACTACTTCTGCCAGGAAAGAATAAAGAAAAGAGATCATCTATTAAGCAGAAAGAGGAGACAAAGCAGGAATTTCCAGGCACTGTCCAAACTTTGACAGAGGATTAGTGACTGTGGATGAGGGAACCAGTCTTTCTACCTTCTCAGTTCTGAAGTCTTCTGTGGAAGAGACCATAGCCTACCTGCTAACCTGCTCTGTTACGTGAGCCTGATAACCTGGCCATGCTTACCTCCTCCAGAGAACAGGGGTTTTGGGCTGTGGCCACCAAAGTTGAGTAAGGCATTCACATTCAACTGGC
Source organism: Mastomys natalensis (assembly GCA_021653895.1). Taxonomy (NCBI): domain Eukaryota; kingdom Metazoa; phylum Chordata; class Mammalia; order Rodentia; family Muridae; genus Mastomys; species Mastomys natalensis. Next base: position 33,057 of record JAJTUV010001203.1, read on the forward strand.
TCCCTCTCACCATACCATTCTGGGCTGCTTTGTTCTCTGGCCCTGTATATGCTTAATTAACAGCTGATATTCTTCAGTACAGAACACCTAATTGGCTAATTGATAGTGGAACTGCTGGGGAAGCAGGCATCTCCTGAGAGCCCTCAAGTTTTGTCTCAATCTGCCTCTTCTCAATTTTCAGCAAATCCTTTTCTTTCCACTGTCAATATCTTTTCCAAGCTAATACAAATCCAATAGAAGCCCATTTGACCATTTAAAAAGAGTACATCAGAAGGATAGATATCATTTTTTTTTTTTTTTTTTTTTTGGTTTTTCGAGACAGGGTTTCTCTGTGTAGCCCGGGGTGTCCTGGAACTCACTCTGTAGACCAGGCTGGCCTCGAACTCAAGAAATCCGCCTGCCTCTGCCTCCCAAGTGCTGAGATTAAAGAAGGATAGATACTTATCAAAACTACCTCATGATTTCAAAGCCAGGAAAAATTATGTATTTTTCTGTTCAACACTATCCAGGTCCTTGCATTTGTTCAGTTAAAGAGTTACATGGAATGGTCAGAGACAGCTTGCTTCCCTACCCTCCTGGCTTTCCTGCATCCTGGGACTCTGAACAAAACCAGAATGAGCTTGTCTAAAGTTTCTTTGGGCCTTTCAGCTTTCTCCTCTCTCCCTTCCTTCACTCCATTCCTCAAACACTTCTTTATTGCTCTTTTTAAAAAAAATAGTTATTTATTTTATTTATGTACATGAGTGTTTTGCCTGCATGTACATATATGCACCACATATGTGCCTGCTATCTGTGGAGGTCAGAAGAGGGCATCAAATTCCCCCAAACTGGAGTTATAGATAGTTGTGAACTGCCATGTGGGTGCTGAAAACCAAATGTGTTCTCTGAAAGAATAGTAAGTGCTCTTAACTGCTCTCCAGCCCATTTTTATTTTGTTTTTAGTGTGTGTGTGTGTGTGTGTGTGTGGTGTGTGTGTTTGTTTGAATGTGGTTATACAGAAGCAGGGCTGAGTACAGCTTTTGGTGTTGATCTTCACCTTCCAATTTGTTTGTTCCACATTGTTTGCTTCTGCATATATAAGGCTAGGGACCCACTAGCTTCTTCAGATTCTCCACTTTGTCTTGCTATAGGAACACTGAGATTATAGACCATTGCTACTGCATTTGGCTTTACATGGGTTCTGGGGAATCTGTGCTCAGGGGTTCATACTGCACAGTAAGCATTTTACACACTGTGCTATCTCCCATTCCCAAACACTCCTTATTCCCTCCCGCCTGTCTGCTCTGCTATGTGATTCTGGAAGACTGGCCATGCTTACTTCTTCCAGGGAGAGAACAAGGCTCTAGACTCTGGCCACTAGGGCTCAGCAAGGTAGGCCTCATATTCAAGTAGCTCCCTCTCTACAATGTCCTGGGCTGCCTTTCTCTCAGCCCTAATCTATATACCCACCCTTTACCCCTATAAACACTGATGCTTTTCAGTATAGAGCCTACATGGCAATGGATTCCACATATTGCCAGAAAGGCAAGCATCCCTGAGGATATCCTACCTGCCTGCTCATAGGGTTTTCAACATGGTAGAAGTCCCTAGATATATAACTCTTTCCTGAGGCAAGCCCTCTGCCAAATGCTAGTGAGAACAGAGACTAAGAAAAGCTTGAAAGCACCTTGAGAGCACAGGCCCTCACTAGTTGGCTCTCCTAAGTCCTGCCATGACCCCTCAAATTCCACAACTCAGATAATTTGGGGCAGAGCTGCAGAATGTCAAGTCTCTAAGAAAGCCCTGTCTTCTTATTTGCTGCAAAGAGGAGTTTGTGAGAGCTCCTGTTTGGTTTTCTTGCTAGGATGCAAACAGTGAGAAGAAAAAGAGGGCAAGACAGGATGCCTGAGAGCACATCTCAATTGCCCAAGCAGTTTCAACATGGCAGAAGGCCCTGAGTGCACAGCTCTCTCCTGAGGCAAAGTCCTCTGCCAATCGCTAGCCAGGACAATAGCACACGTAAAAGCTTGAGGACAGCCCCTCCACTGCCTAGGCCAGAGCTGCATTACCTGCATGGGTGGGTTGTTGTACTTCCTGTCTTGGGGACTCCACATCCTGTGCAAAGAGTCCAAAGAGTTCTCAGACAGTGGCTGGGATTTTCGTCCAGCTCTTCGGTTCTTTAAGTCCACATCCTCATAGGGATTCTCCTTGGGAAGCCCTCCTGCAGAGGAGGCAAAGTTAGAGAAGAGAAGGAAAGAATGAGAAAGTGAGAGATACACGCACAATTCCTGTGAACCACAGAGAATATCTTCGGCCTGGCCCTGCAGCTCATGAGTCACACAGCTGCCTGTCTGCAGCGAGGAGGCTACAAACAGATCTTGGCTCCAAGTCCAGAAGCTGAGGCCCCCACTCCCCACCTCCAGTTCAGCTCAGCATAGCCTTGTCTGGCCACTGCTTTATAAATTAGGAATTGCACAAGACTGGCAGAGGACAAAGCTGACACTACAAGCTCTAGCCCTTCTGCTGGTAAAGCCCCAGAGATCGGCTTCTGGAAAGGCTTTCAGAGATCCCATAGTCGTCCCTTTACTCAACTCTGTGGGTCTCTCTGGGTCCAGTTTCAGGGGTAAGTATGAAAGAACTCAAAGGGAGCAGAGCTTTGCTAGATCCTCCTCTAACCTACTCCTATACTCTCCAAGTCTTTCAGGAAGAGATACTGTCTCAGGCAACCATGGGGCCAAGCAGCCATAGTGAGTGCTCAGTGAGATTTTGTTCTGTCCTTCTTTCTGAGCGTGTCAGCTACCGTCTCTACTGGTAATCTCAGCAGAGAGACTCCTCATTATTCCGCATCTGGCAGAGACTTTTTGCAGTGACACGGGACTGTGAAAGGCTTGGAAGGAGTCCAGGCCAAAAGAAAGGAGGAAAGTCACTGCATCTCAGGGCAGTTTCTAAAATCTCTGGCAGTATGCTCTATACTGACACTACCAGAAAATCTGAGGAAAGCCCCAAACACAGTCCCTGCCCAAAACTATAAGATTTTTGAGATTCACCCATTCCTAAGTTACACCTTCCTGCGCCATACCTTCTCCCATATATAATGAAGCTGGCTTCCTTCCTTCCTTATTAATTTATTAATTAATTAATTTATTTAATGTATGAGTACACTGTAACTGCCTTCAGACACACCAGAAGAAGGCATCGAATCCCATTACAGATGGTTGTGAGCTACCATGTGGGTGCTGGGAATTGAACTCAGGACCTCTAAAAGAGCAGTCAGTGCTCTTAACCTCTGAGCCATCTCACTAGCCTTAATGAGGCTTTTCTAGCACACAGTAATACCAAGGAGTCATGTTGCTTCATCAGTCTAAGCTTAATCCCAGCAGTGAACCAAAGACTCCTTAACAATACAACCCTTACTTCCCCTCTATTGTCTTTCTGTTTTCTTGCCCTAATCTCTGTGGCAGAAAGCATGCCCAAGGAAGGATTTGCTCCTACGGTGTGAACAGGACTGAGTTTGGGCAAATGCTGAGCCCCATGCCTACCCTGCAGATGCCTGCGCGCGTACCTTACCTCCACTCCTACCAGACTGGAAAAAGAGGCTGCTGGGATTGCAACTCACTTTAACAGGGTACAGAAGAAAATGCAACCCCAGCATGCTTAGCAATTCAAGAAGCTGAGGTTCTCCTAAACTGTAGCATCTATTTATTAAATAAGAAACCACAATGACTTTAGGAAATGCCTTTGCGGAGGTGGGGGAGTGAGGATACAGACTGCAGCAGGAGCAGTACAAATCTCTGTAAACTTATGAGTCAAGGATGAGTCAAGAAAAGAGCTGGGGTTGGATTAAGTGATTCCCAACACAACATGCTCCCCAGCAATGGAGCACAGCTTTTCCTGTAACAGCCATGCCATTACAATGACTCTTCTCCATTCCAGGGCCCTGACTAAGTAAAGTTGGCTCAGCAGCCCTGTCTGGAGAAGCAAAGTCTCAAACCCAGAATCCCCTGTACGGTTTTCCAGCTTGCTTTATGTGAGGGATATATTTCTGGAGGGAGTAGGGTGGATTTCTATTTCTTAGTCCCTACCTAACAATTATCTTACAAGGTTGAGAGGTGAAGGGGATGCAGAATAGAAGAATGCTAGGACATAATTATTCTTCTGATCTGTAAAACAGGACCTTTATATTACTTTCCAGATTGGGGCTGGAGAAGTATTTGTTTATATTTATTTCATACTCATTCAGATTGTCTTAGACTAAGTGACTGGCCAGAATCCTCATTATCTCCAACCTACAAGATGATCCATCTCAATCCCTTTCCACCAGAGGTTCTCGGAGAAGTCGACATTTTGGGTTGATGAGCTGACCTGACCATTTATAGGACATTTACTGCAATCCTGGCCTTTCAATACTAGCCTGGCATTACTCTCTCTTGGTTACAACCAAAAATGCTTATACATTATCAAACGCCCCCTCGGACGGGGAGGAAAGATGGAAGAAAAAAGGAAGCGGGGGGGGGGGGACGAAAGGAGGATGGGCACAGCAAAGAAATGGATAGAACAGCCCCTGACCCCTGTATCTGATGTTTCCTAATAGTGTCTGAGGGCTATGTTGTGAATCCTAAGTCTAATTCTTTTCCATCCTCTTCTTTTTCCTTCCTTCTTTCCCCAGAATCAGAGCATTGACAATTGATACAGAATCTAAAGCTCCAAGAGAAACATGTAAGATGAACTGCAGAGAAGCAGCAGAAGCAAAGTATGGCTGCATGCTGATGACAGCCTTGGGAAGGACAGCTGGAAGACACAACTTGTGTATGCCGGAACTGCCTCTATGGGAAGGCCTTGAGTATCGAGTCTGCCTGCCCAGCCCTAGTGCCAGCTTCTTTCTTCTCTAATCTATGTAACCCACTAATTGCCATGCTCTGCTTCTCAGCCTTAGTTGATCCCTGATCAGTCCAAGTCCACTATCGTCTGCTCCTGGGGACTCCTAATCATCTCTGCAGGCAGGAAAGATGCCTAGAAGTATGGATGGGCAAAGAATAAAAAGATGGTGAGTTCTAGTGTCAATAAACTGAATTTGCCAAGGAAAAGAAACAGAGTGGGACACAGTGCTCAGAGCACCCCACAATGAAAGTTGGGGAGGCCAGAGCTAAATGGAGAAATCAGGTGACAATTTGCCAGGTACCTTTGTGAGACTGGGATTTGGACAGACTGCATACCTTTCACTTGCAACCCTGCCCATAGGATTTACTCAGGACAGTCTACACAGCATTAGAGGGTGACAGAGTGGTAAGCCAAGGCTGTCTCTGTGCTGCCCCATCTCATCAAGCTTGCTTGGGAAAATAGAGACCTCAACCTTTCCCAGCTTTGCTGACAAGATAAGGGCCAGAGACATCCCCAGTTACTTCTGCTTTGCACTCTTCTGAAAGAGGCTTTCCGGAGCCCAGTCTCAGCACACTGATCCTTCTAGAAGACTCCTGGTCCATCAGGTCCTAGTCCCACCCCTTCCTACAGCTCTTTTGGCTGCCACACGGGAAAACTGCCTTCTCTATCCCCACTGATTCATAAACTAGAACAACAGTTTAGAAAGGAGTGCATCTATCCAAGGTGCCCACAGCATGCCAAGCTTCCTGGGCTACATGTTATAACTAAGGCCTTCCTTCTCTAGCTTCCCTTCCTAGCAATCCTCTGGCTCCAATTGGCTGCTTCTCCTGGGTCTCTGCCTTTCTCACTTCCTTACACAGGATGAAAAAGGGCCAGGCTGGGGCCACTTCCCTTGGGGACTGCTGTTACCCTCATTCCCAACAGCCCTGGATACCTGTCCCTAGGCCACAGCTCTTGGTTGCTTTGCTTCCTACTGTATCATCCATGCTTGTAGGTTCCTTCTGCTCCTTACTGTTGCCCAGCCTGGGGGTAAATGAGCAACGTGAAATAGAAACTGAAAAGGCTTTACCGGCAAAACCTGTTCGGACTTGTTCCCACTGATGTTCCTATATCCTGGAAGCTCTCACTGGGCCTCAGCTGACTGAGGGAATGGGAATCACAGTAGGAATGTAGCCCAGACTCCTTCCTTGGTCAGGCAGATGTCACTCTACAGAATTCCTTAGCAAGCTGCTTCCTGAGGTGCATTTTCATTGTGAGCTCAGCTGCCTCCATAGAGTACCAGCCTCTTCTAAGTCAGATGGACAAAAATCAACAGCTTTAGAAAGCAGCACAGCAACCACTTTCTTTTTGAGCCTCACTACTGCAAATCAGCAGGCTTTGAAATCTCAGCCTTTCTGGAGTATCCCACCCTGTACCCTTTAAGCTGCATGCCTGATATGGGCAGGAGGCCAGTAAATTCTCCAAAGTGCCTAGCTCATGTTTGCTTCTAACACAGATGACCTATTAGCCTCTGGACAATGGGCTACAATCTAACAGTCCAGGAACACCAGCCCAAAGGAATGTCCCCAAGATGGAGATTTAGCATAGGTACTCTGTGCTTCCCGTATACAATCCCTCATCATAGGCCCAGAACACAGCGTATTTTCATCCCAGTTGACCTGAAGTACCACAAAGCTAGATAATCCAGTTAGAACCAGAATCAGCCTTAATCCCACAAGGCTGAGGCTGGGTAAGGCCAAAAGTCAGAGCCACTGATCAATCCTAGGCAAGAAAATGAAAATGACCTTCAAAGTTGAAACAAGAGACCTCTGGAAGTCTTTAAGAGTTCACATTCTTGAATCTCTTTGAAGTAGGGGGAAAACCAACCAGAATCTAACAGAACTATCCTCCTTTGTATTTTCTCTTCTAGCCTCTCTGGTTAGGTCTTAAGATTCAGACTGAGCTTCTGTGGAAGACAGAAAACAAAAAATACACTCAAAGCATTGTCCTAACAGACTCTCAAAGCTACCTCCACCCAGCTTGCAAACCACAAGCACCCAAATCAGTGCCTGGTACTGTCTTACCCTCTTTCTTATACCCGCTCCCCCTTCTTCTTCCCAAGGACCCAAGAATCCAAAAGTTAGGTGAGTGATTAGGAAGATGCCTAACCCCAACTTCACCATGTATAGCACTTCCCCCTAGTTTCACCTCATCCATCCAAGAAGCAACCAGGCTGTTCCCATATTTGTCTCTTCATATAATATCCCAAAGTAGAAAAGAATCTCCTGAACACATGGCAGGTAGACAACCTCCTTTCCTAAGAATGCCAAGGAAATAGCTCTGTGCAGGATAGTGCCTCTAAAACATTCCCCTCCAAACAGAGTCTTGAGTCATGAACTTGTGTGTGTGTGTGTGTGTGTGTGTGTGTGTGTGTGTGGTGAGAGAGAGAGAGAGAGAGAGAGAGAGAGAGAGAGAGAGAGAGAGAGAGAAGGGAGGCTCTTATCTCCTGATAGTTCAGTTGCTATAAAAATATATCTGCCCTGGAATCCTTGGGCAGCACAGAATGGTCTCCTTTTTTTTATTTTTATTTTTGTTTGTTTGTTTGTTTGTTTGGTTGGTTTTTTTTTTTTGGTTTTTTTCGAGACAGGGTTTCTCTGTGTAGCTCTGGCTATCCTGGAACTCACTCTGTAGACCAGGCTGGCCTCGAACTCAGAAATCCGCCTGCCTCTGTCTCCCAAGTGCTGGGATTAAAGGCGTGCGCCACACACGCCCGGCTCAGAATGGTCTCCTAAGGCTTGTAAGAAAACAGTAATGATCACAACTCTTCCTGCCAGTGTGCTACAGGGATAATAGAAAAACTGAAGCTTTCTGCCATCATATAGTAGTCCTAGTGGATAGTCCCAAGACCCTGAGCAGTAACGGTAACATTACAATTCCGCCAATTGGAAAAGACCCTATAATAGGAATAAGACTAGAAAGATGAAGCAAGAGAGCTGTCTTCTTGATCAGTAGAAATCTTCTTCCAATCTGGGATACTGTATCTGTGTGAGAAGGTAAGAGAACACAGAGCAAGATGTGTCTCTGGTAGATTAGCTGGAGATGAAAGTTGGACACAATAGAGTGTATACCGAAGCATTTGTCTTAACTGCTCACCTTGATTCTGGGTCTTTGGCTCTGATCCCCACAGCTCCGTGACAGCTCTAAATACAGAGCTGTCATTTCACAAGCGGTTAGAGAAAGGCTTCTCTCCCCAGTCTCCTATTGTCAGAGGCCTGTGTTCCTGTAGTCTTACTGCTGCAGTGCACTTTTCCATAGAGACATGCTATGTGCCCCATACCTAGGACAGCAGTATGTCTGTGGGTCTAAATGTGGCTACCACATATCAAAAAGCACTAGCCCAGTAACTGGTAGAGGAAACTACACAGGTTAGTGAAATAGCTCGGTGGTTAAGAGCTCTTGCTGCTCTTGTAGAGAGCAAGGGTTCAGTTCCCAGTAGGAAATCTGATGCTCTCTTCAGACTTCCACAAGCACCAAGCATGCACATGGTGCATAAAAGGCAGAACATCCAGGCACATAGAATAAAGAAAGCTAAAAAAATTAAGGAGAAAAAAATTAAGGAGGAAACTATGAAGAGATGGCACAGATGAAATGGGGAAGCAGACGACCCCTGCTTCATAAGATTCTCTTAGCCTAAGAATCTGAAAGGTTCTCTCTCCTGTGGCCACTACGCTCTCTCATGTTAAGACCATGTTCTCCTAATTCGAGGCTGGAGAAAGAACAAGATGGCAGGGCAGTAGTGTCGCACGCCTTTAATCCCAGCACTTGGGAGGCAGAAGCAGGTGGATTTCTGAGTTCAAGGCCAGCCTGGTCTACAGAGTGAGTTCCAGGACAGCCAGGGCTACACAGAGAAACCCTGTCTCAAAAAAAGAAAAAGAAAAGAAAAGAAAAGAAAAGAAAAAAGAAAAGAAAAAGAACAAGATGACATGAAAATGAGGACAGCACAATGCATCTCCCTGCTTTGTTGATCTATTCAGAGACACATTTTGTACAGAATCAAAGGCCCTCTGAAAAAGTCAAGGATAAAACTAAAATGAATATCAAAAATAGCCAGATGGTAGCACATAGCTATAATCCTGGTACTTGAAAGGCTAAGGCAGAAGAATTTAGAGTGCTAGGCTAACCTTAGCTGCATAGCAAAAGACTTGTCTCAAAAACAGACCAAAATACCCAAAATAAACCAACCACAGGACTGTGTACTCCTTTGTAGATCCTTGAAATCAAGTCTGCTAACACCGTGCTTACTCCCTTGCTAGACAGCAATGGTAACAGTACTGCTCTTCTTCAGGGTAGGAGGAATGAGTGCTGCCAAACTATATTCTTCGGGTGTTTATATAGAATACAGTCCTGGAAGGTAAAGAGAGCATCTATGGCATACCCAGAGGCAATCTGTTTTCTGACCAGTAACTGTTTTTATAGGGCGAAGATTGAGCAGATTTACTAGAAGTCCTTGAAAAAAATCCCAGTATTTCCTAAATATGGGGACACAGACTCAGTGTTTGAAACCTCTACCAAGGCCTTCTTCACAAAACCTCATGTCTTTTCCTACAATCTATGAGACTAGGCTATACATCTGATTATCTGTGTCTTCTTAAAATTAATATCAGAAAGCCTGTGATTGGGTCTCTGGGAGGGAATTAGGTCAAGAAGGCAGAGTTCTCGTGAAGAATTAGTGACCCCATAAATGGAATCCCATTGAACTCCCTACCTCTTCAGCCATGTGAGCACACTCAGAAATTACAGACGTCTTTGAACCAGGAAACAGGATCATATTACATACAAAATCTGCCAGTGTCATATCCTTATCTTAATCCTAACAACAATTTTTCTGATATTTTACTTATTTGTATTTTATGTGTATATATGCTTGTCTGAATGCATATTTATGCACCATGTGTGTACAGTGCTCCTGGAGGGCAGAAGAAAGCATAAGATCCCGGGACTGAAGACATAGACAGTTGTAGACTGCTATATGGTTGCTGGGAATTGAACTTGAGTCCTCTGGAAGTGTGTCCAGTGTTCTTAACCATTGAGTCATCTCTCCAGTCCCCCTAACAACAATCTTAAGTAGTATTAGTGTTAATGTTCATATTCTCACATTGCTATGGTTTTACAGAAAAACAGAACCCTGCAACAATTAAGTGACTTGCCTAATGGCACACAGCTAAGGAAGGGTATTTGTTAGGCTCTCAAGTCTTCCAAAAACACAAGAAAGGAATGGTGTTATTCATCCCTTCCTGTGGTCCTACAGGCCCCCTGGCTTTCAGCTCACTCATGAATTACCTAAGGTGGAACCATGGTGTTCCACATGAGATGAGCCTATGAACATCTCTTCTACTAGCTGTTCTATAGCCACCAGGGAAGGCCTGCCCCCACCACCTCCACCATTGCTTACCCACAATATCTTCATATGCATTCTCTTCTAAAGTGCTTTTGGATCCAAACTTGGGTTGACTCTCAGTACCATTCTCAGTAGGAGAAGAGGGGTACAGGGATTGGAGACTGGATGCATCCTCAAACTCAAAGGATTTTCTGTGGACAATAAGAGCAAGAGTCATTTGGCTGAACCAGATCCCTCTGTGTTGCTGGGAGTGGCCATGGGAAACAGTAAAGACCAGAGGCCCTGCTCCTTGAACCTGTCACTGTACCCCTGAGCAAGAAGACAGATGGTTTGAAGGGCCCCAGTCTGAGTGACTGTAATGTGCTTATCCTTTATAATACCAGTAAGAGGTAATAACTTCCACAATTCAAAAACATCCTGTCTGGGCTAGTGAGATGATAATTTGACAGGAAAAGGCACTTGCCACTAAGTCTAATAACCTGAGTTCAATCCTCAGGACTCATGTGGTACAAAGAGAGCCAAATCTTATCTTTTTTTTTTTCTTTTCTTCCCCTCCTCCTCCTCTTCTTCCTCTTCCTCCTCTTCCTTCTCCTCTCCTCTCCTTCTCTCTCTCTCTCTCTCTCTCTCTTTCTTTCCCTCTCTCTCCCTCTCTCTTCTCTTTTTCTATTGAGACAGGGTTTCTCTATGTAGTCCTGACTGTCCTGGAACTCTGAAGACCAGGTTGGCCTCAAACTCAGAGATTTGCCTGTTTCTGCCTCTGGAGTGCTGGGACTAAGGTGTGCGTGCCATACCCAGCTGAGAACCAACTCTTATAAGTTGTCCTCTGTCCTCCACAGGCATGCCTAAAATAAAATATAATTAATTAAAAGCAAAACCATAGCCAGATGCCATGTCAATATACCTGTTCTTGTGTCTCTCACTGGCCTTCACAGTAGTGCTGGCAGGTTTTATGTCATTTATAAAGAAGGAGATTGAAGTGACAGAGGCAGGATTTTCCAAGGCTGCCTCTTACAGAAGCTAAGCTTCCAACTACAATTCTAGCCTCTCTAGAAAGCATCATTTCTTGAGAAGCGTCTACAAGGAATAGAGTTCAGTCTCCTGAAAGGGCTCTGAGTAGGACATAAGGGTTTGACACTGGAAGGTCACTTTCAGGGCTGTAAGAAGAAATGGTATGGGATGGTTTGCTGACACAAGAAGAGCTGAACCCTCAAGAACAGGTCAGCCCTCTTCTTTAGTAAAGCCAGTTCCCTGTTCCTTTGTATCCCTCAGAAAACCTACACTGCAGAATTGCAACCATAGCTTCTTGGATCCTAAGATGTCTTAAGACCATAGCACTTCTTCCTCCCCCCATCATCTGAGTTGGGATCCTCGCTGAATCGTCTGTCTCCAAGGCATGTACCTTCTAGTGAAAGCCAAGTAGGTGAGCAGGTAAATCTGACTTGGCATCTGACACGTTTCATTTTTTATTGTGTTTACTTATTTGAGGCATGCATGTGTAGGTCAGAGAACAACTTGTTGGTTGTCTCTCCACGACATGGGTCCTCTGGATTTCCCTTCATGTCCCTCAGGGAAAGAAGAACAGCATGACTAAACCTTCTTACCCATGAGTGTCTGTCTTCCAGTGACATCTTCTCTTTCTTGTTTATTGAACACTTATCTTCTGAGCCCTGGGTTGCAAGTCAAGGACTGACACCACCCTCTAGCTCACATGACCCCTCTGTAGCATTCATGTGACACAATACTTCTTAACCTGGCATTCTCTTGCATTCCCATGATAAATCAACATTAGTTGTCATACACCTCAGGTAATTATTTTTTAGGCTCTAATGAAGGATTCTTTTTTTAAAGGCTGGTCTTATATTTATTATTTCCAGATAGGGTTTCTCTGTGTAGCCCAGCTGGTCCTAAAACTTGCTATACAGATCATGATGGCCTCAAATGCACAGAGATTGTCTGCCTATAGCTTTCTGAGGGCTAGGACTGAAGGCATGTGCCAAGGTGCCCAGCTCTAACTGGCCTTTTACATGCCAGGGTTTCTAGAATTCTGTCTTTAGACATCCTTTCCTGATGTGTACAAATCCATGGCCAAGTACTTTATTCCTGATGCCTCATAAATTTCTGTCTTGGCCAAGATTCTCAACTAAACAGTCAAATACTATATAAAGGAGACCAAGTCTTCATTGGGGTAAGAGTAGATTTGACATCTTATGCAGGTACCATGATGAAAAACTAACATATTACCTCTCATCAAGATAAATACTGTCTATTTCAGGACATATGTGTGCATGGGTGTGCATGGTCATGTAGATGTGGAAGTCAGACATGGTTAACTTCCTTGATTATTCTCCACTTTGTTTTTTGTTTTTCGAGACAGGGTTTCTCTGTATAGCCTGGGCTGGCCTCAAACTCATAGAGATCTGCCTGCTTTCCAAGTGCTGGGATTAATTAAAGGTGTATGGCATTCTTGTGTGCCTTGTTTCTTTGAGACACAGTCTCTGGAGCTCATTGTTTCAGCTAGGCTGGCTAGCCAACAGGCTCCAGGGATCTGCCTGCTTCAAGTCCCATGTACCATGCCCAGTATTTACACGGGTGCTGGGGATATGAACTCCAATCTTCGCCCTTGTGTGGATAGCATGTAACTGACTGAACCAGCTCCTCAGAAAATTTATCACCCCCCTTGGTTGAGCACAATAAATATCTGGCTTTCATTTCTTTAAAATAAGTCTATAAGAAACACACCTGACAAAACACAGATAAACTTACCATCATACATTCCTCCAGAGGAATATGTTCCAGGTTCAGACAAGCAAGCACGCCAGCTTACACTTTCTGACCTGTTTTTCTTTTTCTCCAAATGCACAGGCTGAAGTCTGCTAAATTCCTGAAAAGACTCCTCCACATACTGTGTATGTATGTGTACATTACATGAAAAAGTGATGTGTGGAAATACCCATAACATCTTTAAGTCAATCACCTCTCCCCTTTTCCCTCTTGCTACCTAGCCAACTGCTCTTGGTTATTCTAAATAACTGCTCAGTTATCACCTCTAGGAGTGGGCTCTCCTTAGTTCTAAACTGAATTTAGATGCTTCTCCTCCAGGTCTCTATACCACCAGGGATCATGGTGTGTATCATGGTATCTAAGATTTATCTATGTATGAAGGAAGCACTCTGTCTTACTTGCCTCTGTGTCTCTTAGACCAGCACAAGGCAAGGTACACAGCAGGTTCTAGACGGATGTTAGCAGAAATGCAAACAAAGCAAGCACAGCTGGCAGGCTGATAAATAAATTAAGGAGCAGAGCCAGTGAGCACTCCTGGATAGGCCAGACTATACATAAATGTGAAGTGCTCTGGCTCAGGAGCCTGACTGAAAACTGTGACTCTTCCTCTACACATGGAAAAGTCTGTATCTGAGATGGGATATGTTGGATGAGTGTGAAGATGGTATCATACTAGAAAATTCCCAGAAGGGAAGCAAGCTGAATGCCCATCCAATCATGGGATATAGGATAAAGGTAAGAATTCCAAAGAATACTTGCTTCTAGCCTGCCACAGAATCAGGTTAACAGGTATCTTTCCAATGAACAGAAACCAATGGAAGCTCCCACAAAAGCTTGTTCTGGATTTGGCCAAGAAGTTGGTGAAATATTTTTCCATATGCCTCTTTTCAAGACCCAAGAAGCACCTTTTGAAACAGAGCCAGGCCATCTGTATAGGCTGGAGGCCCTCAGGAGAAAGGGAGTCACTGTCAATATCCCTCCATTAATGATAAAGTACAATCCTCTGATAAAGCTTCACTTAAGGAATTAATTTTTAGTACAGGCACCTCATATGGTTGTAAGGCTACAACAGACTGTTTTCTCTAGAGACCTAAAATGAAGGTAGTTTTGACCTTCCAGTGATGGACTAAGGAATTTTAACATAGCTGGCTCTACACTAACAAAGCTAGCCAGCACTGGCAAGAGTGGCTTTCATCCTTTCTTTCATTCAAGAGCCAGAGAACAGGCCTAGTGGTGGTACATGACTTTAAACCCAGCACTGAGGTCAAGGCAAGAGTTCAAGGCCAGCCTGGTCTATAGCAGGTTCCAGGTCGGGTACAAAATGAAAGGAGATACGTGTGTGTGTGTGTGTGTGTGTGTGTGTGTGTGTGTGTGTGTGTGTGTTGGGGGGAAGCAGGAGAAATCATTCTTTGCCAAAACTGGCAAACTAGCAATTAATTATTCAGTGCTTCGGAGCTTGTAGCAATCTGACCATGCCACTCTGCTTTGCTTCTTTCATTTAAAAGAACGCCATCAGGTCCCCCTTGTGACACAGGAGGGCATGCCTTACCTATTTTGTGACTTCCGGTGACCACGTGTGTCCTTCTTTGGTCTCCGGGTGACTGGTGGGGCTGGGGTGGAAGGCAAGGGGGGTGGAGCAGCTGGAGTGGGTGAAGGAGGTAGACCATTGCTTGGTTTAGTCTTGGGATTCTTGTCAGCCTCATACTCAAAGGTACGCTTGGGTTTGGGAACAGGGTTCACAGCAGGATCAGGAGAGCTCTTTGAAGGCAGCAGCTGGGGACTAGAGCTATTTCCAGGGGTCTCTGACTTCATGGAACCACTGCCTTCCCTGTCCAGGGGTGGCCTGCCTCCCCGGCAACTCCGGCCACTCCTCCTGCCCTGCTGCTGGAGCTGACACTTGCAGTTCCTGCTGGCTCCTCCAAGGTGCCCAAGGTTCCAGTCTTCCTCCTCCCATGGTCTACACTGTAGCAGCTGCTAGGGAGCTCGGGGAGACCACGGCCAGGCTGCTCCTTTAGGGCTTGTTCAATTTTCTGGATGCGGCTCAGCACTGCTGAGCTCTCTTTCCTGATGCCATGCCCCCTGAGCAAGGCACTGGGCTCAGTCCGGCCTGGATGCTTCTCCAGCCGATATAAAGAGTCCCGTACAGGAAGTGCCTCTGCCTCTTCCTCTGTCTCAGGGTAGGAACACTCAGAGAAGGTCCTGCTCATCCTCCGGAGGCCTTTGAAATCAAAGGTCTTTTCTGAGCTGCAGGGGGATGGCACCACACTGGGGCAGCCCACACTGGGGCAGCCCTCACTGACCGACCACTCGCTCCCAGGGCCCTCTCGCTTCTCTCCACACAGACTCATCCTGGGTGAAGCCTCTCGGCGACCTTCCCATGCTGAAATCTTCTCTCGGATACCCAGGCTATGGGCTCGGGTACCAGTGCAACTCAGCAAGACACTCCGAGGCCCAGGCCCTAGGAATGGGGTGCTCTGGGCAAGGGGGAGGCAAGCAGCCACACCTTCTACATCCTGGACCGCACCCTGGACAATCTCCTTCTGGTCCTCTCTTTTGCGTAATGAAGGGGTTCTGTCCAAATAGCTGAAGCTGGTAGCCTTGAGGGTACAGATGGGTGGTGAAGTCTCTGGGGAGGGATCTTGACCTAGGGGTGAAAGATTTCGAGAATGCCGGTCCTTGAGGAGCACCTGGGATTTAGAGTGGCTGGGGTACCTGCAGGCTGAGGTTTCACTATCACTGAGTGGGTAGATGGACTTCTTGGTGGGTATAAAACTGGAGGTGGAGAGACTGACTGAGACCTAAGAGCAAAAAGGGAAAAAAAAAAGGAAAATGATGAGTGGTCTAAAAACCAGGGGGATTGTGTTTCATTCGGATTTCTGTTCCTGTAGAAGACTCAAAAATACTTTAAGTGTCCCTCCCGTACCAATCCCATCACTTGAGAGATAGAGGCAGGAGGATCATGAGTTCAAGGTCATCACTGGCTACACAGTGAGTCTGAGGCCAGCCTGGGTTGGTATGTCCAAAACAAAGAAAAAATACTCTTTATTTAATATATATCTTTAAGGCTGTCCTCAAGTAAAGAATAGCTCTTAGCCACAGTAGGCCAACCTCCATGAGCCTTTCTGTCTAGCTCATCCTCAGAGACCTGAGTAATGTACAGAGCAGAAGCCTATTCTTTAACAGACTAGAGAATTCCAAGAGTTTGCATCTGTCAACTAGAGAACAGTAAGAACAGTGATGTACTGCTACATGGCCAACTAGCTCACTTAGAAGAAAGCAGACAGTGCTTTTTACATTACAAATATTCCTGAACTATCAATATGATATCAGTGAATGTGCAGATGAGAAGAGATGCTAATGAACAACTCTCATGAACTGCCACAAAAGAAGCCCAAAACATTACTTTCTAAAGTATTCCTAAATATATATACCAAAACTGTTTGGTCTTTAAACCCTTGGACGTCTCCCCTAAGACTGTGTTACTAATACAAGATCCTACTATCCTGACCAGAATTAGGATCTCCAGTGGATTTACAAGGTTAGTCAGGCCCCTCAAGAAAGAATCCTTTCCACTCTCTCAGAAGATGTTTACGTAGCTCTACCTTATAAGAGTGGCTTCACATCCAACAAGCCAGCTTGAAATCCATACACAAATCTCAGCAAATATTCCTTAGTACATGAGCTCAATTTACCTTCATGAAAATTCTATTAGGTCATTTATTATACATTATTATTTTCATGATGCAAATAAAAAGACAAGAAGAAGACTTAGAGAAATTACATATCTCACCCAAGGTCCCTTAGATGTTAAGTAGTGAAGCCACAATATGAATTTACACTACACCAAGTATTTCTCTAAGGAGAAGACAGTACCAAGCACAGAGATACTTGTACACCATACTTATTGCTGCACTGTTCATAATAACTAAAAAGTGGAAATAACCTAGATATCCGTCAACAGATGAATAATCTAAGGCAGTGTGATACATACTCACAATGAGGTTTTACTCAGCCATAAAGAAAAATGAAAACATGGTATCTGCAGGAAAACAGACAGAATTAGAAATTTGTTGTGTTTGTTCTTGTTTTGCTTGTTTTTTGAGATGGGGTTTCTCTGTGTATCAGACCCCTGGCTATTGTGAAACTCCCTCTATAGACCAGGCTGGCCTTAAACTCAGAGAGATCCACCTGCTTCTGCCTCCCAAGTGTTGGGATCAAAGGCATTGTACCACCACATCTGGCTTAATATTTTGTTGTTGTTTGAAATTTTTATTCAAGCAAAGTGACCCAGATACAGACCACATATTTTTTTCTTCATATACAGATCCAAGATTACACATACATTCATATATAATACATGTACTATGGAGGACATGAAACTAGAAAAGGGACTATGAAAGTAAAAAAATAGGTTTAGGGTAGAAAGAAAGGGTAATAGAAAACATGTATGTATTCAAACTCTATAACTGAATTATATGTTAATTTTAAAACTTTTTAAAGGAGAAGAAATAATAATAATAAAAAAAAACAGTAAACAGTAACTTCTGCCAAATATAGCTCACCAGAAACCTCAACGGCACTGGACACAGCCCAGTCTAGAACATAACATTTATAAGAATCAGGGGACTTTTCTGCTAGAGATCTCACCTAAGTCACATGGTCTGTATCTATAAGGCCCTGTATGAATGCTGAGCAGAAATGAGAGGAAAAGGTAAAGGTGGGTGAGCTTACTGAAGAGAGCTATGAGCAAGCGTCCTCTTAAGCACAGTTTTCTGGTGTCTACTATGATAATCACTGTCAACCTTAAGAATTCTTTTTAAACAATATTAATTCAAAGGTGGTAGGATTTTGCTAACAGTGAACCCACAGAAGGTTTGACTGATCAAAAACTGGGATATCCAGCTTCACAGCCTCCAAAGTGTCATGCCATCTCAGGACAGCAGCCAGCTGCTCCTGTGCCAGTGGCTGTCACCACTTGCTCACATACAAAACTGGAGCTCTGGTGAGTCAAGGATTGGCTGACAATTCCCTGTTGGGTCAAAGCCTCTACTGACCAGATCAACAGGAAACCTCGCAGGTTAAGTTGTTTTAAAAAGGGCAAGTCAAACAAGGGCTACCGCACATGTACAGAGGCATGGATGAGAGAACTGCAGTGCACAGCCAAGCTCATGACCAAAGAGCCTGCTCAGTGAACAAGTGGGAACAGAAACCTCAATTCTCTGTAAGGTCACAAGCAGTGAGCTTAGGGACCAGCTATGACATGGTCAGGGTTCTAGTTCTGTTTTTTTTTATTTTTTTTTTTTATTGGTTTCGAGACAGTTCTCTGTTACCGCTGCTGACTCACTGTAGACGCTGGCTCGATCAAATCCACCTGCTGCTCCCAAGTGCTGGATAAAGGGTGCGCTACCCCGCCTAGTCTACATCTTTCTTGTTTTATAAAGGCACAGATTAAAAAGGGAGATTAATCCGGGCCTCTACAAGATAAATCACTGGTTCCACAGAGAACTCTGTTTTGGTGATTCTCAGTTGAAGAGGGGAAAAGTGCCTCTACAGGTTGTTGCTCCCAGGTTAGGGACAGGCTCCGAAGAATTTGCCATTTCTCACAGAAGACTTAAAGAAAGATACAAGGCTGTGGACAGATGTCCAGATGCTTGGATCTTTGTGCAATCATTTTGCACATCAGGTAGCATCACTGACATGAGGTAACACTCAGCCTTGGTTTTCTGTTTCATTTAGTTGTCTTTTATCCCTAAACAGGTTAAGAGAGAAAGTAAGGCAAGTCCTTGCCTGTCAGGTGAGAGAAAATGATGGCTAAGATAGTACCTGGATCCAGAGGTTCTCACAAAGCCAATGCCCTAAGCAAACCCTTCTTTGGTGTCTGGTCTCCCACTCTGATGCTTTCATTCTTCACGCACACTGTAACCAGTGGCCCCTTGGTTCAGATTCAGAGGAGGTTAGCAAACAGCTTCCCTAGTGACCTCCATGTGTATTTTTACACACCTCAAGCTGGTGGCACAGCTCGGCTCTTCACTCACATGGTATACTGCACAGTAGGTACACTCCAGGTACTACTGCAGGCATTAAAAATCAGCAGAGATCAGAAAGACAATGCCCACCCCCTTCTCTCTCTTTCTGTATGTGCCACCTAACAGAGTTGGCTTTCCTTGGCCATCCATCTGAGCTATCCCTATGCTGTTTGGTGCCTCCTTACCTCTGGTTTTACCATTATAGATAAAGAAAGGACAAAAGGTCTATGTTTCCCTCCTCTTCCACACATCTGGATCCATCCTGCTCGCCAACACACCTACCTACTCCATCCCATCAATTCTGCTCCCCAACACCTCTCACAGCCCTACTCCCCCAGTTCCCACTGCTGCTGATACTTCCTTTGTTCAGATCTTTTATTTGTACCAGGACTGAAATCATTCTCTTGATTTCCCTTTGCCTTAGTCTCGTCCCTGTTCCGGTCCATCTTCTCATCTTGCTGAAATCTCTACTATCTGCAGACTAAAAGCAAGGCTGACAAGGTCCCCATGACTTGGTTTTTACTTAGTTTGCTTTCCTCACCTCAATTGTATATCCTTCCACACCAATCCTTCATCCCAGCCAAAGGCATGTCAAGCTTCTAGATTTCGTTAACCCTACCTGCTTCACATAGGTGGAACTGGCCAATTTTTAATACCTCCACTATGGCCAGAAAAATATCTATTATGGGATAATACTTACAAGGGTATCCAACCTTGATATTACAACATGATGCCATTTACAAATATACTGGGCCACATTCATAAGTATCCTGGAATGTGTGTGGATCCATGTCTATATCAGACTGTTTCCCAACATATCTCCTTGACTAGTCACAAATAGACTGTTTGAAAGTTATGACACTATCCTATTAGATCTTGTTATCCTCTGCACCTAAATGTAATTTTTTATATTGAATGAATGAATGATAAATGTCCCCGTTCAACACAGAAAGATACACAAACATCTAGTGTACTAATAAGGCTGTCAGCACAAAGCCCTCCCTCCGACAGCAACAACTGTATACCAGACCAACTACCTAGATATCTGAATCTGGTTCTGTCAATTTCCTTCTTTGCTTACTGGCAGGTCACCTATATTCTCTAAATCTTGAGTTCTTTATAAAACACTTTCTCTAATTATCTCCAGGTACTAATTATATGACTAAGATGGTATCAAATTATAAAAGTGAACACTATGAATAATTCCCAAACATCAAGAGAAGTATAAGACAAAAGCAAATACAAAGCACTAATACACAGCCAAGATGTTGCTCTTTGACAGCTTACTCTGTTCTCAGTCCCAGAGCCTACCCTGGGGGAGGCAGCCACTGTGGAACTGGGTACCTTATGTGCCACAGCTTGTCAGCGGCAGCCAGTTCTATTGCTTGACACAGACACAGATGCCAACACCATGGCATACAAGTTGCCAAAATAAACATTTTCAGGAGACAGGGAGTTAGAAAAACAGATAAAAGCAAAGAGGGTGGGGGAATGTACACAGGAAATCTAAAGAATGCAAGAATATAAACACACATGCATGGAGATAAATATTTAAGACAAGTAAGTAATTTTTTTTAAAGTGTATGAACTGAGGTATGGAAACAGAACATATTTAAAGAGAAAGCAATGTTGTGTGTACGCTTCCACACATGCAGACAAAAATTGTGCCTTAAAATGCAAACTATCCCCTTTGCTACAAATATAACCCAGCCCTAGTGTGGGCCCTCTTTCCTTCCTTTTTCTTTCTTTTCTTCTCTTTCTCTTCTCTTCTCTCTCTTCTCTTCTCTTCTCCTCTCTCCCCTCCCCTCCCCTCCCCCTCCCCTCCCCTCACTCCCTCACTCCCTCCCCCCCTCCCTCTCTCCTCTCTCTCTCCTTCTCTCCTGAGGACAGGGTCTCTTGTATCCCCGGCTGACCTTAAACTCCCTATGTAGTTGAGATTGACCTTCAATTCCTGATCCTCCTGACTCTATCCTCCAAGTGCTGGGATTACAGGCATGTACACCTGATTCTTTTAACGTCAGGAAGCATTTGTGTCAAAAAACAGCCTACATATTATTAAGTACACTCAGAACTTTTTTGGAGAAGGCTGCCAGTGCACTTCTAAACTTGGCTCCCTTGAAGTTGCAGGTGGACTTGGGAGTGGGGGGAGTTGAGGGGATAGCCAGGGGGACTACTATAAGTAAGGAAAAGGTCATGTTGGAAGGAAGCATTTGGGAGAAAGTCCTAGGTGCCCATGTACCCCCAGAGGCATTGGATGTGTTGTGAACACTAGAAAGTGAGCCTTCTTTGGGGGAGAGGGGACTACTCAATTGGTGTTTAGTGTGCTTCAAACAAAACTGCCTTGGAGTTGGACATTAACCATTCTAGGACTGCTCAAGTGAGACGGCTGTTGACTTCCCAAGTATGAGCATCTCCCATCACTCAATGATGGCCCCAACTCTGGGAATGGCATTCTCAGTGTGCTACCCTGTACTGTGAACACGGGAAGGAAAAAAAGGAGGAATATAGCTTGAGTCATGTCAGCAAGATGAGTATTTTGTTTCTGGCTTAAAAGTTCAAAAACTTCTCTTGACAACCCACTCTAATAGAGAGGTAAGCATGGGTACATGGGCTTTCCTGCTCCCCAGCCCCTCCCCTCCGGATGACTAGAACCCTTAAGGGTCCAGAAAGCCTCAGCCCTTCATGTGAAGCTACAAGCAGGCCGTGATCTACAGAGACTTGCAAGGTCAACCTAAGCAAAAGGTTAGTCTATGAATAAACTGTCCTTTTTACTTCCACAAAAACCATCCAAGCTGTGTCTGTGCCCCACTTGGTCTTGCAAGGAAGGCAGGAAGTTTTTAAAGGAAGTTCATCAGTTTGCACTGAAAAGGGCAGAGGACACTACAGAATGAAAAGAAGACTTTGGACCTCTGAAATATTATAAAGCAGACTGAGAGAACTAATCATCTGTAAGAAGGAGATACTTTTTATTTTATATGTGTATTTGCATGTATGCTTGTGTACAGAGGTCCAGAGGACAATTTCTCTCCTTCCACCATGTGGGTCCCAGGGGTGATTAAACTCAGGTCACTCAGGTCCGAGCGTGGTGGCAAGTTCCTTTACTCTCTGAGGTACCTTGCTGGCCAGAATGAGCTACTTTTTCATATAAAAGTATATGTAAATTGTATGTATTCTGTCATATCCCCTGCCCACTGACAGCTCTCAGCACATTCCACCCCCTCTGAACCCCTTCTTCCTTATAAGTTACCTTCCTACTTTCATTTTTTTAAAAAAATCCACTGAGGTTAATTAGGGCTGCTTGCTTAAGCATGGGCATGGGGTTATTTATAGGAGCATGGGTTACTCCTAGGGGAGTGGAGACTCCTGAGCCCCACCCCATCCATGATGGAGTGTTAACAGCTCAATCTTGCATAGGTCTTATGCAGGGAACCACAGATGCTGTGAGTGCTTCTGCTGGTCCTCTAGTTCTTACATATTTCCACCCGCTCCTACACTGTGTTCCTTGAGCCTTGGAGGAAGTGATAAAGTCTCCATTTAGGGCTGAGCACACAATAAGCTACATTTAAAAGAAAAATAGGAGAGATGGCTCAGTGGTTAAGAGCATGACTGCTCTTCCAGGAGATCCTGAGTTCAATTCCCAGCACCCACATGGTGGCTCACAACCATCTGTAATGCGATCAGATGCTGTCTTCTGGTGTGTCTGAAGACAGCTACAAAACTCATTCATATATATAAAATAAATAAATAAATAAATCTTTAAAAATAAATAAATAAAAGATACCAAAACCTGGCAGTACATGCTTTTAATCCTAGCACCAGGGAGGCAGAGGCAGGTGGATCCCTGTGAGTTCCAGGATGGCTTCGTCTACAAAGTGAGTTCTAGGACAGCCAGGGCTACACAGAGAAACCCTGTCTCAAAAAAACAAGAAAACAAACAAACAAACAAACAAAAACAGTTAAAAAAAAAAGTAACTTAGAGGGCAGAATCAAAAGGCCAAGGGGCTGAGGTAGAAATAAGATGCCCAGGCAACAGGATGAGATCTAATCAAGGAATTACAACAGCAATGACCACAGCAATTCTTATTAAAAAGAAAGCATTTAATTGTGTCTTGCTTACAGTTTCAGAGGTTTCATCAGTTATCAGCATGGCATGGAGCATGGCGGCACACAGGCAGACATGGTGCTGAGAAGTAGCTGAGAGCGCCTGCCACCCTGATCCTCCGGCATCAGGAAGAGTGCACTATGGGGCCTGGCTTGGGCCACTGAAAGCTCAAAGCCCACCTGGTGACATACTTCCTCCAATAAAGCCACACCTCCTAATCTTCCTCAACTACTGCCACTCCCTAATGACTAAATTATTCAAATACATGAGCCTATGGGGACATTCTTACTCAAACCATCACTGTGTTCTACCCCCAGGACTACAAGGGGGAAAATCAATCAATCAATCAATCAATCATTCAATCAATCAATCAATAAAACAAACAAACACAAAAGCATAAGACCCCATGACTTCTTAGGCTAAAGAATAAAATATCATATATCCCTGTTTGCTCTTTTAGGATTCTCACTCTTGATCCCGGAGTCATGACATAAAGTCATGGGCTTATTTCCTAACCGAGGTCCCACTGACTGCCAACACTGTCATTTCAGCTCATTCTAACCTCTAACCGTTTCTGTCATCTTTAACCTTTAGGCTACCCTAGCTGATGCTGCAATAGGGATAAAACTTATGGGATGAGCCCTATGTAATTTACAATTTATGAACAAAATAAATGAAAGTGTTTCAAGCCACTAAGTTTGTGGTCATTTGTTATATGTGAATAAATAAATAGACTATCTCAGTTAGATTCTGGAAAAGCATCTCAAGTGGCAGAGTGGCTGAGGCTGCAGGTCCCCTTAGTCTACCATGGCTAAGACAGGCTTTGCAACACTTTTACCCTATTATCCTCAGTTGTTATGTTTGTTTGTTTTCAATATGTATGAGTGTTTTGCCTGTATGCATGTGCACCATATTCATGAAAGCTTGGTGACCACGGAGATCAGAAAAGGCATTGGCGTACCTAGAACTGGAATTACAGATGACTGTGAATCACCATCATACTAGAAACTGAACTCAGGTCCTCTACAAGAGCAGCAAGTGCTCTCAACCACTGAGCTATCTCTCCAGCCCAGTGTTACAGAGGACACTTCCTCTTCTCTGTGCCTCAGTTTTCCAGTGTATAAGTCAAGTAGGGGTCTAAATGAACTCCAAGCCCTCTTTTCAGCTCTGACTTTCTAAAAATCTAGAGTGGATGGGAAGAGTGACCAAAGTAGAGAAGGACCATCAAGACCTTACCAGCAGACTATGCCCCATAAGGGAGGCTACCAGTACCTAACTAGAGTAACCAACAAATAGGCAATACCTTTTATAAGCCAGGACATGCTCTAGGCTTTGGGAACCCAGATGGAAGTCAAAGTCCTTGTCCTCAAGAAATTAACATTTCTTACAGATACCCAGGTTTCTTATAGCCTGAACCAGAATCAAGGCTACCAAACACCAGACTTAATTTCTACACTGCTATGACCCAAGTGCTAGAATTTCTAGTAGAAAAACTTAGGTCCTACTGCACAAGTGAAATCTGAGAGCAACAAGTGGCCAAACTGACCTCTAACTAGAATTTTAATTAGAAGTGTCACTTATTTGCAAGCTACCAAGCTGCTTCTAATCCCACCCCAGGACATCAGCACCAAGTGATATACATACATAACATAATACATATACATAACATACATATACAATAATACAATACACTATACATAATAAAACCTCTGCAATTCAGAGGAGCTTTGAGAACCTGTACCTCCTCCGGCTGAATTGGGCATCAAACTGTAGAGACAAGAGTGCAGACAACCTGTCAGATGATGTGAGGCACTGTGCTCACTGGCCTCACTCACACAGAGAAGGGAAATCTGTTTCAGTAAGCCAGGACACAGCAAAGGGCAAAGCTTAAGTTTTGTCCCCCTATAGGCTTCTGTTAAATCAAACCTAGGCTTCAAAGGTACAAAAAGGGAATAAATCTGCAGAAGACCTAATCAAAGCCTTGATAATGGGATCTAGGATCTTTACTCAGAATGGCTGGGGGCAGCACCAGGTCCAACCTTAAGCAAGCCAAAGATAAAGCCATGAAAACCAGATCAGAACAGTAGTATTGAGACCCCACATGCCCAGCCCCATTGGCTTTTTATTTCCAAAAAATAATCCCCCACCCTTACCCCCACACAAACACTTCTTAGTACTACTAGATTCTACAGTATTCATGTTTCCCAAAACAGCCAAGGTATCAACATTCAGCTTTGAAAGGCACTCTACCCCTGCCCTCTCTAATCAAACTTCTGCCTAACCAACATGCTCCCTTCCTTGGACTCTTGAGCTGACAAAATAAAAGGGCCCAACTCACTGCCAACAATTTATGAAAAGTCAGACTACTGTGCCCAAATGTCAAAATCATCACATTGTAAACACTTTGTCAAGAGAGTGGATCATCCCTTCTTTGTTTCCTAGTGTTCAGTCCAGAACCTGCCACCCAAGAGATCCCTGAGTTCATTGACAGTGATTTCCTAAGTGAACCAGTGACCTCCTGTTTCACACAGTCCAGATACTGGTAGTGGCTAAGTGAAGCCAATCACAGAAACCACCAGATCACAGTGTCTGCGTAACACCTACAGCTCAGGAGTGGCCTCTGAGTGAAGGACACAGCTAGCCACTGGGTCTGATTCCATGGCAAAAGCCACGTTCCCAGAAATGAGGGAGGGGGGGGAGCGGAAATGTGGCAGGAAGGAAGTGAAGCCACAGAAGGGAGGCTGGAGAGATGCTTCTTTAAAGGTACATCTCAAGCTCAGATATTTACAAACACTGTTCTCATGTTTGGATAGCAATCATGCTGGGACACTAAAGAAAAAAGCAATTCCTGAGCCATTTAGAAACTACGTAGGCGTGTATTCCAAATAGAAACTGGAGAATGTATCAGCAATCCTGGTTTGGCTTTGCAACTTAATGTAAATACTACACATCCTGCACCTCTGGAACCCTAACATAGTAGAAATTAGAAAGAAAAGGTCAGGCAGAGAGCTGGCTCAGTGGTTAAGAGCACTTGTTATTCTTCCAGTGGACCAGAGTGTGGTTCCCTGCACCTACATCTAGAAGCTTACAACCTCCTGTAATTCTAATTCTGTGAGGTCCAGTGCCCTCTTCTGGCTCCATAGGTTCCTACATCATG
The DNA here is from genome assembly GCA_021653895.1 of Mastomys natalensis. Lineage (NCBI taxonomy): Eukaryota > Metazoa > Chordata > Mammalia > Rodentia > Muridae > Mastomys > Mastomys natalensis. The sequence goes on from JAJTUV010001203.1 coordinate 59,357, forward strand.
TGTACACCTAACACAGAGACACATATACATAGGAGGCTGGGGATACAGCACCTGGTCAGCGCACTGGATGCTCTTGCAGAGAACGGGGATTTAGTTCCTTGCACTTATGAGTTCACAACTGTCAATAACTCTAGTTCCAGGGAATCTAATGTCCTTTTCTGGTTTCTTGTGTACCAAGCATACACATAGTACAAATACATGTAAGAATAACATTATAGAGTAATAGGTGCTTATTTCATTCCTATAGTCAGTGACATTAAAAAAAATAGTGGGTTCATGTATAGTGGAGCAAATTTGTAATCCTAGCACTCAGGAGGACTGCACATGCAAAGTGTGTTTTGTGTGTGAGGGGAGGCATTGGGGACTATATATCAAGACTACAAACGTGTACACACACAGAGGAGTAAGACTTGCCATCAGTGTGGTTTGAGCCTAGCAAAGTAGTTCCCAGAGGCAGAAAGTCTCAGTCACCTGATGTTCTAGAAGAGTTCACAGAGTCCCAGAGTTCTTACTGGTCTTGCTGTAAGTACTCAACTTTTGACTAAATCCAAAGCTTTTACATGCTTAAGAAGATACAGCCTACCAGGTCCTATGTGATTGGCACAGCCCATTAGATTGAACCAGGACCAAGTCTTGTTGTACAATGTGGGGAAACACCTGTCTCATTCATACCAGCCATTCCCCATATGCTACATCTTGGGTCTTATCCATCTAGCCACATCTGGACACCAGATCTGAGTAAAATAAACATCTACCACCATCTCAGTCCAAACCTGAGGTGCCACACCCCACTGAGCTCAGCCCAGACATTAGGAAAGGGCTAGTCCTACCCAAGCATAATAGCATTCTCATACCTAGTGACTGAGTCTATGAGACAAATCTGTCACATCACAGAAAAGGCTGTGAAAACATCTGTGGCTTTATTAAAAGTCTGAAAATACTTCCAGGGCAACAGCATGCAGCCTTGGCCCAGTCCTGAGAAGTGCTGGAGAGAGCTGCACATCTACATGCCAGTTCTGGTAGCTTTACAATAGCCCCATGCTAAGAACTGCCATACCCCTTCATTCCATCTTCACGGCAACTCTTGAGAGAGAGAGGTACTATTTATTCTCACTGTGATTTCACGGCTGAGGCAGCTGAGATTTTAGAGAATACCAGAACATGTTCTGAGATCTCTCTATCTGGTTAAGTAATTAAGAGTTTGCCAGGCACTGGGCAGTGGTGGCGCACGCCTTTAGTCCCAGCACTTGGGAGGCAGAGGCAGGTGGATTTCTGAGTTCGAGGCCAGCCTGTCTACAAAGTGAGTTCCAGGACAGCCAGACTACACAGAGAAACCCTGTCTTGAAAAACCAAAAAAAAAAAAAAAAAAAAAAAAAAGAGTTTGCCAGGCATGGTGGCACATGCCTTTAATTCCAACATTTGGAAGGCAGAGCCAGGCAGACCTCTGTGAGTTCAAGGTCAGTATGGTCTACAGAGTGAGTTCCACTACAGCCATGGGAGTACACAGAGAAACCCTGTCTCAAAAAAACAAAAACAAAACAAACAAAAAAAGTATTCAGAGATCAAATTTGAACATAGTTCTGTAAAGATTCCAAACTTTTCATTTTTCTATTGTCTTATATTCTTACCTTCGTAAAGAGGATTAAAATAACAGAAGAGTGGATAATAGCAGACACTAAGATTCATCCAAGTTGTTTTCTTTGTGGCCAGGCTCAAGTTGTTACAGAACCTAGACGTCTGCTTGAACTTATGCTAAGTCATGTAACTGCCTACCCACCTTTACCCCAGAGTGGTTCCTTTCCTCACAACAGTACAGCCTGGCTCCAGGACGTCCCTATCTTCTCTAAGCTGCTCATTACTGTCCTGTTCCTGGAATTCCAGGCCTTCCCGGTACAAGGCAGAACTTGTTTTAATGCTTCTAGTTGCCACCCCGAATACGGAATTTTTATGTGTGTGTCAGACAAGACTTCTGCCTAATTGTCAGCACAAGCTGGGCCCAAACAAGCAAACAGGATGATCCACAGTTATAGTAATTATTTAACTTTGGCACAGATCCTACCTGGGTCCCAGACCATTTGACCGACTCTTGATGCCATCTCCCAGAAGTATGCCTCTACCCACCTGCTCAGCGTCTCCCGAGGGGCCTTAGTGCCTCCGGCTCCATGAGTGATGCTGGAGTTCTTGTTGGCAGTCATGGTCATTTCGGCTCTCTGCAAACCCAGAGCCCTGAAAAGAAGACATGCCTGTAAACCAAGTTTTCCCACAGGCAGCCAGAAGCACTTCAAATATCTTCCAGAGAGGTCCACTATGACCAGAGGGTTTCTATGGAAAGTAGCAAAAACTACTTTCCCACCGTATGGAAGAGTCTGTGAGCTAGCAGTTCATTTGTTGCCTCACAGAAAATTATTTCCATTAAAAGGGAGGAGGAATCACCTCCATTTCTATCCAACTCTCATTTATTAAGTGTCCCATTATTCTCACCGCATTCATAATTTCTGCCACATTTTCCTGCCTCTTGTCCTATTATTCATGGATAAAACTGAAATATTTCTTTTTCTTAAAAAATGTTAGCTTTGTTTTAATCAATAAACCATTCATTCATTTCAGAAAGCATTTGCTGAGCAACTCTGCCCAAAGCAAATCCAGCAAAGAAATTTGTCCTCATGAGCTCATAGCCAGTGGGCAGCACAGATAAGAATCATGTTGCCTGGCAATTGAGAGGCAGAGGCAGGCAGGATTTCTGAGTTTGAGGCCAGCCTGGTCTACAGAGTAAGTTCCAGGACAGCCAGGGCTACACAGAGAAACCCTGTCGCAAAAAAAAAAACAAAGCAAGAAAAAAGAATCACATTAGGTTTCCTGTGCTGAATACTAACTATACATTAACATATTAGGTAATGATAAGTAGTATTAAGCCTTGGTAAAGAAAGAAGAATGAAGAGTACCTGACTTATTCATGAAAGGCTATTCTGAAAATGTGACATCTAAAAGGCTTCATACAATTAGAGGTTAGAAAAAATAATCATGTTTTCCTAATACCCTATATTATACAGAATAACCTAATACCTAATAAAATATACATTAAGTTTCACCCCCAGGACACACATAGTAGAAGGAGAGAATTGACTTCACAATGAAAGACTCCTCCAAAGTAATACTTCAGGGACTTTTGCTGGCAAGATGGTTCATCAGGGAAGGATGCTTACCACCACGCCTAACGAACTGAGTTCTAACCCTGGGACCCATCTGGTAGACGGAGAGAACTAGCTCCAAAAGGTTATTCTCTGACCATATATAATCCACAGCAAATGTGAGCATATACCTACACCCACAAATAACTAATTAGTGCAATTAAAAAAAAAAGTTAAAAAAATGAAACTGAACCACACTTTCATCCTTTAGAAAGCTGAGAAAAAATACTGTTGAAGGAAAATAACTTTGTAAATGTTCTAACACAGCACTAGAGATGATGATATGATGACAGGCCAGTTGCCACTAGTGTGGCTATGCACATTGGCATGGGTTGAGATACTCTCTACTAGAGGCTGTTAAGTGCTTACACACTGCTCTGTGCAAACAGGAAGAGAGAAGAGGCAGCTCAGAAGCTCTTCAGGCCAGGGTCCTCAGGAAGCTCAGCGGTGAAGGAATCAACTTGCCACCTGTCTGCTTTTTTGTTTGTTTGTTTTGCTTTGTTTTGTTTTTCGAGACAGGGTTTCTTTGTGTAGCCCTGGCTGTCCTGGAACTCATTCTGTAGACCAGGCTGGCCTCGGACTCAGAAATCTGCCTGCCTCTGTCTCCCAAGTGCTAGGACTAAAGGCGTGGCCATCACTACCTGGCAAAGATTTATTTATTTTATGTATGTGAGTACAATGTAGCTGACTTCAGACACACCAGAAGAAAGTATCAGATCCCATTAGAGATGGTTGTGAGCCACCATGTGGTTGCTGGGAATTGAACTCAGGATCTATAGTAGAGCAGTCAGAGCTCTTAACCGCTGAGCCATCTCTCCAGCCACATGTCTGCTTTTAAGTGCCCACAGCTGCTATGATCACAGTAACTATCACCACCCATCAGTGTAAATCTCAACATACTCTAATTCTTCCAGGATAGGCTTTCATGGAGGGGGCATATATGTGTGGAAAGACCAGAAACTCAACTATATTTAAAAATATGATGGAAGACATGTTTCGTTCCTTTATGAATCTCTAGTGTTGAAAGAGATGGTTCCACTGCTCTGGAATGCTATTCTGTCATTGTAACATGGACAGAGAGACAACTAGTGAGGAGGAAAAAAATGAAGCTAACTCTGAAAATGGTGAAAAAAAAAATCTTGTAACAAAGAGAAGCAGGTCCAAGCTCTCTCTCTCTCTCTCTCTCTCTCTCTCTCTCTCTCTCTCTCTCTCTCTGTGTGTGTGTTGGGGTGGGACACATGGCCATGAGTACGTGTAGAGGGTGGAGGACAACTTGTAGAGACTGTTCTTTCCTTCTGCCATGTGGGACTGTGAAATCAAAGGAGTCAAATAGCACTTAGAAGCAAGCACCTTAACCCACTGACCCATCTTGCTGACCCTCCTCTACACTGTTACCTGGATACCTCAGCTATTTGGGTTAAGGAGAAAATGTACTTAGTGAAAATGCCCAACAGAAGCAAACAGATGAGAAGCTGGTTTGGTGTCGCAAGGTTCATCCATAAATGGCAAAACCCAGGCAGAAACAACATATTTGGAAAAGGAAATTCTTCAATTAGCATCCACCACCAATCACCAGTTTCTCAAAACCCTGGCTCCAATAAACTTCAGACAACTATGTGAAGAGTTTTAAGTCAGAGAAACAACACAGTAAAGCACTGCAGAAATGTCCTGGCACGTGAGAAACAGTGAGAGTATACCTGGCACAGCCAGAAAACTGCACCCAACCTAGTCAGGAAAATGCACAGCCATTGGTTGTGTGACCAGCACACTGAGGTTGAGAGGTTGAGGCTGGTTTTCTCAAAAAACAGCAATGGATTACAGTACGACCTTTTCCCAGACGCAGACATGTTTAACAAAAGGCTCTTCTTCCAGATCATGCTTCTCCCAGTTTCTGAGCCTGAGTCACTTTTCACATTCTCTGAGATTGCCATTCAGTTCATTTTACCTATGACAGGCACTGTGCAAATACCTACAGTATAAAAATGGTAAGATATCTTGGCAGAGTTGTTAAGGGAGAAAAGTTGGTAAAAACTGGAGAAAGGCCTCTCTCTATGCTGGCAAGTTTTACTGTCAACTTGACTCAAGCTAGAGTCATTTTGGAAAAAGGAACTTCAATTGAGAAAATATTTCTACCAGGTTGGCCTGTCGGCAAACCAGATGCATTTTCTTGATCGATGATTGATGTGGGAGGGTATAGCCGCTATGGGCAGTGCCATCTCCAGGCTGGTAGCTGTGGGCACTGTAAGAAAGCAGACTGATGAAGCCATAGGAACAAGACAAAGGATCAAGTCAGTAAGCAGCACTCCACCATGGTCTCTGCATCAGCTCCTGCCTCCAGGTTCTTGCCCTGTTTGAGTTTCTCTCCTGACAGCCTGATTAAACTGTGCTATACAAGTATAACCAAAATAAGTCCTTTCCTCCCTAAGTTGCTTTGGGTCATGGTGTTTCATCACAGCAGTAGAAACCCTAACTAAACTTCATAAGCCTTCATTTGTTTATTATGTGCAAGAAACAAACCTAAAGGGAAAAAAACCTAAGATGTGTTTACTAGGACACTTGCTGCCAGATTTCTTCTGCACTTATAATAGCTAAAGTTCTAAGTGCTTCGCATACAGGAAACCATTTAATCCTTTAGACATCCCTGTGAAGTAGGTACTATTTTTATAATTATTTGCACTTTATAAAGGATACCAAGATACAGAACAGGGAACAAACCACCCAAGTCATACAGCTAGAAAGTGGAAGTCAGGAATTGGAGCCTATGTGACCTATACTGGGCCCCAGCTCCGAGCCATTTTGCCTCTAGTGATCTTTAAGTCACTTCTTACCACTCTCTGAGGTAGGATTAATATAGCTTTACACTTACAAAATAAGTGAGTCCCAAATAACTCGATCTCTCTGTTTTTACTGTTCACTTTCTTTAAGATTGATGAGGGGCTTAGTAAATAAACCCACAGAGTCCTCAGTTCCATCTCCACCACCGAAATGGGAATCTGCAGGGGTGGGGCCAGGAAATTGTATTCCTAATAAGTATTTCGGGCTAGTCTTACATATCCATATCTTACACGTGAAAACTTGTGTCATAAAACATGGTGAGGTCTTAGAAAGATCTGAGGTCACTACTTACTCTTCCTAAGCATTTGCTCAGCTGTGATCAAATATAAGATGGACAAGGATTTCCTCCAGAACCCACAGCTTTTTCTGAAGTGGAAGCTTAAGGGTTCTTTAGAAAGTCAGTTGGATGGTGTTTTGCTGGGGCAAACATATGAAGGAACATTTTGTTAAAGTGGACACAGATGTGAAAGGCTAAGGCAGACTCGTGAAGGAACATCTCTCTGAAGCAGACACAGGAGAGAGAATGTTCTGCTAAAGCAAGCACATGAAAGGACATGTGAGGAAAGACCTCTGCTAACAACACGCATGTAGTGGTCAGCCTTACACTGTGTAGCTGAGCTGCACTTTTCGGGACATCATAGAGAGAAATGCACCAAAAAAGTCTGGTGGTGTACTGCAGTTTGTTGCCGCTTCCAAGGACTCGGGCTGATTAGATGCACGTGCTAAGGCAAGGCACATGCGGAGACAAAATGGTTACTGAGGCAAGGCACGTGGAGGACACGTGATGTGTGGGGGGTAAAAATAGGACTCCACAGAGTGACAGAGACAGAGTTTGGTTTGGTGGTATAGCTAGCTGTGCAATGCTTGTGGGTCTCTCGTCTTTGCTGATCTTCTCTTCCCTGAGAGAGGTACAGACAAGAACTTCTCCTGGTGTTCCTGTTGGTTCCTCCTGCTGACACAAGTGGAAGCTGAGACCTGGCTGTCTCTGCTAGGTCGTGTCACCACTGTTGCTAACCTGACTCTACTAAACTGGACTGCTGGTGCATCTGTGAGGTGTTTGCAAGAGAATTGAACTGCCACTGCCTGCTAACCTGTGAACTGAACTGCTGATTTCTAGACAACACAGATGGGAGTTGCTCCAAAAAACCTTTCTAAACAGGTTTTCTATACATTTCCTCTGTATCCTTTCTTTTCCACTACCTCTAGTGGGTGGTGGGTTACAAGGGAGGTTAAAGCGTTTAAGTACCTTCATTAAATATAGGATTTGAAAAAAATTAGTTACATTTTTTCCACCCTAAATAGAACCTCTGGCCCTCAACAAAGGGACATGAGGCAACTGGGGTTCTTGCAATCATCAGTCACACCCTATCTAACAGTCTTCTCAGCCAACAACTGTGCGTCTTTTACTTCAAAACAATGCTTCCTGCATCCACCCTAGCAGCTAGACATTTCTTTCCTTGCTTTGTCTCCACTTCCAAAGCTCCTGGGGAAAAGAGCTTGTACTGGAAGACACAGACAGACTCATGGCCCACAAGAGCACAGCTCAGTCTCATCCAGACTTTTTCCTTTATTTTTAAATAACTCAAATTACTTGTCAAGAACTAACTTGAAGCTAAGTGTCAACAAAAATTGGGGTTCTAGCTTCTCTTGAAAATTAGAAAATCTGCCAAAACAATTGGCATTTTGTGTAGCTGGCCAGAGCTGAGTGACGGTAGCCCATTTAAATTGTTCTCCATGTCAGCATGGAAACCCTAGCCTCCTGCCTTTACCTGGCCAGCCTTTCCAGCTAGGAGGTGAGTGTACAGCTCTGGCCCTGCATCTTAGCAGGGAGTATTAGGAAGGTAGGCCATAGCACAAGCCATAGAAAACTTCTTAGATGGTAGGACATGATTGGTGCAGGAAGGAGCCACACAGGGAGCTGCACAGCACAGCCTCTTGGCTGTCTGAAATCCCCAGACCTTCTGGAAGGCTCCTGCTTTTGCCCAGCTTGGCCTTCAATGGATAATACAATTTACCCTGATCCATAAACCAAGAGGAATCTCAAAAGTTCAAGATGGAGAGAGTGAGATAACTTAGTAGGTAACTGTACTTGCTATCCAGGCCTGTGTTCAATCCCTGGAACCCACAAAGGACAAAAGAGAAAACTAGTTCCTGAAAGTTATCATGACTTCCACACACAAGCTATTATACAGGAACACACACACACCCCATACCTGTACGTGTACACTAATGATGATATTGATGTTGATATGATCTCTGAAGGGAGATCTTTCTCAAAGATGCTCAACCTCTGAGAACAAACAAAAAAACCTGTGTTCTCAACTAGGTTGATGTCCCCTTGATATCTTTCTGCAGACATAGTTGTACATGCAGCATGACTTGTAGAACCCCGAGAATGGTGAGGAAAAGAAGTGAGCATGTGAGGGCAAGCTTCCCCTTCTGCTGGTGTTAGAACTGCCACTAACAGGAAATAGGAGTTGCCCGTTGCCCTTTTCTTCTTACTAGTACGAAGTCAAGACACCTAACAAAGAGAAGAGATAGTTCGTGGGGAAATGCTTGCTGCACAAGCATGGGGACCTGATCTTGAAGCCCCTGAGCATATGTAAGAGCTGGGCACAGCGGCATGCAGCTGGGATCCCACTGCTGAGGAGGCAGAGACAAAAGGATCCCTGGGGCTTGCTGGCCAACAGTCTAGCCAATCATCAAACTCCAGGTTCAGTGGCTTCCCAAGGAGGACCTAAGCCATTCACAGTTTTCCTAAAACCCCAGCAATTAACAGTGGAATCCTAGCATTTTAATTGAGGCAGAGGCAGGCTGATCTGTTAGTTTGAGACCTGCCTGCTTGGTCTACAGAGGGAATTCCAGGACAGCCAGAGCTACACAGAGAAACCTGTCTTGAAACCAGCCGGCTGTGCACACGAATCCGTTGGAGAGAGGCACATCAGTTCAGGCAGCTGGCAAAGTGAGTCCAGGAAGCCTACCAGAGAACCTGTCCAAATACAAAAAGAAAAAAAAAAAGAAAAGACAGACCAACTCAACATGAACTCTTTTGGAAGAGGCTCACTAACAGAATGGCCTTTGCTCTACCGGACTTACCTATCTCAGCATCAAGAGTTTGGACCGTTAATCAGCCACTCAGGAAGCAAGGAGGATTCCTGTTAACCCCCCTGTGGAGCTCTCCTGCTCCTAGAAAGATGCTTAGCACATCCCTTCCTGTCTTCTTTCCCAGTGAACCCTCTGCCAGGTTCTGAAAAAGAAAATGAGAATCCTTGGGACTTGAAAAACCCCTTTGACCTTATCCTGTCTTCTTGGAGCCTGAATCTTGAGCCACGCCTCCTTCTACCAATCTACACACAGGGAAGGCCAGCATTAGGATGGGTCTTGGGCTGTTCTAGGCCTAGAAATGAACAAGGGAAAAGGGAGTAAGTTGATATCCAGGATGATTGGGAAGGCACAAAACACTTAAGAAAGGATACCAGGAAGGATTTTTCAAAACTGAAACAACCCCTTCTAAACCAAAAGACCCTTTCTTCCTTCTCTATCCACACACCTGTGCCTTGCATCTCTTTCAAAGTGCAGAGAGCCCAGCAAAATAGAAAAGGTCCAGGGTTTGCTAGAAGATTAAAGGATTGCCAGGGGTGTTTACAGGATCCAAGGGAGCTGAAAAAACAGCTACAGGAAAAGATATTTTGTTGTTCTTGTTGTTGAATGAGAAAGAGAAAAGACTCTTCACAGTCCACTCCTCACACTCCTACATGCTTTCCCAGCCTCAGGCTCAAAGGAAGCTCTTTACATTTAGATTTTCAATCTCAACCAATTGTCAATCCCCTTCCTGCAAGATTGCTCTTTTTCACTGGAGCACAGATTCTGTAGATTTTAAGCTGAAGTTAAATACTTCCCAAAAGCCTGAACTGAGCTGAGCAATCATGAGGCAATTCTAGGCCAAAAGAAATCTGTTTGGTGCCAAGATAGTTCCAAACCCCTTCATACAGCTGTTGCTGCCAGTCTGGACACTCAGCCTCTCGCCCGGCAGCTTTGCCCAGCACTGGCAAGACAACTGAGCCCACACTATCTAGTGGCTTGTCACCACTTTGGAAAAAAAAAACAGAGTGGAGGCTTGTACTGCAAGGTCCGCTCTGAGGGACTAACCACTGCCTCCCTCACTTGGGCAATCAAGTCAGTGATGCAGAGGCCACAGTCCTAATCTAAGTCAGTGTCTTTCCTAGGGCAGCCACATCAGACTCCAGAAAATGCCATTCCCTGTCTATGCCAGGAATGCTAGTGCCTCCAAGCTTTAATTCAGCCAAGTCCTTCTTTCTGGCATGTCCTCTGCCCACATTCTTTCTTAAATAGCCAGGCCAGATGTCAGTTTCTTTCTGAAGCCTTTCCTGCCCGCAAATCCTGACCTCATGCTCACCCTTCCCATGCTCTCCCATCTAGCTGAGCTCAAGCTGATGGCGATAAGAGGCCTCCTCTGCCTTGGAAAAGCATCAGAATCCCTACTATGCCTGGGCCTCATTTCAATTACCCTTTCCCTCCTATTTTCTCCCTCCAGTCACATCGTGTCCTTATTATGTCCTCGAGCATGTCCAGGACATTCCTCTGGTAAAACCTTCACAGCTTAGCTAACTGTATCACATTCTTCAACAAGCCTGTTCTCCCCACTCCTTCAAGTCTTCGGTTAGACGCCATCTTCTCAATGACGCTTCCCTGATGATACTACACGGAATTAAAGCCTCTCCCTAACCTGCTACCCATCAGCACTCTACACTGTCTTTTCTATTTTCCTCTACAACATCTATCATCATCTTACACATTCATTTTTATGGATATGAAATCCATGACCTCGGGCTTTTGTTTATTTTTTGTCTTTGTTTACCATTCCTTCCTCGTGTCTAGAACAGTTCTTAGCAAATGTTTTTAAAGGAACTGGTGGGTACTATCATGTCAGTGTGACTACCCTTGGGTAAAGTCGGCAGCTTTGGGCTCCATTACTCATGTCCAGCTCTTAGGGTAGGGCACTCACTCCAGCCTCCCAATAAGTATATTACCTACCTGTACCAATCAGACCTATAAAGAACACTCGTAAGGGGCCCAAGCTTTCTGAGCACCCCACACACTGCCTGCAGGGAGAACTCAGGCACACTTGCTCTTTGCAAAGACTTTCCAACTACAAAGTGCACAGGACTTTTTGCTGAGCGTCCTTTCTAATGCCTAGGGTTTTGAACACTACTGGTCTGTCCTCCATGCAGCACTGTAAATCTCAACCTGCAGAAGACCCTGCACGTGTGGAAGAGCTTCACACATATCAAAAGGAAAGTACAGGTTGAAATACCCTTGGGAAATGCTGTAGGAGAAGTAGAAAAAGGTGTGAGCATGGAAGCCTTCCACTGTTCCTACTTAAAGCTCTGAAGGTGTCTTTCCAATTCCTATACAATGCTCTGCTTCTTGCCCTTGAGCCCCTCATCCTGACTGAGACAGGCAAGTATGGATGCTACAAAAGGTAGGCCTGCAACAGAGTGCTTCAGGAAGTAGGGTGCAAGAAGAATCAGGACAAATAGAAGCCAAGGAGACCTTGGAGGGAAGCATAGAGCTCTTAAATGGAACAAGAGAGAGCCATAATAGAAAGAGAAAAAACAGCTAATAAATTTAGGATGGGGCACACTGGGCAGTGGTGGCACAGGCCTCTAGTCCAAGCAGAGACAGGTGGGTCTCTGTGAGTTCGACGCCAGCCTGGTCTAAAGAGCAAGTTCCAGAACAGCCAAAGGTATACAGAGTAGGCCTGTCTCAAAAAACAAGCAAAACAAAAACAACAACAAAAATTATGCTGGGTCTAGAGAGATGGCTCAGCTGCTAAAAGCGTTTGTTGCTTTTGCAGAGGACCAAGGTTTAGTTCTCAGGATCCACATGGTATCACAAGCCACTGTAACTAGTTCTAGAGCATCAGATACCCTCTCTTTGGTCCACCAGCGCTCACCTGGTAAACATACACACATGCAGGGAAAGCACTCACATGAATAAATGTAAAAAAAAGTTGAAAAAATTATGCTATTAGAAGTCAGGATATTGGGGTATGACTCCACATGTGGATTATGACTTCACAGGGAACCTAAGAAGGCAGCTCTGGGTACTGGTAGTATATTTCTAGACCACAGTTTTGGTTGTATGGGTTCATTTGTAAAAATCTGTTGGACCTGGATACATATAATATCATTTCTATATCATATTTCAGTAAAATGTTTTCACACAGCAAACAAAACATGGAGCTTATCGACTCTGGAACATTATTTACAGAGCAGCATTATCAAGAAGTAATAAAGGGCCAAGTATGATGGCATACATCTGTAACCTCAGAACCTGGAAGGCTGAGACACCTTTCTTTTTTCCTGCCCCCTCCCCCCTCCTCAGAACAGCCTTGATACCAGAGTGAGATCCTGTCACAGAATAGGTCTAGTGATAAATAGGTCTCTTTGTTGCTATTATTGTTCTGTTTGTTTTGAGACAGGGTAGCTATCTAGCCTTTGCTATCCTGGAACTCACTCTGTAGACCAGGCTGGCCCCAAACTCTTGCCTCTGCCTTCCAGTGCTAGGATTAAAGGTGTGAGCTACCAAGGCCAGCTCTGTGATGCAGTTCAATTGTAGAACAGTTCCCTTATATGTATGAGGCCCTGGGTTTAATCCCCAGTACCATCAAAAAAAATTTTTTTAGGTGATAATAAAGAAGATATTTCAAACTGCAGGTTCTATGTAGATATAATGCTCAACTTTAACTTAGGTTTGAGTGAACACCTTTTGTTCCCCAAGTCTGGAAGGCATAAGAAGAAAGTGCATCAGTGTGGCCATAGTCTGCTGGTTCTATGCTTGTATTTTATCCATTTAATCTCTGTAACTCCGTAAGAAGTAGCTATCATTGTTTTTTTCTATTTTATAGACAAAATAACTAGGTAGGGTTCAAAGACGGTAATTTCCTCTGAGCTTCATTGTAGACAGCAGAACCAGGGTCTAGAAAGGTGAAGTAAGCTCTGTAACTGGTAGTGAGCCCTGTTAGGCCTCTACTGTCTATTTGTCCTGAGGCAGGAAACCACCCTCCACCACTGATGTATATCCCTGCAGGCAAGCTCAGCAGATCTGCCTTGCCCTTGAATTTCTGGTGTTACAACTATGTTTTGCTTTAAACCCATCTAGTTTAGAAGACTTTCAAGTCAATACAAAATCAACGAAAGGTACTCATCATTTTTCCTCAACTAGGTGCCAAACAGCTCCCAAACATAGACTCTGGTCAAAGCAGGTCTCTTCCTTACAATGCAGTCTGTCTACCAATCTGCCCAACTTCTGAATGCAGATGCTACTCAGCAGCTACATGTCTTTCATTCTCAAACTGTATGCTGAAGTACCCCAAAACAACCTAGCAAACTCAGAGGAGTACTGCACATATTACAAATTTGGGAAAGAAAACCTGAACATCTGTTAGACACCACACAAGTCTGAACATTTGACTGCACTACATTCTTTTCAATGATGTCATGTCTTTGTGAAGCTGGTTTTCAACAGTTGCTATGATAAAAAGCAAGTACCACGTGGAGAGCAGCAAAGAACAGGAAATGTGGGTGGCAATGTTGAATCCGGCAGCCAGCAGATCCCATCATAAGTAACTGGTTATTTAAGAATGAAATAAAAAATACTTCTTCTTTCGATTTATGTAGTTTTATTTTCTAGACAGCTACTCACTTTGTTAGAATGAAAATATAGCAAAACAAAATTGTTTAAACCTAAATATTATTAAGTGAAACCTAGCTAGTTCTTTGGGCCTGTGGGTACTATAAAAAAAAAAAAGTTACGGAAACACTAAGACCCACAGACTGAGGAAGTCTGGAATTCTCTGTGGCAGGTATTTCTAAGTCTCAGTGTTAAGGAACCATGAAGGAGTTCCTGGGCAAGCCTCAACCTGCCTCAGAAGCAGCAGGCAGCAACACTCAGGCCTATGGGCAGCATGTTCCAGAAACAGCCAGCTACACAGCCTCAAGAAAACTGGCTGCACCCAGGGACCATGCATGTCTGCCTCAGGCTCATCCCAGGCTCCCAGGCTGCCCTCTGAACCCACCCCTGAATAGCTCTATTCAGCACATGTCTCATAAATAAAACCCAAACATAGCCCAGAAGCCAACCAACCAGCAGGAGACGTCTACACACTCAGATGTGGGCACTGCAACGCTCATAAGCCAACCCATTAATCCATAGAGACAGGGTGCAGTGGGAACCAAAGAGAGGGCAGTCAGGCACTGAAAGGCCAATCAGGCTTTCTGGGTAAATATTAGCATTAAAATGCCCTTTTATTGGGATGCAGCTACACACTCCTTTTCATTCTTCCCTAAAAATCAAAATCCTCCCTTGCTGACATCTCAGTTGTTGATACAACAGCCAACTGTTGTGATGTCACAGGATTCAACATGTGTCATTTTGGGTTTGGGGATAAGGAGGACTGGAGTAGAGAATGTGACAAAAGACAAGAATAGAATACAGTTATACTGGAATTTAACTTTCTATGCTAATTTCCCTAGGAATGAAAAGCAATTACTCAGAAAGGGAAAGGCAGGCCCCAGGCAGCAAGTCTGGATTTAGGGATGGCTGAAGCCCAACAAAAAACTGAACAGTCGGTGTTAAACCTGAAAAACGTGTGTGTGTTGTGTGTGTGTGTGTGTGTGTGTGTGTGTGTGTGTGGGAGAGAGAGAGAGAGAGAGAGAGAGAGAGAGAGAGAGAAAGAGAGATTTCTCTTTCTGTAACTGCTGCCCAGTTCTTGAGTGTGAACTCTGTAGAGAACATCTTTTTCAGTGTCAAAGGGCTGCATGTGCCTGGATACCAATGGGGTGCAAGGACAAGAGGAAACGGCAGGGAGATAAAAAGAAAGGAGGTTTGGGTTTGTTTTGATTTGTTTTTTTTTTTTTTTAAATCCAGATGGGCCAACCACCAAGACATTCTAGGTCTGAACTACCCTAGGACCCTCTGTTTCCATCATCCTCTCCTGGGTGCAGGAGGCGTAGAAAAGCGGAAACATGGGAGCGTCCCTGGAAATCAATGTTTGGGACATTTCATTGTGTTGCGGGCTCCACACTGGCAGAGGGACAGGCTTTATTTGTTGGTCTGCATCCTACAGATAGTGACCAGGATGGAAAGGGGACTGGGCCCATCATAGGGGAAATGACTAAAGGAACCAGGAATGTTTACCCTGGAGAAGAGAAGGCTGACATGAGGAAAGGTAGTAACAGCTTTGAGAATTCAGATAGGACCTCATGTGCAGAAGGGACCCCATATACGTTCTATGGTCACCAAAGGGGTCTCAGACAATACGAAGACACAGAAGCTAAAAAGAGGAAAACCTCATATCCCTAGATTCCCACAGACTATAGCATTTTTTAGTCCCTCATTTCTCAGTTACAAACTATACTTTTGAGGATAAGGATCGAAGTGTCTATTACACATCCTAGAATTTAGAATAAGCAACATAGAACAAGGACCAATCAATACATATCAAAGAAATGAATAAATGGCATGAAAGCAACAGTTTGTGCAAGCTTTTTGAAGTTGTTTTCTTTGTTTGTTGTTTTTACCAGAACTCCATAAGTTTTTTTAAGATTTTGATTTTGTGTAGATAGTATTTTTTTGCCTGCATGTATGTCTGCATACCACCACACATGTATGGCTCCATGTTTCTGCTTTTCTCTGCTTTCTCTGCACCTAGGAAATAGATGGTGGGAAGAGAAGGCCCTGGCATTTGACAGATGAAGAGTCTTGAGAGTGGTCCATCCCAGAATCAAAAGGCAATGCAGAAGAAGGCACTGGAGGTCCAGTGGTGGTGCTGCATGCCTATAATCCCAGCACTTGTGAGGCAGAGGCACATGATCTCAATGAGTTTGAGGCCAGCCTGGTCTACAGAGTGAGTTCCAAAACAGCTAAGGCTATACAGAGAAACCCTATCTTGAAAAAAACAAAAATAAATAAATAAATAAAATAAAAGAAGGCATTAAATTTATTGGATCTGGCATTACAGACAGTTGTGAACCATCACATGGGTACTGGAATGGACCCCATATCCTCTTATAAAAGCAACTTTTGACATCTTAGTCATTTCTCTAGCCCCTCCACCACCACCATCATCATCATCATTTTGGTTTTTCAAGGCAGGGTTTCTCTGTGTACCCTAGCTCTCCTAGAACTCACTCAGTAGACCCGATTGGCCTCAGACTCATAAAGATCTGCCTGCCTCTGCCTTCCAAGTGCTGAAATTAAAGCCATGTGGCACCACTACCCAACCTTAATTATTTTTTTAATCCCCACCTTTACTAAAATCTATGACTCAGACTGCCTTCTGCTCGACCAGAAATCCAGACAACAGAAGCTGGTAGAAAGGTTGGCAGGTTTACTCAAAGCTGCTCTGAAGAAGACACTGTCTGTCTGGAGTCATGAGGCGCACAAAGGAGGCACAGTGAAACAGCAGGCAGCAAGCAGATGTGCAGAGACAGCCTTTGCTGTCTGGAGGTGTGTCTTCTTCCCTCTTCTCTAGAGGAAATGGAGTAGGACTTCCAACTCCTGTAGCCAGACCTCTGAACTCTGAGGAAGGGCTTTCATAGGAAGAAAAGGGAAGTGAGCAAGCGGCAGTTTCAGGAGAATCCCTGCTACACTAGCATGTGCTCCAGTCTCAGTTCTTCTGGGAACACACAATGAAGGCAGATAAAGATTAGCCTGATCCCTTTCCCACTGCAGACTGGCAAAGGTGACACCAAATGTCCCTTCTACTAGAAATTCTTTGATCCTCACAGTGAACTAAGAAAACTTAAACTGAGATAAATAAGGACACCTTCTCATAAGCCCCAAAGATGTAGACCTAGCTCTGGCTTTTTCCTCAGCCGAGGCAGCAACAAAAGGCCAGAGCACAAAAAGCAGGCTATAAACACTGTCCATCAGGTGACAAGACACTGCGGTCATCCTGCTTCTCTTAAGGAACTGAAATATTCCCCATCATTTTAAAAGCCATGTGAATGGCAACCTAATTATATTGCTATGGAGCCAGTTTTTAAAAATTAAACAACAGAAATTTAGTTTCCCATAGTTCTGAAAGACAGAAAGATAGTATCAAAGTGTTGGAACTGTCAGGTTGATGAGGGCTTGCTTTCTGGCCCAGTGGAGAGAATTTACAGAGAAATTTTCAAAGAAACAATCTCAGCCTGTACTAGAGCCATCAGCCTGGTTGCAATTGCTGAGCTCGAGTCTGACAGAAAGAAATAAAACATTAACAAATACAGCAATAACGTGGTCCTCAGGGGCCTGCACATTTATTCTAATATAGCCTTGAAATATGTCCTCCTGAAATTTCTGTTTAAGACTACCCTCAGAGATTTTGGAACCTTATCAGAAATCTCCCTGAAAGAAAAATCTGCATCTTTCTTTTACGGGTGACAATTCATTCTGAGCTAAATGACCACACACACACACACACAAACTTGAGAAACCCACGTTAGGTTAAAGTATGCAATAAACTATCAAATATACTGCAGAATTCCAAAGTGGAGACATATTATACCACCACCAATCTCCATACCTTAGAGTACAGAGCTGTTAGACATTTGTTAAACCCTAAAAACCTCCACGGAAAATGTCTATGCACTTAGGTTTCTGGCTACTGTTTAGAGTGTCCATATGCTTCCTAGTCTTCCATTCATTCATTCAGAGACTCCCCAGCATGTTCAACAGATACACAATGCTGAGCACCAAAGAAAGCTATAAGGGGCTATAAGTACTCTCTTCTCTCGAGTTTCAGACTCCACTGTCATGATAAATATAAAAACTACCATATGCTATCATGGGCTCCCAAAAGCACTTGAAATAGTTCATCTAGACAGATTAGACTTGGGCTTGCCTCCAATCACAAAGGCAAGGCTTTGATCCCCAGCACCACACAAACCAAGTATGGAATGCAGAGCACCTTATAATTCCATATATAAGAGGAGTTAAGGATAGAAGAGTCAGAGAATCCTGACTCAAAGCACATACAGACACACACACAAACACATGGCCGTACACCTCACAAATGTCCATAGAAATGTGTTATTTTTCTACCATGATTCATAACTCTTTTGGACCTTCAATAACTATATTCAGTAGCTGAAGAACTGCAGCCAATGGCCAAAGCTTGTGTTTTCCCAATATCCTAGTCTCTCTGTGGGAAACCTGGGAATGGGACTCCTCCCCTTTCTACACTGGCAATCATGCCCACCAAGCTGCTTCTAACATACTGAAAGCCACCCAAGTCATAGCTGACTCATATCATTGCTCTTTGAAATAAGGTATGGCATGTATCTAAGCTCTTGTATATTTTCATTGTTGCAGCCTACAATTAAGCATTCTTGAGGGATGTAGCTGACTAGTGGTTCTGTTCAGTGACCTATAATTATTCACACAGACATTATGGTCAACCCTGACAACTCTCAGGCCTGGAGACACTACATAGACCTCATGGGAGAGACCATCTGAAAGCTCTACAAAGGTTCAGAGAAGTCTGAAGGACCACAGTGTCCTTCCTTGGCTGCTCATACAGGCACATCCCTCACCCCACCCTTGGTTCTGCCGCCCCATTACCAGGCTCATCACAGATCACTTCCACGGCCAAATGTGGGCACAGCTGTGTGCCAGGGCTAGCAATGGACCACTTTGTTGGACACAATCTCCAAATCAAGGAAATATCAACGCAAAGCGACTTGTTTAAACCTACAAGTTTCTCACCCAAGAAAAAACTTTATCACACCCAACAACCCATAAAATCTGCAGCCAGCTGTGTGCAGCTGGGATATGGGACCTGACATAGTTCTCCTGAGACAGCCCTTCTGCCACTGGTTAGACTGGGCTCATTGTTCCCAAGGGGCCAAGAGAACAAAGCCCTCATGTAACCTTCCACTATCCTACAGCCTTCCTGGCTGGGAGGTAAAGGCTGATTTAATACCCCCCTCCCAAAACAGCCTTCCTCAAATAACATTTTACATATTTTGACTCCAACAAAAAAATAATTTAATTACTTTTAAATGGCAGCTCAAATCCTGATTTTCAATGCCAGCAAAGACTCTGTTACTAGTCAGCCTAGAGCAGCTGTGGAATACAGCCCACACCACCGTGCAGCAGACACTGAGGACAAGGCAGTGTCTGTGCAAGCTTCCTTTGCTGATGCTGGCTCTAAAGGACTACAGGGTACTGTGGCTGTCTGGCAGGAGACAAGGTAAAAGTAAGCCTACTTGTGCTATCAAACAACTGAAACAATGGCCTTCAGAGACTTGAAATTTCCCCAGGAATACTATAATAAAGGGAGAGAAAGGCAGGAGCCCTGGTGCCAGGCAGAGGTGTTGTACAACCCTGAAAATTTACCTGACCTCCCAGGTCAGACAGAAGTGGAGAGGAGACAAGAACAGATCTAAGAAAAGAGACATGGAAGGGTCCATGATGAGCGGGGCCATGCCTTGTCCAGAACTGCTTAATACTGCCTATCTACTGTCCTCTCTGTGTACCTAAACCTCATTTCAGTAGCCACGAAGATGGCCATTGTATCCTTTGTTTCTCTTTTCCAGTGGCCAAGTGGGACAAATCTCCTTTCTCTGCTTTTAATTATTACCAGTCTCTTTAATGAGCATACTGAGGATAGGTAGCTGAGCCTAGCTTGTTGGGACTATAACAGCCTAAGCTTTGATCCTGAAACTACTCATAGTACTATATTATTTTCAAAAACATGTTTACATGTTCTTTCATGTGGGTCTACCAATGGGCCCTGGAGGTTAGACATAGCAGGCTATTTCACGAAGGAGGCTGGGGCTCAGTATCTTATCTTAAAGCTTATTCAACAATATACAGAACCAAGTTTAGAACTGTCAGGTAGCGAGCAGCCTGTCAGGTAGGGCGGTGGTGGCGCACGACTTTAATCCCAGCACTTGGAAGGCAGAGGCAGGTAGATTTTCTGAGTTTGAGGCCAGCCTGGTCTACAGAGTGAGTTCTAGGACAGCCAGGGCTACACAGAGAAACCCTGTCTCAAAAAACCAAAAAAGAACTGTCAGGTAGCTCTGTGGAATCAGTTTTCTTCCTTTAACAACAATTAACAGTAGCATCCACACAGGCTACCTTATGAACAGATGAATTCACATATAGGAGGTAATGGTATCTGCTCCCTAGGAAGGGCTATGTGTTAACTACAGAATTGTTACTAGTAAGCTACTACCAACACTTCCTCCTCCACCACCACCTCCTCCACCAGAATTCATTTCTAAACCCAGAGTTCATTCTTCTCCAACCCTGAAGCTTTTGAAAGGATGCCCAGGAGTTAGTTTTATTTAACCTTGTATGAGTACAGGTCCAGCTCTTATAATCTGCCCATGAAACAAAGAACTCATTGGGTTCTCTGTCTTACCACTCCACGAACTTCCCTGTGCTGTGTACCAGGAGAAGCATACACCTACCTTCTTTTCTGGCTCAGAAATCATGCTACATTAGCCACCATACTGTGGCTGGCATGACTACTGTACATGACTGTAATACGCCAACTCTACCTGCAATGGCCATTTCATAGGTACTTACTAAGCCCTGTGCTAGGCACTACTAGGGAAAACAGTCTTCTTAAAAATTAAATTACCAGCCGGGCAGTGGTGGTGCATGCCTTTAATCCCAGCACTTGGGAGGCAGAGGCAGGTGGATTTCTGAGTTCGAGGCCAGCCTGGTCTACAGAGTGAGTTCCAGGACAGCACACAGAGTGAGTTCCAGGACAGCCAGGGCTATACAGAGAAACCCTGTCTCGAAAAACCAAAACAAATAAAAAAATTAAAAAAAAAATAAATTACCATTATTGTGTGTGTTTATGATGTATGTATGTGGGCATGTGTGTGCCATAAAGTACATGTGGTGATCAGAGGACAACTTTGTGGAGTTGGCTCTCTTTTTTTCTGTGGGTTTCTAGGGATCAAACTCAGGTTATCAGGCTTGCATAGCATGCTATGTCCCTGCTGGGCCATCTCCCCAGCCTTCAAAGTTTTTGTCCTCTAAACCATGAGTTAAGGAGTAGCTGGATGCACAAAGGGCAACAAGAGCACACTGGTACCAGAAAAGAACTGATGCAATGCTTTCAAAACTGCTTAGAAAAGGCAATGCTGGAAATGGGTTTTACATAGCTGGAATTCGGTCTGCCACAGAAGGAGGGTGGGGCATTCTGAGCTAAGAGTGAATGCAGAAAAATACACATCATACCAAGTAGCATAATCCCTGCACTTTTGAGGCAGTGTGTATTGTGATACAGTAAGAATTAGAATTGTTTTTCTTCTTGATTTCTGACAGAGAATTCCTGGAACTTTACTCAAAGATAAATCCAAGTGACAGCAAGGGAGAACAGATAAGCCCTTTCAACAGCACCTGAGTTTATTATGCTAATGAGGTGACTCAGTGGACCAATGAACAGAAAGACTATGGAGGCTGTATCCTCCAGCCTCAGGGGAGAGACGAAAGCTGAAGGTGGAAGTCATCACCTGTACTTATTATGTTACCACATAATCCATCAGTACGCATATAACAAACTCCATAGAGCTCCTAGTGACATAATCCATCCCGCCTATATAATAGAAAACCTCCACAGAACCCCTGACCATGGTAATTCAAAAAGCCTTGGTTTGGTAAACATTTCACAGTACTAGAGGGCAACTCAAGGACCTCCAATAATCCTGCCCTGTGCAGGTCTTTCAACTGATCATTCCTGAGCTGTGAGCTTAATAATAAACTGGTAACAAGTAAATACACTTTGAAAGGACCAGAGTAGGCACAGGATACACCAAGACCAAGTTCTCAGCACAAAAGAGATTTCTTTGTCCCAGAGGGACAAAGGGCAAGGAATAAGAGACAAAGACAGGAGGCAGAGGACAAGGGAGAAGGGAAAAGCAACAAGGGGTGGGGGATATCTGCCCGGAGGGACGAAGGACTGCTTCTGGACAGAGAGAAGACAGATGTGGCCCACAGGCAAATGGTAGTTTAGGGAAAGGAGGATGACACTGAAACTTCAACCTCCTGTCTTTCTGTTCATGGGTTCCTCTTCACAGATCACCTCATTAGCATGATAAATTCAGGTGCTATTGAAAGGGCCTATCTGCACCCTGACCCACTTGCTGTCACTTGGATGTATCTTTGAAAAAAATTCCAGGAATTCTCTGTCAGAATCAGGAAGAAAACCAATTCTAAGTTTTCCCTGTTAGGAGGAGTTTGTTTGCTTTGATAGGGCATGTTAATTAGGGCAGTCAAAGGAGGGCTTTTGATTCCTGGACTTCAATACTTTGATAGCTGGACCTTGGTAGTCAGCGTCAGGAGGGCAAGACTTGCCGGAGTCATGTTAGTCATGCTCTCCCTGGCCTACCTAGAGACTTTACACTTTTTCTGAGTTATGGCTGTGAGCCATTCCAGCAAATTATCAAACCCAAGGGAGAGGGGTGTGGGAGGAAGCCCTCAAAATGGCTGGAAATATGGGAAACTGAGACTAGTGAGTTGAGGCAGTCATATGAGACTAAGCCCTTAAACTTTAGGGTTTATATTAATTCCAAGTAGTCAGTGTCAAAATGAAATTGGATTATAGACTTCTAAATTGGAGTCCAGAGCTGCAGACCTGGCAGCTTTGGGTGAGGTGGGATGAAGGAGCATGGTATGTCTAGTGCCACAAGGGTGTGAGCAGAAATACACCACAGTGGGTGGAAGAAGGGGAAAGGGGGAGGCAGAGGTGGGAGATGATGCAGGAAGGTGGGCCAATAGATGAGAACAGACATTTCTGTTTCCAGAGCTTTCTAGCAGTCATAGGCACAGAAGCTGTTAGCATCTTTCTACTTGCCCTTTCTGAACTCATGTTGCCTAGGGTTGGCAGGCATCTGGGACAACACAACTCAAGCCTCCCTTCCCCTTGCTGAGTGGCAATTTCATTTCCTGGGTAAGCTCAATAGTGTACCATCCTGAATCCAGTTCCCACCCCACCTAAAGACTTGCTTATCCCTCTCTCATTCAGCCTTCTCTGAGTTCTGTGTGTTAGTGCCAGTGCTTTTACACAAATCTAGCTTCACGTCTTGAGTAAAATATAATTTCATAGAAATGCAATTGTGGAATGATCTCATTGAAAAAGCATATCCAGCAAAGGCCATGAGCAGACTTCAGGCCAGCCCACTCACACCCACAGAAGAAGTTTGCAGACCCCTTTCCCTTAAATGGAGAATGTGCCTGGGCCCCAAAGCACAGCAGCTACCCATATACATCACTACTATCCGCTATCTGCCTTCTTCAGAGTAGCAAGCGACCACCTTGAACCACCCTGGCACCATACAAGGTCAGACTCGAGGCAACAAGCAAACAGGCTTCATCACATCACCCAGACGTTCCCTCCATCCCTCCAGAGAGCTCTGATTCTAAACCAGCTAACACCAGCTGAAAAATATGAGGACTGACATGAAAGAACTCTTCCAGATAACACAGTGAAAGAAGCCAGGCAGCTGAAGACCCTCCCAACGCCACCAACTACTTTCCCCAGCTTCCAGAAGTTCAGTTACCAGCTGACCCAACTGAATAGATGCAGAAATCTGACTCTGAAACTAGAAGGCAAAGCCAGGTCCAGCCCAGCACTGCGGAGACAGAATGGATCCAAAAGAGAAAAAAGAAAAAAATACTATAACCTAGTGGACTCTCAAGAACTTCAGCTCAAAAACCACCAAGCTGGAAAAAAAAATGTCCTCACTCCAAATCTGCTACCCAACTCCCTCATAAACAGACCAGAAAAAGAGAAAATATTAATGGTTTACAGGATCTATGGGAACTTTTAGTGCTCTCTTTGCAACTGAAACTAAATCTGAAACTATTCTAAAATTAAAAGCTTACTTAAAATAATAGCTTGTTGTGGCTTCCTCTACAAGGAATGACAGGGAAAGAGTAGTCTTGCAGTAATTCCAAGTAGTTAATGAAGTCTGGATAAAAACTCCTCCAATTGCTATACAGCTTTGAAGCAAAGCTAATCTGTCTAAGCTACACTCTCCTCATCTATAAGAAGGCAGTACAGGTACAAAGTGTTTGTGTATGGGTTGGGTGACACTGTGCTGCACGGGAAGGGAAGGCCTTCCACTGGGACAGCACTTTCTTGGTGTGCTGCCACTGTTTTCAGTTGGTCAGTCTTCACTCTGACTTCTGGAGGATAGCAAGGGGGCCTCCTCAACTCCACGCCTAGGATCTCCCAATCTTTAAGCCTTAAGCCTCCTTGGCATGACTCTATAAACCCAGAGCTTTCCCCCAGAGGGCTGAAAGGCTGCTTCAGCAAGTTCCAACCGAAAAGTGATACAGAACTTAGGATCCTGTATCACTGTCACTAGCAATCACTTCCTTTGGGTTGGCAGGAAACAATCAAAGGGGCAGCCAGAGGTAAACAAAGCTGTCCTTCTGTCAGAGGGGGTGGGGTGAACAGGGGAAGTGTGCTCTCAGAGTCCCACAAAACTTCTTCACCCACGGTGGCACCACTACCTCTCAATACTACCCCATATCCCCTGGTTGCACCTTGCTCCTGGTATCTTGGCCCCAGATGAAGCCAAGCTGATGGGCACACCAAGTTCCCCAAAGCACAAAAAGTTCTCCCAGGTGTTTCTAATACCAGATACAAACAAAGCTCTTCACAATCCCTAGAGCTAGACTCATGTTTCTCCTGTCTCTGTCTCAATGGTGGTGTTCTCAGCTCGTCCCTAGGGAGACCAATGAGCATGTAGAACATGGGAACCTCATTCTGGTTTCATGAACAGATGGGCTAGAGGCCAAGGAAAGACTCAGGTGGAGAAAGGTAAATGCTTTGGTGTTATGTTGATCTCCTTTTTTAAAAAAAAAAAAAAAAAAAAAGGAGATACTCTAAAAACTCACTCAAAACAAAGGCGAACTGCAATCTCACCAGAAAATTTAGTGTCCAAATAAGGGAGTGCAACACCAGTTAGCTCGTTCCAAGTGTGAAAGGCCCTGTGAGAGAAGCAGTTCCCAGGCTTAGGATTCCACTAACAGGTTGTAACCCCTCCAAGAGCTAATGGGCACATTCTACTGGCTAATAACTCTGACCTTCCAGATGGCTGGATTGGAGACACACCCCAGATGAGGTCCAAGGACATTAATTCCTGGCAAGGAGTATGCAAAAATGCTCAGCAGCTCCAAGCAAGCCAGATAAAAGCCCCAGAGGCTTCAAGGACAAGTTTAGGAAGCAGAGCACAAAGATGTCCTTGGAGCCATTTTTTTTTTTTTTTTTTAACTTATGTGAGTAAGAGCCAAATATAGACAACTACTTTAAAAAGTTAACTATGTTGTGTTCTTTGCAATTTCTTCTCCATCACTGACTCCTAACCTCCGACTTCAGGGAGTAGCCTTGAGTGGCACCTAGAGGAGATACCTGAATACAAGGCAGAATTATTATATCAATATCTCCCTTTACCCTTCAGTCTCCAGTTCTCCATACTCATAAATGACACTATCCTGTCATTCATGGCTGCTAACTGCCCAGCACCAACATCAATTCCAACCAATTTTTTTTTATCACCCTCTTCTTCCTTTTGTCTTCACCACAACCATTCCATCTTCTTACCCCTAACTGCTTACACACACACACACACACACACACACACACACACACAAACGACATTCCCTCTACAGGTAGCACTCCTCCACTCCTCCTGCTCCAATATGCCCATTTCCGCCTTATGCTTAAACTGTCAAGGGACAGATGGGAGTGTGCTTCTCCTACCTCTCTGCTATTCAAACCACACTCACAATCCAAGGTGTGTGATTCCAGCCCCAATCAACCATGTCTCCTCCCTACAGCTTCCATATCCTAAGAGTCCAGTCACCTCATGCCCAGCCTGAAATGGAGATCATTGTTTCTGAGAGACTAGAATATATTCCTTAGATCTATCATATATGGTCCAAAAAAAAAAAAAAAAACCATGGTAAGGCAAGAGTCCAACCACATGTTGCCTCAAATACCCTCACCCTAAGTGTCAGACACTATGAAACAAAGTGTTCAAAGTGATGCACTAAAAGAATGCTCTAGAATCCCCATCCAGTTATTATCTCAGACCCAGAATATTCTCTCTGTACATAATCATAGACACTCATTTGACAGAGACCATAGATCTATCTGAACCTCAAGTGCCTGAGCACTAACTGTCTAGCCTCCTGCTATCAGGACCACCCTTCCAGAGAGGCTGACTCAGTCTTGGTCCACATGATGGGAGCGCACGCTTTCAGGAACTTAGTCACAGCACTATTCGCATAGTCAAGGGTGCAGATCTACATGGCTTTCCAGATCAGCTCAGAAATCAAGACCACTGTTGCTGATTCCAGCACATGTCATCCATGTAAGTACTAACAGGGAGCAGAGAGTGAAGTTTTAAAGGAAGGGGAGAGGAAAGAAGCCACCATCCAGCCTCAGATCACCAGCATCTAGCTTGCAAGGGTGTCAGGTTGAGCAGAGCATATTGAGTTATATCAGTCACCTCATCTTTGAAACCTGTCATCTAGATCTCTCCTGCTCTGCAGCAGTGGAGTAGCTCCCACACAACGGCTTATGACCAGTCCACTGCCGTGGGTAGACAGGATGTAGTCCACACAGCACCTTTAGACACTCAGCCTGCAGATTCAGTCCCTGTCCATTTCAGCCCTTCCCCTCAGCTCTGTCTCCATGTGTCCCTGTGAGTCTGTGTTTTATTTACACTACCCATGTCTGTTGTTAGCAACAGAAACAAAGTACTTTAAGGCAGAAAAGGCAAGTCTGCCAACTGGCCTGCAGCTCTTCACCCTGCCTGCAGCTCAGGAAAGGAGCTGGGGGGAGACCCTTCCAGACACAACCAATTGTTTGTGCCCTTCACTCCCATGTCCTAAAGAAGGAGGCATGGCTAACTCCAAGCTGGGTTTTGTTGCTAGAATCCCTCTCTTCTTCCCTGGACCCTGTACTGATAAACTCAGAAACACAACTGAGAGATTTTAAACTGCTTTTCATTTTTTATTTTTGAGGCTTACAGCATTAAAAAGGTTAAAAATCACTGACACAAAATATTTAACCTTGCTTTTGTAATGTTATTAAGCGACAGACTTTTTATAAACTAAATCATATGGGAAGCTGTTATGTTCTACAATGATACACCACATAAAGGTCAGAAAAGCTCCCAGTCTCTTTAGGGACTGTTTATAGATTAAAAGGTTTTGTTTTGATGCCCAGAAGGCTCCCATTCAAAATTGTTATTTTAAGTCTAAACCTAACAGGGATAAAACATACAGTCCTCTACACAGAGAGACCTTGTCTCGAAAAAAAACCAAAAAAAAACCCCATAAAGTCCTAGTCTTATAAAAACCACTAAATTATTATAAACTGTTAAGGATAATTTAAAACTTCAAATTGGTAATCAGTCACCTTATAAATGATCAAATATTTAATGGGGTCAGAATTATATTTGATATTATGCTAAGAACGGATGCAATTAATTACAGGAAAATGCCTTATTTAGCCTCTTTATACATGTTTTCAAAATTAAAGCAGAAAGCAAGTAACTAGAAACAAGTTTGTGTATTTACATATACTTTAGATAAACAATATGGCCCTAAAACTTGTCAGAGATCTGCTGAATATGGCATTTAAGATCTTTAAACTTACTACAATAGGTAAGGGTCTCCCAAATCCTAACAGTGATCCTGCAATGTCTCCCAGAAGATAATGGGCACAACCACAATGGGCTTCACCTGGATTATGGTACACTAACCACTGATCAAGACTGCTCCAGTGCCTCATCTACTGCTAGGGCCCAGCCTGAACAGTGGACAAACAGGATGCCAGAGAGTTGATTACCCCACTTTGCCTAAAACAAAATGAGGTCAGTCTCTCTCATGTTCCTTCTCCACAGAAAAAGCCTCTTGTCTTTGGGCCTAATGGCCAAAGAGTGCCTCTGCCCATAATGTCATAGAGATCACAGAAACCTGGGACAACTATCTAGGTGATGGACTATGGACTAGTTTCTGTCATTTTAATTGGTACATAATGCCACTTAGATTATAATTTATCCTTCTCAGGTCTTTGATAACATTGACAGCTAAGCTAACTGTGGCTTGACAGCTAGAGAATAGTAGGCAACTAGCTCCTTACCCCAAGGTAATCCACCACCATGTTAGTTCATTGGTCAATTCATTAGTTAAAACTACTACTCTTGCCGGGCAGTGGTGGTACACGCCTTTAATCCTAGCACTTGGGATTTCTGGGTTCAAGGCCAGCCTGGTCTACAGAGTTCCAAGGACAGCCAGGGCTACACAGAGAAACCCTGTCTCAAAAAACCAACCAAACAAACAAACAAAAACAAAAAACTACTACTCTTATTTAAAAAGGCAAACAGGTTTGCCTTGCTTACAGGCTTCATGTTAAGAGATAAACAGGTTTCAGATGTAAGTTTTTACTATTCCTTTTTCTAAAGAAACACACTTTACAGTGACTGCTCCCAGTGATCAACCATCTGCGGCTCATGGTCAATAATTGCACAGGAAAAAGTGTAAAGTTTATGTAAGGTCTGAGGACGTGACAGCTTAAGCTATGAGGATCTAAGAAAGTGTTTAAGGTCTAAGGTGCTTTAAGGTTGGTAAATGCAAGTGAAAGCTTAAAAGGTGATAAGAACATGATGTAAGGGATATAAAAGGAATGAAGAATGCTTCAGATCTCTTCCTATCACTGTGCTCCTGTTAGATTAAGATGTCAAAGTTTGGGCTGGAGAAATGGCTCAGTGGTTAAGAGCACTGACTGCTCTTCCAAAGGTCCTGAGTTCAATTCCCAGCAACCACATGGTAGCTGGTAACCATCTGTAATGGGATCCAATGCCCTCTTCTGGTGTGTCTGAAGACAGCTACAGTTACTCATATAAATAAAAAATAAATAAATCTTTCAGGCAGTGATGGCGCATGCCTTTAATCCCAGCACTTGGGAGGCAGAGGCAGACAGATTTCTGAGTTCGAGGCCAGCCTGGCCTACAGAGTGAGTTCCAGGACAGCCAGGGCTATACAGAGAAACCCTGTCTTGAAAAACCAAAAAAAAAAAGGTCAAAGTTTAGGACTTTAACATTAATCAGTGGAGTGCTGATAAGTTATTTGTCTAACTCTGGTAAAGCCTTCCATTACATGATACCACACCACAGTCACAAGTTCAAGATTTTCATTTTCCTTTGATTGTCTTTTACATATAGACTTAAAGGTATTTCTCATTGTGCTAAATCTATATATACCCAGTCGTCTGGGTAGAGGGAAGAAGCCCCTCTTTGTAGTCATACTGAAAACCAAGATCAAGTGAGATTTTTCCTCTTCTGCTCTGTGGAAGACATTTGTCTTCCCTGAGCTCACCTTGAGGAGAGTTCACGCTTTTAAACCAAATCTGTTTCCCAAGCTTCTACTACGACACAAAGCTGTGAATCTATTGCATTCTCTACAATGTGGGTTTCGATACAGATTACAAACAATGATAATGCACATCTAAGGAAAAAATTTCTCCCTAAACTCCTTTATCTTCTAATATGTTTCAGCATCCTGCCAAGTCCAGGTGTTTCCTCAAAATCTATATCCAGGAGAGTTCTAAGGCGCTTGCTCCAAGTGCTCTAGTCCAGTCTCACATAATTACTTCTCTTTTAGAGCAACTCATTTTTCTAGGTACTAGTGGATATAAACCCATGCATATTCACTGTACATGGATGTTCACTCCAACAACGTCAGCAATACACAAGATAGAAAGAAAGACAGCAATCCTTATTCACTGTTATACAATAACAAATTACACACGACCAATTCAGCTGAAGTATTTTATACATATACTATTTTTCTTATATTATCCCTTTATCCATATTCTCATCCAAGCTTCAGAAGATATTGTTTTTAAAAAGCAAAAAGATATTATTAAATAATTTATGTATGCTACATGCCTTTTAGACTAACAATTCCATTTTCCTATAGAAATTTATAGAAATAATTATCCAGAAATTATAGCAGGCAAATTTACCATTGAAAATAAAAATATAAAAATTGCCAATTTCTTTTTGTTAAAGATATTAATATATTCACTTTACATCCTGATCGCAGTCTCCTCCTCCCAGTACCCCTTCACATGAACTCCCCCATTCCCTCTCCCCTTCTCCTCTGAGAAAGGGGAGGTACACTTGGGTGCCAATCCACCCTGGCATCGCAAGTCACTATAGGACAGAGCACATCCCACTGAGGCCAGATAAGACAGCCTAGTTAGGGGAACAGGATCCACAGGCAGAGCCAGTGCGAGGGCCAGGGCCAGGGCTAGAGCCAGAGCCAGAGCCAGAGCCAGAGCCAGAGCCAGGGCCAGGGCTAGAGCCAGAGCCAGTCCCTACTCCAGTCATTAGGGGACCTGAATGAAGACCAAGCTGTGTATCTCCTATAGATGCGCCCATGAATGACCTTTGGTTGGTGTTTCAGTCTCTTGGAGCCCCAGAGGGTCCAGGTTAGTTGACTTTATTGGTCTTCCTGTGGAGTTCCTATCTCCTCTGGATAAAATTGCCAGTTTTTAAACAATCCAAAAGTCTATCATCAAATTGATTCATCCATACAATAAAATCCTATGCAGGATTAAACTCTACAAAATAGTTTTAAATAGTATTTGTAGATCTACCCAACCAAAATCAGTAGCAAAAAAAGTAGGCTATGAAGTAGGCAAGATTTATGCATAGATGATAACATAAGTAAAACCAAATATGTATATGTATAAGCCACCCAAAGGATAACATATACCAAACATTAATAAATTGCCTTTACTTTCTTTCTAATGTATTTATCAATTTTTCATAAAACAATAGAAAAAGAGAGGAAAAAGAAAGGAAGAAAGGGAGGGAGGGAGGGAGGAAGGAAGGAAATTATGTAGGTAACTGGTTCTGCCAGTAGTAAGTGTGCTTTAGCTGGAATGGCAGCACACTTAGTACAGAAAGACGGGGACACAGTGGTGTCAACAGAACTTAACAAAATGAGAGTCTGGAGACAGAGCTGGGCTTAGAGGTTCTAATGCAGGTTGAGAATTGAGAGTAACCGGAATACAAAGATAATAAGCATGAGTCCACTGGAAGAATGAAGGGCAGAAGGTCTGAGAACTGCACAGCTACCAAATCCCATACGAAAGTCTGGCACTGATTCATTCTAAGCCTGCGTGCAACCCAGCTCCTTTCGGTGCAGCTACCTGTGACGAGGAGAGTGACTGAGAAAACAACGGCAATGGTGTCAAGGTGGCCATGGCAACTCCACGTAAGTGTTGATTCTATTTCTCTGGAATTAGTGAGATAAAAACTAACAAAATTTGCAGGGTGTGGTAGCACATACCTTTAATCCTGACACTTCAGAGACAGAGGCAAGCAGATCTCTGTTTGTTCAAAACCAGCCTGGTCTACATAGTGAGTTCCAAATAAAAAAGCTAACAAAATTCAAGAAAGACAGTGAGCAACATTAGCTAGTGAACTAGTACTGGTCACCGGCCAGTCTCGTATTTAAGATAAAAATCTTGCATTTAAGATGAAGTTTCTAGGCCGGGCGGTGGTGGCTCACACCTTTAATCCCAGCACTTGGGAGGCAGAGGCAGGTGGATTTCTGAGTTCGAGGCCAGCCTGGTCTACAGAGTGAGTTCCAGGACAGCCTGGGCTATCCAGAGAAACCCTGTCTCGGAAAAAAAAAAAAAATGATGAAGTTTCTAAAGAGAAACTCACCATCAAGTACCAACTGCATGGCTTCTACTAGCCAACCCAACCACTATACTGCTTCAGTACTTTAATACAGCAAGAACATATGGTACTAGGTTCTAACTTGATAGTAGGAAGCCAACCTTTTGGATCTGGTTTCTTAAGTCTATGGCTCCACGTTTAGTTGGACATATAGAGTACAAAGAATAGAATATGACACTTGGTCTTGAATTACAGAACAATTCTTTAAAAAAAAAAAACAAAAAAAAAAACTTCACCACAGAGTTGGGGCTTACCAATGCCCCTGGTATGTCAAGTCCCATTTTTCTATCAGTTAGGTCACCAGAAGGCTACATGAGATTCTAATAGCTCATTAAACAGTGGTTTTTGACAAGTTACAATTTGTTTGTTTGTTTTTGTTTTTTCAAGATAAGGTTTCTCTGTGTGCCCTTAAGCTGTCTTAGAACTTGCTTTGTAGACCAGGCTGGACTCAAACTCAGATCTCTCTGCCTCTGCCTCTGCCTCTGCCTCTGCCTCTGCCTCTGCCTCTCTCTCTCTCTCTCTCTCTCTCTCTCTCTCTCTCTCTCTCTCTCTCTCTCTGCCTCTGCCTCTCTGCCTCTGCCTCTGCCTCTCTCTCTCTGCCTCTGCCTCTCTCTCTCTCTCTCTCTCTGCCTCTCTGCCTCTGCCTCTGCCTCTGTCTCCAGAGTGCTGATATTAAAGGCATACAATAAAGTCAACTTCTTAGTTAATTTTAAAAAATTACTTAACAGGTGTTTACTCTGCAAGCCTAATACTAAGTTTGATCTCCAGAATACACAGAAGATAAAGAACTATCCTCTGATCTCAACATGTGTCATGCCACATGGACACTCACATACTCTCTCACACACACCAATACTAAAATAAATAAAGATTAAAAATTACATCCAATATATCATCCAACATTACCTTAGCTACCCATATAAATTTCATTACAATATGAAACTTAAAGAAAAGAAAAACCTTGATCTGCTCTGAGACTGGAGCACAGACTAAAGGACTCGTAGTCAGAAGAGAAGCTACTCAGTCTCAGACATGACCAGGAGTAGGACACTGCAAATGCTTCTTTGGTGCCAATTCCTGTTACTCTGTTATTAACAGAGTTAAGTTTTCTTTTATCAGTCATTTGTATGCACAGCACTGTTCCCATAAACTAACTGTGTTAATTCATTTAATACTCTAAAACAATTCCATGAGGTAAGTGCTGCCAATTCTATTTATTTTACCAAGCAAGAAAACCCAAAGTATAGTTAGCAAAAAGAGGAACCCATAATTCAAACTGGGTCTAAACTTTAAAATCCTCCTTCTGGCTATTACATCATGGAAGTACAGTGTGGTGTTGCTTTTACTGAGTGTTCTACAGTCAACCACTTCAATTCCTCTCCTGAAATGACAGACCAAGGAAACAGGTGTGCAAAAATGCTTCATATGCTATAAGGTATAAAATAAATAAATACACACAGAGAGAGAATGTCTGCCACCCTCCTGGGAAAGATGCATATGGCAGAACTAACATTACCACTTTACACACATATATGCATGTATACATATGCACATGTACATGCATGCACATCAACAAACATTAAGAGGATATGAGCTCCAAACACAGCTTAACTTGTCTCCCAGCATTAAAACTCACAAAGTCATTTAAGAGAATGTCAGTCACTCTCTTGAACACATATTTGATGCTCATTGAGAAAGCAAGCCTCCCCTGGGCACAGATGCTGTTTGTTTCACCATTGAGAAGATTCTGATTCAGCTAAGGGGACTTCTTTTCTATCTCCTTCAGTAATGACCACTCTCAAAGAACTCTTTCAAGAGCTGCTATCTTTTGCTTCATTTTGTTTTCTTTTGTGGTGCTGGAGCTTGAAGTCAAGGTCTCGTACATACTAGGGAAGTGATCTTCAAGCTACATTTCTAGCCTCAAACAAATATGAAACAAAAACAAAACAAAAAATCACTATCTTTGAGAAGAGAAACTGCCATTTTCAAGTTTTCATGGTTAGCTAATGACACAAATTCTTACTCGGAACCAAAGCTCTCCCAAACTAAAACAGCTACAATATGTGCCTTCACTGGATGCTTGATGGTTACTGCCCTAGCAGATAGGTGTGCCTTCCCTGGTTATTAGGTCTCAAAGAAACTAGGGGCAAATGGCTGTGGTGCCTATTTAACAATATCAAAGCAAATACTAGCCTCCAGTACAGGTTATAGAGACTTGGGTCATCTCACCCTGCCCGACCTTGAACCTCTCTAGCCGGAGCTGCACTTGTTGGCCAATGCCTCTAACCTACTTCTTGGCTAAGGAGATCCTGTTCCTCCTCCATACCTCAGATCTTCACCTCCTTCACTTCCCCAACACTAACCAGTAGACAGCAATGTTTTGGGACACAAAGGCTTAATGATGCTCTGAGGTTTTCTCACCTTATCTTCTCCTTCCCATTGCCCACACCTTCAACTTCACATCCCACACCACCCCTACCCTAACACACGCCAAGCTATTTACAGCTCTCCCTTCCTGGCAACCTCACCACCCACTACTGTTTGAAACCCTGGTCTCATGACTAGTACTCCCTGAATTCACTTCTACATCAGTCACCACAGTCAACCACTGGAGTGGTAAACAGGCATAGAAAGAAAGCCAGCTAGTCCCTGTGTTGACAGTAGTTGATGCTGAATGGTGGTTATGGGGCTATTCATCTTCAACTCTACTTCTGGGTATGCTTGACATTTTCTATAATACAAAGTTTAAAAAATAAATCCTCTTAAGTGAAAGATTAAAGAGGAGCAGTGCCAAAGGTCACCCAGAGATGACCTTCACAAAATGAAAACTATAATTTTACAATGAAGACATCTGGCTGGTCTACTTTAAGCAGTAATCAAATTTAACATCAGTAATCATGGGATATCCAGATTTATTGGCCTGTGATCCTCTGCACTGCTTATAAAAGGGGTCCCCTCCCGAATGCTTATCCTAGTCTAACCTATATATCTAATTTACAGTTCACAGAAAATACAAAGGAGAGACCACGACACAAATAATGCTCCACAGAAACAACCAGATAAACCATTAAGTACAAACTGAATTCCTGTCAGAACATAAAAAGGAACGTCTAAACTGAACTCTGTCCATCCACCACCCTGATAAAACATACAAAGAGAGACATACAACTTGCTTTTCCACAAAGTCCTGCAAGTTCTTAGAAACGATCCCTGACTTCTCATTCATGTTCACGCCTATCAATAAGTTCTGCATACGCTGCCTGCTCTAAGGCTCTCCTCCTCCCTTCCCTGCCCCACTTTACCAGCTATCACCTGGTTTATTGCAACTACTAAAACCATGCCCAAGTCTCAGCAGATTCTTCAGGTCTACTCTATGCCTTTCTTCCTTTGCATATCACTCTTGCTCCTCCACAGGTCCAGAGTACTCTCCAAACCGTGGGGAACCACAAAGATCCAATATCTAACAGGACACCCAACTCAGCATAGCATTTATTGTCAGGAATCTACAGCGCAGGAGGACATGCACTTCCCAGTTTTTCCAAGTCTTCTCAGACTAAGGAAGAAGTTTCTATTTGCTGTGTTACCTCCAAACACCTGATCTGCCCCTCCAGTGTGTGTGTGTGTGTGT
This sequence comes from Mastomys natalensis, assembly GCA_021653895.1. Classification (NCBI taxonomy): domain Eukaryota; kingdom Metazoa; phylum Chordata; class Mammalia; order Rodentia; family Muridae; genus Mastomys; species Mastomys natalensis. Next base: position 94,810 of record JAJTUV010001203.1, read on the forward strand.
GTGTGTGTGTGTGTGTGTGTGTGTGGTACATGCACTGTGCAAATCCTTGTAATGACTAAAGTAACAGACTCCACTGCAGCCACATCCAGCAAGCTAAGTTCCTTCAGAGTGCTGCTGGCGGTGAGCGATTGGCTCTGCAGAGGCCTGATCTTATCTGAAAGCTTTCTCTTTCAGCTTCCTGACTTAGCCCACTTCCACTAACATTTCTGCCTAAGCTCCTTGCTGACAACAGAATCCATGCTAGCCCATTCCTGCTCTCAAGTCTCCTAAACTCTAATGACTTGCTCTAAAGTTTGATTTACACTCTGATCCTTGAAGGAGGTAATCTTTCCTGGGTTTAGAACCCTAGATTAGCAACCCAAGGCTTACCCTGCACTAAAAGCTGCCTTAAAAGTATAGTTAAGGTGAATCTGTTTAGTTTGGTACCTGGGACAGAGTAAAATCTTCAATAAACAGCATTCTTCCTCCAAATGAATCCTCAATATTTAAAATATTTCTTCACTCTGGTGCGTGCGTGCGTGCGTGCGTGCGTGCGTGCGTGATATCATTTGTTCTTCAAAGGCCATTCACCTTTTTTTTAATCTTTCACTTCCTGGGGTTCACTAGGCTGCTGGCCAGTGGACCCCAAAGATCTGCCCTGACTCCACCTCTCCAGCATTTCAGCATTTGAATGACAGGCATCTGCGACCATACCCAATTTTTTTCCCACATGTGTGGTAAGACTGAACTAGCCCTTTACTTTTTTTTTTGAGACAAATCAGGCTGGCCTTGATCTTGTGGCCCTTCCCTGGTCTCTGCCTCTGCCTCTGAATTGCTAGGTTTACATGCTTGGGCCGCACGCCCAGCTCTTTATTAGTCCCTGAAGAAGGTATATTTGCTCTTGTTTTATTGCTGCTCCCATGCCAAAGCTACACCCTTTCTGGGTCCTAATGTTTTCTGGAACTTTGCCCCACTTACTCTGCCACTATGTCACTGATGTCAATACCCACCTATGGCCATCTCAGCCGGAATGAGATCATTCAACTACATCTGAAGTCAGAGAGCAACTTTAGGTCACAATATCTAGGTCTGGGGCATTTACACAGTTGCACTTGGGACTCACTCTGAAGTTTTTCCAAGGGGACAGGTGATTATTCCCAAACACATGGAAAAAGAATATATCAGTACCACATCTAGGATAACAGAAAATAAACAGGGTCCAGAACTGGGGAGACTTGTGTTTTGTAAATGTAATTGTCAATCTGCCACTTTCACTAACTGGATTGAAAGTATCCCTTTGTTAGTGTTGCAAAAATGCTTTTAATTGCTATGGTACACCATAAATAGGTGATACTATGAGAACGTGAATGTTGGGGCCTCAACTCACTAAAAAAACAAGAGTAAAATAAACTTTACCAATTTTATGTAAAGAATCCATTCAACAGGAGAAAGGAGAAAATATACTATCAACACATATGGCCCACACCTGATATATGTGTGTAATTTCTTAACAAATCTTATAAGGGACCAATTAAAAAGGTGAACATATTTCAACATAAAATTCACAGAAAAATGAAATTAATTGGCAGTAAACATAAAAAGTGCTCAATTCTGCTAGTAATGACAAAAACCTAAATAAAACTTCAGGAAAAAAGTCTGTTTTCAGAGGTTAGAGATGACTCAGTGGCCAAGAACTCCAATGCTTTCTTCTGGACTCCACTGGTTCTTCAGTCACATGCACATACATATAATAAAAAATAAAATTACTTTTAAAAGAGAAATTCTTTTTTACCTATCAAAATGGCAAAGATTAAAAACTTGCTAATCTCATATTGGCAAAGGTATGTGGAAACAGGCGCCTTCCTATACCACTTATGTGACTAAAGCTAGTGCTGCTTCTTTGGAAAGCAGTCTGGCAATACTTAATGATGTTTTTTAATGAGCATACCCTTTGATCAGCAAATCTTCCCTTCTGGTAATTTTGCCTAAAGAAACATAAGTATTAGAACACATGGTCCCTGGGCTACACAGAGAAACCCTGTCTCGAAAAACCAAAAAAAAAAAAAAAAAAAAGAACACATGGTCAAAGACAGCTCAGTGCTGCTGCTGCTGCTTATTACAGGAGTATCTAGAACAGGGGAAACTCAGAACAACTCAAAGGTCAATTCTTAGGGCCTTGGTTAAGTAAATTATGAGAGTCCATCTAAAAGGCACAGTGCTGCTGCCAGGAGGATTGTATTAGCACAGGAAAGCGTTCTTGGTAAAGATTAGTAAGACAGTTTTTAGTAGAGTGTAATATTTTCTTGTGGTAAAAACATACATTTCGAAATTTTCAATTATGTATTAGTTGTACAATTCATTGGCATCAAATCACATCCCAAGATTGTACAAACATTGCCAGTTTCCCCAGAAACATCCAACACTAAGCACTGGCTTCCTATAGGTCACCTCTACTCGAACTCCAGGTGAGGAATGTTGTCTATTAATAAGTCATATCACTTGCTGGTGGTGTAGTATGTAAACAGAATCACTAAAAAACAAGAGACTAAGTCTTTAAAATAAAAATTTAAAAAGTAGAGGGAGAAAAGAGAAGGCCCAGATCTTTCCTCAAAGGGAAGAGCAAGCCAGAGAAGGCTTTAGGAAACATGGATGACAAAGAAGAGAGGGGCAGCTTTCTGCCCTGTCTCACCTGAAGCCTCTGGTATTGGAACATGATGGTAATGGTGCCTGGAGCCATGCCTTGGAGAACTCTCATGAGTGAAAAACCTGACCTCTGTGGGAACACACCAAGGGCTGGGTAAGTGAAATCCTCTCTGCCAGGTGTTCTCAACTTTTCAACCACCAACTGTGGACTTTGTCCTTGAAATTCAACTCCTGGGCTGAAGAGATAATCTCCCTGTGTAAACTTGGCTAATAAACAGAGCACACTCATGCTCAGCCTGCCTGCCAGCCCAGCCAACCAAGGGGCTTTGCTCAAGGACACACAGAAGCATTTCCTGACAGGAATGTCACCTATCCTACTGAAATAAAGGGCATAGGATAGGCATGTTCCAGAAATCAGCCAAGCAGCAATTTAGAGCCAGCTAAGCACACCACCTGAAACCTCACCTGGAAGTGATTTGGATATCATGAGAAAGTGAGAAGGGCACAGACCTTTACCCATGTCTGTTGGTATGACAGGTTGGACCATCCAAGAACTGCTGAAGAATAGACTTATACTCATGAAATTCTAGGCTAGTCAAAGAGAGTAAGCCAACTAGCATCTTGCCTCAAAGCCTTATTGTATCTCAACCATCAAACCTCTTACTAAATAGTGTTTCTCAGAGTGAGGTTCCAAAACCACCACCACCACCACCACACATACAACCACCACCACATTTAACCACATATACCATTACAATCAGTACCACATACACCACCATCATCCTACACCATCGCCACCATACACTACCACACACCACCAGTACCATACATATCACCAAGAACAACCACTACATCAGGTATATCTATAAACTTGTCCCAAACTCAAATTCTCAGCCCCACTTTGGCCTTACTGAACTTGAAATAAGTTCAGTTCTTATTCTCTGGGTGAATTTTGTGTATGTCTGAGTCTCAAAACCACCAATCCGAGGCTCCTAAGAGCTCTGCAAGGGGAGTTCAGACTCTGCCCCCTGGATTTCTTGGCTTTCTACTACTCTAAATCAGTCTTGATGGGAAGGAAGATTGCTGTCCATGATAATACAGTCGGTAAGATGGGCAAGACTTCTGTCACTCCAGCTGTGTCTCCTACACGGCCTAACCTCATAGGCTGCTTTTCCACAAGAGCATTGATTCCATGGCTCTTGGTGGCCCAGCTCTTCAAATTCTCACCTTAGTCCATCTTCTCAGCCTCATCCTGGAACTCATCTCTGCTCAAGGTAAATGAGTATTAAAGTTTTGTCCAGTGAATTGGTGTTAAACACAATCTGGGGGGAAAAAACTCACCCTCACACAAACCATGTATCTTTTCTTCAGAAACAAGACCATCAGACAGAGATAGGAGCCAGGAAGTAGTACTCATTGCTCATAAAAGAAACTTCTCTAAGACTTCTCTAAGAAAGCTGTCCTTACCTGAAACTCACTCTCACCCTGATCTGCCCTTCACAAACTCCATCCCAGTATGCCAGCTAGTAGAACACAGACCACTTCAGTATGCCAGCTAGTGGAACATGGACCACTTGAACTCCAAGAGTAAGGGCTCACAAGCACACTACACACCTTCGTTTCTGAAACCTGAAAGTTCCATCCCTTCAAAAAAAAAAGAAGTATCTACAAATGCAATGTAGTCAATGCTCAATTTCTAAGTCAAAGTTGTGACATGATACATTTCTTTTCTCAAACATTTCCAACAAATTCAGAGATTTGAGGAGACCTGTAAACAACAAATTAAAGTTTATTTATTACAACTACTAGTTTACTGATAAATTATTTTTTCCAAACAACAAATTTCATCCTCTTACTATAAAAATCCAAGAAGTCATAACTGAATTAATATGAAGGAACCATACTGCAGAACTGCATAAATTGGGTATGGTAGGTATGGTATGGTATGTAATCTCAGCTCTTCGGAAGTAGATGGAAGAGCAGATAAATGTTCAAGGTCACCTTCAACTTAACAGCAAGGTTGAGACCAGGAAGGGAGGGTAGGCAGCAGGTCAGGAGAGATGGATCACTGGTTAAGAGCGTGTGCTACTCTTGCAGAAGGTCTAAGTTCTGTTTCCACAACCTAAATTGACAGCTCTCCTCTCCAGCTCCAGTGAATCTGTCCTTTGCTAGCCTCCAACGGCACCTGCATTCAGGTGTACACACCCCTTCCCCCAATATACCCAGATTTTGTTTTGTTTCTTTGCTTTTCAAGACAGAGTTTCTCTGTGTAACAGAGCCCTGGCTGTCCTGGAACTTGCCTTATAGACCAGGCTGGCCTCAAATTCACAGAGATCTGCCTGCCTCTGTCTCTCAAGTGCTGGAATTAAAGGTGCCTGCTCGCTCATGTGCATACACGCATACACACGCATACACACACACACAGAGGGAGAGAGAAAGAAGAAAAGGTAATTCAGGGTATCTGTGTTCCAGTCTTGCCACACATCCCAAACCCCTGCCACATTCTTTACTCTAATTGGTGGTATTGGTAGTTGACATTGTTTTTTGTTTGTTTGTTTGTTTTTTTGGTTTTTCGAGACAGGGTTTCTCTGTGTAGCTCAGGTTGTCTTCGAACTCACTCTGTAGACCAGGCTGGCCTCAAACTCAGAAATCTGCCTGCCTCTGCCTCCCAAGTGCTGGGATTAAAGGCATGCACCACCACCGCCCAGCGGTAGTTGACATTGTAATCATTTCAGAGAAAGTTACAAATATTCCATTAAATATCCACAAATATTCAAAATGTATTCTAGTTTCCAGTGGACTGAAAGGAGATCATAGTCATCAATGAAACATGACAACTTGAGCAGGGACTCATTAAATGCTTCAGGTAACTGAGAGGAACACATTTTTGGTATGTAATCAGAATAGGAATGCAGAGAGAGCAATGATTCAGTTCACATAGACTGAGATCTAAAATGTAAGCAAGTTAGTGGCTCCAAGTTCCTGAAGACATCAGGATATCAACGAATTCACCCAAAGATTGCTATGAGTGTTTACTAAAATGCCAAATGAAATTGCAAATAATCCTTTAATCCCAGCACTTGGGAGGCAGAGGCAGGCGGATTTCTGAGTTCGAGGCCAGCCTGGTCTACAGAGTGAGTTCCAGGACAGCCAGAGCTACACAGAGAAACCCTGTCTCGAAAAACCAAAAAAAAAAAGAAATTGCAAATAAAAGTACTGGGCATAATAATACATCTACTAATGAAATAACAAGGACGTAAACTTTGCAGAACATTGTGAACACACACTGTTGATCCCACAAATGTATCCATTCAGCTTCTGCTAGCTGAGCCTATTGATGTCCATCCCACTCCAGCCTACTTCTGCTTCTCCTACACTTTTTCTGGATTTCTCTTCATTAGATTCAATGCTGTTTTTAGCTAGCCATCTCTGTCAAATTTCCACACCTCACTCCAGAGGTGTGGAAGACCTAGAATGTATGCCCCTGACACTGAGTTTTTAAGTCCCTAATGATCTCAACTGGCCTGGGCCAACATCTTACAGTCTGAATCACTTGCTCCTATACTCCAACCATACTTACTCTGCACATCAAGTTCTCTCCACCTCTTGGCTTTGTCCTTTCTGTTTCCTACTTTAGGAAGGTACTTCCCCTGGCTTCTCCTTACCCTAGAGATCACAGCTCGAACCTCATTCTCTGAGATGCCTTTTCTAACTCTCCAGTCCATATTATCCCCTCTCATATCCCCATTGTCTCCTTTGAAACATCAGTACCTTTATTTCATGTATTGATCTGTTTATTTGTTTACTGAACCCTTTCCACAATACTCTCCATGAAAGACTTTGCTATCTTTGTTATCTCCACAGCCCTCATATATAATAGTGGCTAAAACAAACTGAACACTCAGTAAATATTTATTAAGGCCAGGAAGGGGAAGAGGGTTTAGTGGGTGAAGCACCTACTATACAAGTGTGAGGACCTGAATTCAAATCCCCAGAACCCAAGTAAAATGTTAGACACAATAGTGTGCACTTCTAATCCAACTGCTCCTTACATCAAGACAGGAGGCGAAGACAGAATCCCCAGAAGCTTCTGGGTTGCTTAGCCTGGCATATGCAGGGGCAAATAGAAAACACTGACCTAACTAAAACATTCTCATATTCTCTCTTTTCCCTCCCTCTCTGCCCCACCCCGATACAAATCTACATAATTAAAAAACACCTATTAAATAAATCAAGTATATTGACACAAACTTACTCCCAGCACTGGGGAGATTAAGACAGGAGAATCTCAAGTTCCAGGCCAGCCTTAGTTTTACAGTAAGACTTTGTCTCACATAAAAACTCGATAGATAGATAGATAGATAGATAGATAGATAGATAGATAGATACAGAGAAGCAGGCAGGCAGGCTGATACCATTTCTGAAATGTGAGGCAGAGGTATAGCCACCCTCTTCTTTCTCTTGATTAATGATTAAAAAGAGAGATGACCCCTAAGGAAGAGATGTGGATGAAGAAGATAAAAGGCAAAAGATCAACCCTTGGAAAACATCAATAATAAAGTCACCCCAGCTCCCGTGCAGAAACCATTAAACACTGAGAGCAGCTCAGGGGGCTCCTAAGTGCTCTAGTCTCCAGAGTTCTCTGCTTTAAACTTCTTCCAGGGAGCCACACCAACTTCTGACCTTAAGTTTTGCAGCTGAAAACAAGTCTAGACAGCACTGCTTTTGAAACTCACCAAGATTTGCCCACCAGTTGTAGGTTATAAGATAAAGGGTGGGGGGACTTTTAAAAATTCCACTAAATGAGATTTAAATACAACAAAAATTCCCAGTTGTTTTCTTTTTAATTTGATCCCTACCCACTTTGGGAACTAATTTAGAATTAACCAAACCCCTCTTCCCCGACTAAGCTCACAGCTGGCTCTCTAGGGAATTGTAAGAATAACAGCTGGGCAGTAACAGCCTTGGGCACCAATGAATACTCACACTGGAAGGGGACAATGTTGTCTGGTCCATTTAGGTCTGAACCCATAGTGGGGAAAATAGGCAGGGGAGGGATGGGATAGAAAGGGGCCGAGAGAACCAGGCAGTTCTGCACGATCTACCTAGATTTCAAAGCCTTAATCCTCTGAACACAGCAGTTGAGTTAGTGAAGCCAAGGCTGAAACCAAGGTCACTGCTACTGCCAAGATCATGTCAACTATTCTAAGTACTTTCCTGTTAGTTTTGTGTATACACTTCTTTGCAGCTGCCAGGGTCAGTCACACTCTTGAATTTCCTTTCTCTATCTTCATTCCTTTTTCTCAAGTATCAAAATCTATATGCACATGGCTCTGACCTACTTGTCAGAAATGAATTGAAAATGAGTCCCATGTGTGCCTCCAACACCCCACAGGCTTCACCTTTTAATTATTTAATTTGAAAAAAGATAGGCCATAAGTAGCTTATAAACTAAATGGAGAGGGAAAGAGTCTGGTGTTAAATTTGTGCTGAGGAAAATTTCCAATAAGAAGCAGGGGGCATAATTTTTCTGAGTATCAAGATTGAGGTTCTGAGAATACAACGACTACTAGACATTGAGCCTTGCCTCTCAGAGTCTTTAGACATAAGTGCAGAATGTTTGGTCCTACTCTGCAAAGTCTGGCTTTCTGGACGGGGAAAAGCACCTTACATTATAAGCAGTCTTAGGCAAGCCATAAATCGGCACTGTTGAGATGACCTTCCCAGGCGACATTTCAGCAGCAGATAACAACAAAGCTGAGGGCTTCGGTAGCTCAAAGGAGATTTGAGAGACTTAAAATACTGCTAAATTTGGCAGCAAAAGTTCCTGTTTCTTGCAGCTGGAAAAGGAAATTTCTTTATAATTACACTGCAGATAAGGGGCTACTCATTTGTTAGACACAGATTAGAACCTCCCTATCCAGATCGCCCACTCCTCCAGGCAAGTGGCACCTGGGATGGAATCAGGAAATTTCTTGGAAAGGAAAAGTGCCAGGGCTTGTTCTGATGCCACTTACCATCTCAGTCATAGCCACTTGCCCAGATATCTGGTGATGCTTAGCTCTCAATGCCCCTGTCTCCACTCTCCTTCGTCCCCTACCAGCTCTCCATCTTCCACCCTGCTCCTCCATACAGGGTCATGTATGACCCCACCCAGACATCACATATGTGCTAGTTCTCACAGAGGGTCTTCTCAGCCTGGACAGTTCTTTGGTTTGGCCAGATTCCCCCTCTGACTACTCTGTTTGGTTGGTTTGTTGGTTTGATTTAAAGGAAGGTCTCACAATATAGACAGGCTAGCTTCAAACCCCTACCTCAGCTTCCCAAGTACTGAGATTACATGCCCCATCACCCACCATACCTTGATGTTGGTCTACATAGTTCTCTTTTCTTAAGATAGGGTCTCACTGTGTAGCCCTTGGCTGGCCTGCAATATGCTATGTAGACAAGGCTGGTCTCAAACTCACAAGACCTGCCTGCTTATGTCTCCTTTAGTCCTGGTGACAGGACTAAAGGCTTGCACCACCATATCAGACAAAGCGGAGTAGAGTTCTGATCTGTTACTCATCAGGGTACTCATAAAAACTGCCATGATATCACAAGGGATATCACAAACCCCACAGATTAGTCATAAATATTGCTTGGTTTGAAAGAGAGTAATGAATATAAAAAAGCTAACATTTTGCCCAGCAACAAGGTAGGAAGTACTAGCTATGCCTTTCTATGTAGCCTCACTACAGCACTCTCAGACACTTCTCTTACTGCCTCGGTTTGAGAGCACCTTCTGGGCAGTGGACTAGTGAGGCAACATGGGCAACACTAAGAACCATGTATGTGGCTGAAACACCAGGTACTTTGAATTCAGGCTGACTGCAGGCAGGTTCAAACGTCATTCAGTTATGTAGCTCTTTCTCTCAAACTCTGAGAAGAAGTCACTGTAACTTTTTCTTTTTAAGAGGAGTGGTGGCAGCATTTATCCAGTTTTCAGAACAAATCAAATGTCAGTGCCCCAAACACCCACTGAGGGAAATACTACCAGGAGCACCAATAACCCACTTTTTCTTACTGACTGGCAGCTTCCTGCTCCTCCTTGTAACTGCTGTAAGCATCTATGCACCTTTTGCACTGAGAACAAGTTTCATGTCTCCATATTTAGGAACTAAGTAAAAATGCTTCCTAGACTCCAACTGATGGACTTAAATTATTCAAATACTTTAAAAGTACAAGCCATATATATATTGTCATTTGAGAAAATGTATACTTTATTCCAATTGTATACTTAATTTCACAGAACTTAGCTGGAAAGTCAACACTGATGTGTGACAAGTCAGAGTGTCAATGAGAACTCTTTATTTTTATTTATTTATGTTTTTTAATTTATTTTTTGGTTTTTCGAGACAGGGTTTCTCTGTGTAGCCCGGGCTGTCCTGGAACTCACTCTGTAGACCAGGCTGGCCTTGAACTCAGAAATCCGCCTGCCTCTGCCTCCCAAGTGCTGGGATTAAAGACGTGCGCCACCACCGCCCAGCTAAATGAGAACTCTTAATCCATCTGTTTTTCTATATGAGAAGAAACTGAGAGCCAGTGATCAGATAGGGCTAGAACTAAAACTCAGACACGCTAACTACCTGGCTCATGTATTCTCCCACCATGTGTCAGTGGGAATGATCACAAGGAGAGGTCACTGACGCTGACAGACAGCAACAGCTCACACTTCTCAGCAGCATTTGTGAGGCCAGAACTGTAACTCTTACCAAAATGCCTTGAGATGAGTAAGGTTACCCCAATCTACATAGGAATATAAAGATACCCTTCCAAGAGTCCAAAGACAGTGAGAAGTCAGACTACAACCCACTCCTCTCCCACCCCCTCACTTCATCTCATCTCATCCTCACACTGTACCACACTAGTCCCTCACCTCTCTCCACCTCACCCCAGTTTCCCTAACCCTCACCTCAAGCTGGCTGCAAAGCTTTCCCTGCAAGCTGGGTTTTGTAGAATACACGGGTTAGTGTTTGTAGGAGTAATTAGGGCTTGGCTGATCCTGTGTCAGCATGACAACAGAGAGGGCAGCCTGCAAAGGGACTCCAATAGGAAGTCAAGGAAGACCTCAAGGGCTCTGCCTGGGCTGGCCAGCAAAAAGGGGGAAGGCAATAAGTAGTTCTAGAAAGATCATTCCTGCATAACAAATAGGCAAGGGTCCATTAGAGATGTTTTAAGACAAAAACCACATGTTCGCTGAACATCTAATAGTCACCAATAAGTACACACTCCACAGGTTTACTTGCTTTTAAAATGATCTACAGAGGCTAGGAAGGTAGCAGGTAAGAGTGTTTTCTGCATTAGCAGGAGGACCTGAGTTCAGATCCCCAGAATCTATTTAGAAAGTCAAACATGATTGAATGACTGTTAAACCTGGGTAAATAAGAAGACAGAAAGATTACCCTGTAACAAGGGAATAAGGCAGGGGGCTGAAGGGATGACTTAACAGTTAAGAGGGTTTGCTGCTCTGGCAGAAGACCTGAATTTGGTTCCAAGAACCCAGACTGGACAACTCACACAGAAGCCAATGCCATCTTTTGACTTCTGGGGGTACCTGCACTCACATGCACACATATACACACTCACACAAATAATTAAAAATAAAATAAACCTTTTAAAGGAGGGGGTGGAATAAGGCAGAGTGATAGAACATGCCAGCCAACCTCCTCCTCTGGCCTGCACATAATATGCACGTGCACACACACCACATAAAACCAGTCAAGGTGGTATATGCCTATAATTCCAGCACGATGCAGGTAGAAACAGGAAGATCACAAGACCAAGGTCAACTCTGGCTATAGAGTGAGTTCAAGGTCAACCCAGGTTACAAAAGACCATGACTCAAACAAACAAGCAAAAATAACGATATATATCAGAACTTCATGAGGCAGGCTGTGTTCCAAGACACAGGTCACAGATAAGAACACCAAAATTCACTTCCTTCAATAAATCTAGAATTCTTTTTTTTTTTAAAGATTTATTTATTTTTATTTATATGAGCACACTGCAGCTGTCTTTAGAAACACAATAGAATGCATCGTATCCCATTACATATGGCTGTGAGCCACCATGTGGTTGCTGGTTGAACTCAGAACCTCTGGAAGAGCCGTCAGTGCTCTTAACCACTGAGCCATCTCTCCAGCCCCTAAATCTAAATTCTAAAGTGGTTGACTTCATGGTATTTTTCTGAATGTTCCCTTTCCTACCCCATTCCCTACCTTACCGTAATTCAACAATTGCAAAGAAGCTTCATGAGCGGTTGAGAAGCTCCCCATCCCCCATATCTGCCATCCTCTCCTTGGCTCTCTTCCACCTAACAGTGCTTTAGCTCTGACTCCAGGAGAAGCACCCTCTTCCCTTTTCCCAACCTATGAAGTCCAGACAGTAATCAGCCCTACTTCCAAACCCCAAGCTTCAGGTTTGTGCTTCTCTCTTAATCACATCAGCAGAAGCTCATGTTGTAGGAGATGACCCAGGAAGGAAATCAGAACAATATAACATCAACCTAAGTCCCACAACTCATACCTTTTTGGATCCTCCCCAGCTCTTAGCCCACATAATATGTGTTCTCTGAGTTAATGGATAAACTGATCAAAAAGGCACACATACCATCAGGCACCATAGACAACTCTGAGTCCAGGAGCAAGTGAAAAAGTGTATTGACCCGAATGTCACATGCTTGCTAGGTCTTTAGTAAGTATAGCCCTGGGTCCCTCAGAAGCAGGCTAGCCTTCTGATCTTATATGGATTCCAATAGGAAGTTTCCAAGATTTCCAAGAAAGACCTCAGGGGCCCTGCCTGGGCTTACCATTCGAAAGGGGGCAGGCAGTACTAGAAAGAGCATTCCTGCATAACAAGCAGGCAGGGTTCTACCAGAGGTGCTTTAAGATAGAACCACATGCTCATTGAGCAATGTGTGCATGTGCACACACACACACCACATATACAATATGTTATATATGATATATGATATATATATCATATATCATAACATACATATGAAGTTCTCCTCAGCCAGCCTTTCTCTTAATCCACTTTTGCAGCTGAGAACTACTTTCTTCTTGGCCCCCTTGTCCAGGGCCTCTCTCCTGTCATTTCTAGATCTTTCTATCATAATCCTTAGCTTAATCTCCTTTTATCATATTCAGATAGCCCTTACACTGTATTGTATTGATTCCCAAAGGCAATCTCTAATTCACAGACAAACTCAGCTGCAGCAGGCCTCATAGGAGAAGAATGCTTTCAAGACAAGCACATAGAAACAGGCCCATCTTGGTTGGAGCAGCATCATACCCTAATTGCATGTAATTTGCCCTTCTACAGGGACAGTCTTAGAGAAGCCTAAATATTCAGTCATTGCTATTGTTTCAACAGGCCCCACAACAGTATATTCATTATGTCAGAGCCAGAGAGAGCAGAGAGAGAGAGAGAGAGAGAGAGAGAGAGAAGAATGAGACAGATGAGACAGAGAGACATGAAAGAGAGGGAGAGGATCATCAGAGAAAATCTTCAATAAGGTAGTCTAAACTCATAAAACCTCTTCTCCTCACAAAAACAAAAAACAACAACAGAAACCCAAAACAAAAAAACTACACAGACATTTTCTAGGGCTCCAGGCCAGAAACAGACACCAGGATTTTTCTAACCATCTAGTGTAACATAGAATGACAACATACTCCCCTAAGACAGACACTACTACTTACTCAAACAGAAGATCACTGTACTACCCCTCTGGCAGAAAGAGATGCCCCCCTCTCCCTTCCTTTAACAGAAGTCACATTAATGCAAGTTTTCCCACAGGCTTTGAAGAGAAATCTGCCTGTTATATTATGCCAGATGGCCAGCATTTTTTGTTTTTTTTTCCTTTGGTGTCTTCTAAGCCATGGTCCCTCTAACTCAAAGAACTCAATTATCTGCAGCCTTCCTCCTCTAACCCCCAAGTCAACATAGAGATACAAAGGGGAAGTGGAGCCAGGCTCTGAGGGGCTGCTGCCTAGCCTCCCCTAGCCAGAGAATGTGTGGTCTTTGCTCGGCTGCCTTAGCAAACTCTCTTGGACCCAACAGTGGAAACCTGGGGTTGCTAGGATGATGCCAGCTAACAATTCAGTTCCATAGGGCACTCAAGGCCCCCTTTCCTTAGGAGCCAGTGCACCTGCCCAGAGCAGTTCTTGGTATCAGATGCAGTGGGAGACAGGGCTTCCCTCTCCCAGTTGTAGATCAACTGTGAGGCCATGCATGATACTTAAGAGTCTGATGCCTCCTCAAAGCTGTTCTCCCAGCCCAGGGAAAGAGACAGCATGCCCTTGGCCTTTTTCTCCAAAGATTTCAAGTTTCAACTTCCTTGAATGACTGACTGTTCGTTTTGGAGATTGGGAGCGCTAAGAGAAAGTGTACACGAAGGGAGCAGAGGAAGGGAGGGAAAGGGAGTGAGAACAGGAATGTTACTTTTTAATCCTTAAGGAACATAGAGGGATCCAACTTGTGACTCAGCTCTGGGAAGCTGAAGGACTGGGGAGAAAGGAACAGTGCAGCACAATCTAAGTTTTGTACAACTTCTTTGGGCCTGAGAGGCCACAGTGATGGGTTCAATCTAAACTGTTCAAAACTTCTTCAAACCTAAGTGGCCATGGTGACAAGAAATCATCTCTGAGAGCTGCTTCGTTGGATTCAAGGAAGGGAAAAAAAAAAAACAAACCTCGTTCTGTACCTGCTCTCTCCAGATGGCACTCCGGGTCACAGCTGGCAGGTTTTCCCCTGTCCTGTGATAGAGGCTGAGGGTATGGGTGGGGTACTGTAGTATGTCCTACACCCTATAGGATCACTGAGGACAGAGGACAGAGCTAGGACGCCCTAGCTTGGAGTTTCCCCTCCCCTATTACTCCATTCCTTGGCATTATTCCAGGGCATATCAAGTATCTGCCCCTGGAATTCCCACTTCCTTGTTTTTCTTTTTGGTTTTCCCCTTACAAGTTCTTCAAAAAGCTGCCTGGATCCTAAGAGGCTTCCAGACAAGTAACACTTCCTATCAGTTATAGGCCTGCCTTTCATACCTAGAGCTGAGAAGACTGGCCCCACTGCCCACTCAAGGCAGTTTCCCCAGAGGTCCCCCAGACTAGGCCTGTCTTATAGGCATTAAAACATGTGATTCAGCACAGCATGGAACTATGAACACTGGAAAAGAAAAAGATTTCTTGGCACTCCCCTCCACACTAAAACATGAGTCCTATAACCCACAGAAAGCTTCATCTCTCAAATGTCTCTGAAGGATCATTTACAAGGCTCAAAGTCTACAGTGAATATCCATCCTATCTGGCTTCCCAACCCAAAGAAAGCACCACTGGTTTCTTTAAATATCTCAAAGAAGGCTTGTGAGGTTTATCTTATTTTGATTTATAAATGTGTCTGAGTAGAAGGTGCTTTATAAATGGGGAACCAGAAGAAAGAGGCAAAGTGACTTTCCAGAGAAGTTAGGCCATTCCTCAAGCCCCATGCTCTAACATATTACATTATGTAGATTTGTTGATTTGTTTACAACTGTTTCATGGCAACCATCCCATTTGCTTCCTATCAATAGTACATGATAATAGCTATTACCATCTCCATCTCACAGCTAATAATCTGAGGGACTTCCCAGCAAGCAGCAGAACTTCACAGACATTTCTTACTCACAACTCCACCTTCAATCCTGACCCATACCCCATATTCTCCCCAAGAAAAGAACTCCTAGAATGTTGTAGAAGGAGAAATTAACTTTGAAAGAAGCCTATCTGAGGTCCAGAGGCCATACAGTTCACACTGGCAGACCCTCAGGCCCCAACACTGATGCATACAGTATACATTCAGGCTGCCAGAATCAGGGGTAGAGCCAGCGCTTGTACTGGCAAGCTGACCCGAAGTTAATCAGAAGGCCCCCTTATTGTTTGCTCGAACACAAAAGACACACTGTTCAGAAAGTTCAAGAAGGAAAAACCAAAGAGCCAGGAACAACAGCTGTTCCCTGGCCCCACTGAGAAACTAAAAGCTTCCACAAAGTTCCTTGAGACCAGGAGTAAGTGGAAGATGTAACACGGCTGAAGCAAAAGTACATTTCGTGAGGGGCTTTTCTGCAGGAGAGCCAACAACTCTCATCTTTCTCTTAACATTACGGATAGCCTGGCTACTTCATCCCCTATAAAACTACCTTTCTGGAAGGGTTTCCTTTCCTAGACCACACTGAGTTCACCACACATCACTCTAGGTCAGAACAAGCTTTTTCTGAAATTTAGGACAAGGCACACATGATGTGGACACTGTGTGCTCTGGGATTTGGTTAAAATAGGAGGGAAAGGGATCACCCAGCATAAGCATAGTCCTTCAAGTTCCCAGCTCCTAGTAGCTGCGGTGTTAAGACAACCCTCTGCAACATCTGGATACAAAAGATATTTGCAAGTCCCCCAAACCCAAGAAAGTTCCCTCCACAACTCAAGGAACCCTGTGATGAGCATCACCAATGGGAAGAGGACAGTTTCCTATTTCCAAAGCTACTTCATAGAGAATGCAAGATACTGTGCTAGTCTCTCGACCTGTTAATTGCCCCAGATGGACTTAAAACTCACTGCAGGTTCCTCTCCGAGCTTCATTAGCTAGTTTGATTGTTGTTGTTACAAGTCAGACATAGCAGCATGGAGACAAGAGGAGAACATGAGGTAAAACTGACCAAGCTGCTCAAAAGTTTCCACATAAGAACTACAACAGTGCTGGAGTGATGAGAACTCATTTTCCTATAAAAGAGCCTTCCTGTGAAAATATCCGGTGGCTTTGTGCTAAATAAAAGCAGAGTGAAGCCTAAACATATACACGATTCAGCCAGAGTGAGATTAGCTAGATTTGCAAAGTCAAGAAAATTGGCTTTTCCCTCCTCTTCCCGGAGCTAATAGAATCCAACTGTTGGAGTATGACATCATTCTCTCGACCCCCAAACCCTGAAGTGAAGAGCACAGACACTGGCCTGCCATTAACAGCCCGACTCAAAGCAAGAGGCTCAGAGGTGCCCTTACCTGGTAGTCCGGGTGATTTCTTGCCCACTCCATTCTCCACAGAGGCTGGCTCACCACAGTCGCTTAGGGAGCCCAGGGCCCCTGAGATCCACTGGCTTAAGCTCCAGTACCTGCTGCGAACTTCCCACAGCTCCTTCCTCTGACCTTTCAAGACACTCCTTCCAGCCAAGTGAGCAGAGCTAGCACAGCTAGCCAGCCAGGCTGGTTGTCATGGAGACCCGTCCTAGGCTGCACACACGCTTACTTGCTCTCACCCAGCTAGGCGCTCTCCCTCAACCCAGTGCCTCAGGAGCAAGCTAGCGCGCGCACGCATATACGTGCGCGTGCTTCCACACATTCTCTGAGTTCTAGCCGTCTTGAAACAGCACGTCTTTGATCGTCTCATTTATGCATGCATTCCACTCTCCTACTCCCTTCCGTCAACCCGGAGCCCAGACTGTCTGGGAACTTGCTGCAACAACCAGAGGGAGACGGTGAGACAGTGAGTGACTTGTTTCCTCCTCTAGTGTCTCAGCTTTTATAACTTGGAAGAATTCCTGCCAAAGGGGAGGGAGCTAGCTGAAGGGTTGGAGGGAAGCAAGCACTTCCTCTGGGTCCTGCAGCAGCAGCAGCAGCAGCAGACTGAGGAGAGACCCTAAAGCGTGCTGCCTTGACTTGTTTGTTCGCTTGGGATTTTTCAGGAGCAATTGGGGTGGAAACACAACTCACATCCCAGAAGCTGGCCTAAACTGGCCTCTCAAGTTACCTTGTTGACTGTTCAGGTCCTGGAGACGGCTTTTAACCAGTACAGGGTCCCATGGTACTAGTGCCAGAGCCTAAGCAGTCTCTTGTCTTCCTGCAAAGGAGAAGAAGCAAACTAGATCAGGACTAGGAACAACCCTGGATAAGTCTATAGTCACAGCCAGGACATCACACATAATGCAAACAGCCTTCTCTCTTCCGAACACGAGGCCCACACGCCAAGTCCAGGTCTCCAATGAGAAATTGAGAAACTGTAAAATTGCCAGGACCGTACCGGGGACACAGAAGGCCCTTTTAGTAGCCCCATGTATACTTCTGCTTGGACACTGCCTAACACTCTCTTATTAGATGTACTATTTTGTTTGATGTTCTTAACTGTTTGAAACACACTGGTCAGATCAGATCAGTTGGCTACCATTTTATAGATGGGATCACTGAGACCCAGAGAGATCAGATCCCTAATCCACACTTACCTAACTAGGAACTGAGAGTAGAGGCCAGTCAAGGGTCTCCAATCCTTTATGTTTTGTTATAAAGCACACAGAAGCTTCATCTTGAAAACGGGCTCATCTTCTAAGAACCACATGGGAAAGTGGAGTCTCTAAGTCCTGGTGAGGTAAATCCAATTGCCACCCTTCTAGCCCAAGATTCAATGACAGATAGCATCTATGACATGCACAGTATCTGCTGCAAACTGGAGAGAAAATGCCCTGCCCTACCACCATGTGCTATCTTACATCTTCCCAAAATAACCTCCCAAATCCTGGTTCATTTGCTATTTCTCCAACAGAGTAATTCTAACAGTTACAACTGGTGTTATACTAATTTAACACATTTTTAAAAATGTATCTAAAGTAAAGTTAAATTATTTGCCCCCATTTACTAAACCAGGAAATAAAAGATCCAAAACCAGTGTCCAAGCCTTTCAACTTTCTGGCATACATTAAGCAGAACAGTTGCCAAGAATACCAGAGCAAGAATCACAAGACCTTGGCAGTGTCTGACTTCATCACCAACTGGCCACCTGTCACGGAGCCAGCCTCCTGACTCTCTACTTTCTATGAATATATCTTATACTGGGTGGTGGAGGTATGGAGTATGGGGTGTGGGGTGGGGTGTCAAGATGCTATTAGTCAAAAACACTTCAAATTAGGCACTTAGCTCTCACTCCCCCCTAAAAAATTGTTAGTAACCGCTCCTCCACCAATCTAGTAAATGTATTTTTCAAGTAGAGTTCTTTGGACTTGGTAAATGGATTGATGGCCTGTGGGAAGGCACGGAGGCTGATGAGGATGAAGACAATGAGGCTCCAGGAGGACATTCTCCAGTGTTGCTCCTCAAAATAATGCTGGGGTCCTGATAGAATCTGTAATGCTTATCCCTTGCAGAATTCCTTGTGATTTTGATTCACCTTCAGTAGACTATAAAATTCTCAAAACCAGATTTTGGTTGACTTGAATTTAAATCACAAATATATGCTGAAGATAATGTTTAAAACATGTCACAAAACCCAAGAAGAAACGGCAGGCTACTACAGATCCTGTAAGCAGTGATAAGCCCCAGAATCCCACATCTGCATAAGAATATAGTATCCCTAAATCTCAGCTTCTCTCTCCTCTTACACACAGCAAGCTCTGCTCTTTTTTTGAGCCCAAGGAATGCAGACTTGCCTTGTCTCCAAACCCAGATGAGGCAAGTCCACCCCTTTCTACAATAAGATAAAATTCATTGTAGTTGATAGTATCAACTAAAATTTTCTGGGACCCTTCCAGTCATACTTTTAAACAGTGTGAGTCAGGCTACCAAAGCTGAAACAGAGTCAGTCACTAAAGTAATCTAAATGTTAAAAACCCTAAGACCAGACACAATGCAGGCTATGCTCCCCCTAGTGGCACACTTGGAGTTACAGAAGTTCTTTAGTATCTTGTCCTCAGAAAGAGTAAGTTAGGGCCTGAATTGGGGAGACCAGAACCCTTGCTTGTGTGATGCTGTTGCATACGAGCTTCTGGAACTGGAAAGAAGCAAGGCCAGCTAACTTCCTCTGTTGCCTCTGCAGGACTGGATGCAGATCGTGCCTGGTTGACTTTTCCTGAAGGAGGAGGATTTTACAGACCCATGTTGTCTGCCAGTGGGTCAGTCAAGCTTGTAATACCAACTTCTCAGGAGGCTGAGGTAAACTGCAATGTCAAGAACTGCCTGGGTTACAGAGGGCAGTCTGGGTAATTCAGTGAAATCTTGTCTCAAAATTTAAAATAAGGGCTATAGGGCTAGAGAGATTGCTTAATGGTTAAGAACACTTGTTACTTTTGCAGAGGAACCAGGTTTGGTTCCTAGCACCCACATAATGGCTTACAACCATCCATATCTCCAGTTCCAGGAGATCCAATACCCTCTGCCCACCTCCATGGCACACACATTTTATATAAACATATACAAAGGCAAAATACTAATATACATAAATAAATCTTTAAAAAATAAACAAACATGCCGGGCAGTGGTGGCGCACACCTTTAATCCCAGCACTTGGGAGGCAGAGGCAGGCGGATTTCTGAGTTTGAGGCCAGCCTGGTCTACAGAGTGAGTTCCAGGACAGCCAAGGCTAACAGAGAAACCCTGTCTGGAAAAAAACAAAAAACAAACAAAATAAGGGTGTGCTTTGAATATGCTTAGACCATGGAAGTGGGACTATTAAGAGGTGTGGCCTTGTTGGAATAGGTGTGGCCTTATTGGAGGAAGTGTGTCACTGTGTAGGCAGGCTTTGAGAGTTCCTAGTGCTCAAGCTCCACCCAGTATGGAAGTAAGAGTGTCCTTCTGTTGCCTATGAGTCAAGATGTAGAACTCTCAGCTCCTCCAGCCCCATGCTGCCATGCTTCCCACCAGGATGATAAAGGACTGAACCTCTGAAACTATAAGCCAGCCCCAATTAAATGTTGACCTTTATATGAGTTGCCTTGTCATGGTGTCTCTTCACAGCAATGAAACCCTAACTAAGACAGAGGGCCAATGAGATGGTTCAACGGGTAAAGGGACTTCCTTCAACCCCTGGGATTCATATAGTGGAAAGAGAAAACTGAAGTTGTCTTTGACCTCCATATACATATCATGACATGCGTTTACCCATATACATACCCAAATAAATAAATGCAATATTTTCAATAAAATACAAGTAAATAAAGAAAGTGCTTTCGAGAAAGCTCAAAGAGACAGCACTGACAGATAACAAAAGGCTCTAGATTTCATCCTACTACTACAGGAAAAAGAAAGAACCACAAGTTTGTACACATACTTAGGCCAGAAGCCTGAGTGGTATCTCCAGTCTCTTTCTCTTCCCACTGCAATCCATTTACCAAGTCCAAATAATTCTACTTGAAAAACATATTTAATATCTGTCCCCCTTTCTCCACATCCATTGCTACCTATCCTCATTAATTTCTGCAGAAACCTAGGTATCCTACTTTCACCTCTTTCCCTCAAGGAAAATAAGGAAAAATCAAACACAGTTTCTCATACATTGTCACACAGCAATAAACACAGAAGCCTTCTGTTGCCAACTGGGTAGAGGGTTCTCCAAACATAGCAAGTAAGTCATCAGTCTAACAGTAGATATATGCCCTCTGGTATAATTCTGACACTGTCTCCCTGGATACTGAACCCAAGACCCATGAGGCTCAGTCTTCAATACTGCCTCCCCATCACTTTAGATACCAATTGCTAGGTGCAGACTGTTTTATCTGTGCTTCTGACCAAGCATGTATAAATCTAAATCAGAATTTCCACAATTACATCCTTGGCTTTAATACATTTGCTATTAATAGGTTGGCCCATAGAACTTTAGGAATCACTTAGAACTACTATTCTATTATAAACAGTATTATAGATGAAAGAGATTCATAGAGCTGCTATGGGGAAGGCACAAGCTTCCAAGTCCTCTCTACAAAAGTCACATGTTTGCCTCCACTATGGTTCTCTTTTTTTTTTTTTTTTTTTTGGTTTTTTCGAGACAGGTTTCTCTGTGTAGCCCGGCTGTCCTGGAACTCACTCTGTAGACCAGGCTGGCCTAGAACTCAGAAATCCGCCTGCCTCTGCCTCCCAAGTGCTGGGATTAAAGCGTGCGCACCACCTCCTCTCCACTATGGTTCTCAAAACCCAGACCTCTGAGGTTTAATGGAAAATTCAGTGTATAGCACAACAGATTGTATCATTAGTCATTGGTAACCAACTTAACTTTTACCCCCTCTCTTTTCCCAGAAGTAAGGAGTAAGACTAAAGTTACGATCTTCTAACATAAGCAGCCCCATCTTGGACATCCAGAGCCTCAGGCACCAGCAAATACAATAGACATATCCGCCTTGGAATCAAGGATTTAGACTTGTCTGCCAGAACAAGAAGACCAAATTACATTCCACAGCTCATACGCTCACAAATCCATTCTCCACACGCTGTCTGAATCCCCTTTTGACACAGGATCATGTCATTTCTGTTTAACACTTCAGTGCTTCCCAGAGCTCTTAGATGAGCTCTAGGTTCTTACAAATCTATAGGGACCCCGCATGACCTCTTCTTCCCTCCTCTCAGCATACTTCCTTCCCCTCCCTACTCTGAGCACATGATATTTTAGCTCACTAAAAATATAAGATTTTTTTTCCAGGCTGTCTAGTTTAGCCTGGGACTCCACCCCTACCTAATCTTTGCCCAGATGACTCTAATCTTGCCTCAACTCTCATCTCCTGATTTCCACAGTCCTCCAAATGCAGCTCCTTTAGCTCCCTGTACTTATCCTTCAGATCACTCATTAGGATAATTGTGCTTTAATGCAGTTATTTGCTTTAATGTGAGTCCTCCCCATGTAAGAGCAGGAACCTTGACTATTCTGTACCATAGTCCCTGTACTTGATAAAGGGCCCAGCACACAACAGGCACTGCAGAATAACTGTGTAAAAACTCTTCCTACAGGAAGGAAACACCCAGAACAACTATTTCATGTCATTCATTGCATTTTCTATCTTCTCATAGATTTACAAACTATAATTACACTCCCCCCACCCCGCCATATGTCTTGCCTATGGGCTTAACCAAAAATTCCTGTCAAGTCTCCCTGTGGTTTGTTTCCCAGAGCTTTCCTGGTAAGGTCATTCTCCTAGGGATGCAGTCTAGAGTTTTATAGCCTCTCTCGTTACTGGAATACCCACTCATAGGCCCTCCATTAGCACTGTATCTTTGCCAAACCAAGTAAGCTGAGGAATGGCCCAGTTCTCAGATGGTAACGTTCTCTGGGGTCAGCTCTATCCAGAGATTACACAGTCTTCTCCCTTCCACTGTGTAGCACAGGTTACCATGCTGACAAAAATGTCATTTCTGAATATATGCAGCCAAGAATAACTATGAATGTGGTCCAACATAAAATCACAAACGTGTTTAAAACACAAGGGTTTTGTTGTTATTGCTGTTGTTTTTGTAACTTGATTGCACAATTCTCAAGCATGAACTTTGTTACCTCAAGTCATGCCAGGATGACAAAAATATTGGACACTAAAAAAAATATGTACATGCATATGTACATGTGTGTGTGTGTATGTGTGTGTCTTTGTGTGTGTCTGATTATAATTTCTAGACATGTAATATAAGTTTAGGTGTTTTGTCACTACAAAAGAATTAATTGAAAACTTATGTGGGGGCTTGAAGAGATGGCTGAAGAGCATACTGTTCTTCCAGAGAACCAAAGTTCAGTTCCTAGCACCCAAATCAAGTGACTCACAACCCTCAGATACTTGAGTTCCAGAGGACCCAACACCTCTGGCCTCCAAGAACACCTGGACTCACACGCATATACTGCTCCCTATATACATGTGCAAGCATACACATAATTACAAATAAAACAAATATTTTAAAAAGAAATAAAAGCCAGGCAATGGTGGCGCACGCCTTTAATCCCAGCACTCAGGAGGCAGAGGCAGGCGGATTTCTGAGTTCGAGGCCAGCCTGGTCTACAGAGTGAGTTCCAAGACAGTCAGGGCTACACAGAAAAACCCTGTCTCAAAAAACAAAACAAAACAAAAACAAAAAAAAAAACAAAAAACCCAACAACAACAAAAAGAAATAAAATTACTACATGGGGAAAATAATGAAGTAAAAGCAACAGCACATTGTATGATTAGATCTATTGCCTATTTAAAGACATACTGTCTCCATCTAAAATCCTAACTCCTATATTTTCTTCAACAGCCAACAGTGAAAGATCTCCAACCCATACCTCTCCCTGTTGCACTACCCCAGTGTAGGCATAACCACAGCACACCATGACACTGCGTAGAACCTAGTGCTTTGAAAAATGTCCACACCTTTCTCTCCCACTCTCTGTTGCTCATGCTATTACTGCATCTGGCTGCCCCTCCTCCCCACACTCGCAAAACCCTACATCCTTCAAGGCCCAACTCAAGGACATCTCCTTTGGGAAATGTTTCTACTTCTCTTGACAAAATTTGTCTCTTCTGTGGGCCCACAGCAGCCTAGGGATGCCTGTCTTATGTTGTATGTAGCACTTTATCACCATGGCTTGCAACCCTGTCCTCGAAAAGGACTGAGCCTCTCTCAGTACAAGGACTTTAGCAGCTCACTCATCGTAGCAATCAACATGTGTGGGATAAATGGAAAAATGGAAAGACTCAACAGATAAGCTAACAAAGCAGCTGTCCTCCAGAGCAATGATTCTTAGATAGGCTTCACTGTACAAAGAGAATACATATCCTATTTATACTTTATAGAAGATATGATAAGCAGAATCCAGATTGGGTCACTGAAAAAGTGTGTGGTGGCTGGACAATGGTGGCACACAACTTTAATCACAGCATTCAGGAGGCAAAGGCAAACGGGTCTCTGTGAGTTCAAGGCCAGCCTGGTCTACAGAGTGAGCTCCAGGACAGCCAAGGCTATACAGAGAAACTCTGTCTCAAAAACAAAATAAAACAAACAAAAACTTCTATGTCTTTTTGCATTTATTCATTTTTATTTTATTTATTTATTTATTATTTATATTTTGGTTTTTCGAGACAGGGTTTCTCTGTGTAGCCCTGGCTGTCCTGGAACTCATCTGTAGACCAGGCTGGCCTCGAACTCAGAAATCCGCCTGCCTCTGCCTCCCAAGTGCTGGGATTAAAGGCGTGCGCCACCACAGCCAGGCTGTTTATGTTTTCTTGTAGGTAAGTTCTTCCATCATGAGTCCTGTGGATTGAACTATGATCATCAGGCTTGGTGGCAAGCACCTTTAGCCATAAAGCCATCATGCTAACCCCAGTATTTTCTTATCTCTTTAAAGACAACATGGCTGCAATTCCCAGCAGAGTCCTTAAAGAATGTTATGCTCTTGCTTTTCTACTAGTGAGTAGCAGTGTGGGAGGCCTGGGCTGTTGCTGAATGGCAGCATGCTCGCCGATCACTTGTGAGGACTTAAGTTCAATTCCCAGTATTACCAAAAGAAAAAAGGAAAAGCAAGAGACAATGTAGTAAGAGGGAGAGAAAGTAAAGGCATAAAGAAATACAAACTGGAGCCTAATGCTAGCTTCAGCTTGCTGGGCTGGTAAGCTCCGAACAAATCCTTGTCTCCCAGGAGGATTCTGCTTTTCCTTCCACATTAATAAGCAAACTAGAGTAGCTAGCTATTCTCCAAGATCCTCCTAGGCACTCACCTCACACTCATGTGCATTCTCTGTCTCCCTTCTGTGTATGCGTACATTGATATGTGTGTACAAGGAGAAACATGCAAGCATGGGTGGCAGTCAGAGATCATTAGGCTTCTTCATCACTCATTCATTCATTCATTCATTTTGAAGCAGTCTTCCATTGAACTTGGAGCTCACTGATTCTGTTCCTTGTGTGGCTAGCCAATAAGCTCCAAAGATCTACCTGTCTTTATCTCCCAGCACAGGGATTATAAATCTGTGTGGCTGCACTTGTACATGGATACTGGGGAGCTGAACCTGGCCCTGAGATGTACACAGTAAACACTCCATGGAGCCATCTCCCTAGCCCTGGATGCTAGCTTAACTGTCGGTTTCTGCCACTCATCACCTCAGCAATGTACTTTCTTAGGAAAGCAACACAAATATTTCTTTCTTTCTATTCAACCCATTTGGCACAACACATGGCCTAGAGTTCTGGGGTCATTTGCCTACAATCATACATAAGACAATCACCAACAAAAGAAGAAAAGAAGAAAAAGATGGGAGATTCACGCTTCTAGTCTACAGGAAGCAAGCAGGCTGGAAAGAGAAGGAAGGTGCCAAATATAGAATGGGAAAGTTGGGAAATAGTCTGGGAAGTGTGGAAGACCGAGGGCCTGAGACACTCCTCCACCATCACTCTTAAAGCCACCTTATGATCTCTAACTTACAGAAGAACAGTGAGCTGTCATCTCAAAGTCCTCTTGGATGGCAATCTATTTATGCAAATCGAACACAGGCTCTACTAAGGCCTTCAGATCAAGAAAATAAATTACTCCCCAGGGATGGCAGTTCCAACCCTCCTCTGCCTGGAAGCCACATCTGGGTAGTATGCTGGCTACTGCTACATATATTTTGCTTGTACAGCCTTTGAAGAAGGCTCAAGGCTTGTTATTTTTTGTTTGTTTGTTTGAACTTAATTTTATTTTTTACGTATTTACTTTATATCCTGATCACTGCCCTCCTCCCGGTCACCTCCTCCCACAATCCTTCCTCTCCCCCTCCCCTTCTCCTCTGGGCCGGTGAGGGCCCCCTGGTTATCACTCCCAACTCTGGCACTTCAAATCTCTGCAAGGTTAGGCAGGAATTTCCTCTCCCACTGAGGCCAGACAAGGCAACCCAGCTTAGAACATATCCCATGTACAGATAACAGCTTTTGGGATAGCCCCCACTCTAGTTGTTCAGGGGCCCACATGAAGGTCATCTGCTACATATGAGTGGAGAGGCCTAGGTCCAGCTCATGTATGTTCTTTGGTTGGTGGTTCAGACTCTGAGAGCCCTAAGGGTTCAGGTGGTCTTCCTGTGGAGTTCTTATTCCCTTCAGGAAAGGCCTGTTATTTTGTAGTGGAAAATTCTCCCACGTCCTTGCTTTTGTCCTAGTCCTCTGGCCATTCATTCTTCTTTACTTCAGCTTAAGACTCTGAACCAGTAAAGTGTGGGACTCAGCTTGTAATGACCTATAGATGTCACAGATGTGAAGCAGTTATGACAGCTCTGTGTAGGAGAATAGAGACCACCTTCCTTCAGTCTCTTCCACTATGTAGAGCCAGCTTTCCAGTCCCATGGGATTCACCTCTACCTAGCTCACAATCCTCAATACAAATGAAGCTCTGGTTTTAGATCCTAAGAGAACAAGGTATATGGCGGCTTGATCTTAGAATATATATCACAGTATTCATACAGAAGTTAAGGTAGCTGGGTGGTGGTGCACGCCTTTAATCCCAGCACTTGGGAGGCAGAGGCAAGCGGAAATTCTGAGTTCAAGGCCAACCTGGTCTACAGAGTGAGTTCCAGGAAAGCCAGGGCTATACAGAGAAACCCTGTCTCAGAAAACTAAAAAACAAACAAGAAGAAGAAGTTAAGGTAATGAGAGCTCTCAAAATCTCCAACCCCTGCCCCTCACTCAGTCTGAGCATTTTAACACTGGAATACAGAAATACAGGTTCAGGACCAGACAAGACTGGACCATAAAAGCAATAGTCCAGATCCTTCTGATGATACCATTTTTTCATTCCAGACTGAGCTTTTCAGGCTAACCTAGCCTACAACTGAGTTCAACCAAGATCTCAACTTATCATGATTAAGCTTCAGGGGGAAGCAAAGTACAAAAGTGAGTGTGTGCACATGCATGCCTCTGTGTGTGTGTGTGTGTGTGTGTGTGTGTATTTGTGTGTCTGTGCATGTAACGACAGGCATGCAGAAGTCACAAGACAACCTTAGATGTGGGTTGTCTAAGACAGCCTAGCAAATAATAAAAATAAATAAAATTTATTATAAAAATAAAATCCTAGTAAATAACAAAAATATTATACACCAAAATTAACCAGACCCAAAATCTATATAATATCTTAAAGAATTGTGTCCTGAAAGTGTAAATTTTAATGAGAAAAGCCATTATCTTTATTCCTTTAAAACAGAGATTGGTTCTCCCCTTCCACCTTGTTTGAGACAAGGTCTCTTTTTTGTTGTTTGCCCTTGCATACACTAGGCTAGTTGGGCCTTGAGCTTCTGAGGCCCCTCTTATCTCCACCTCTCACCTCACAATGAAAGCTGTAGGATGCACTACAGCACCAGCTTTACATAGGCTCTAAAAATTTGAACTCAGATCCTCATGTTTGCAAGCCCAGTGCTTTACACACTGAACCTTCTCAGTCTTTAAACAGCATTCTTAATCAAGAAAGCATGTGGAACCTGGGAAAGAAGTGTTCCCCAAAATATCTGGACAAGGCTTTAAAAGTGTAACCCCACAGTGCCACGTCCTCTATCCTATCTTGCTGAGTTTCCTAGCTGCACTGGGTTCTCAACTCAGTACTCTTGGGACCAGAAAACTGCCTATGTAAACTGTCTCACTGCCTAGTGTTATAGTGCACTGAGGCCTGCTTGGCTTCATTCTCCCACCAGCTACTAGTACTTTTTAGAACAAGAACAGTATCTTAACTTTCAATCCCAGCTTAAAAAATGTTAGCCTCTTATCAGTAACTTACCTCCCTTGATCGCAAATGCTGGAAAACATTCTTAACCTGGGAGAAAATTTAAAACTATCAAGTCAGTTACATAGTCTCTATCCCTGTGAAAAGATCTAGACATGGACTAGATTACCATGACTGCCTCTAGAATCTTCACTTGGAACTTGGCAGGTGGATAAGTTAATTCTCCCACCCATACTCAGGACTTGTTTTTTGAGTTCTGTGACTTTCTTTCCTCCCACAAAGCTACTGTTCATTTTTCACATTTTTAAATATATGTAAACTCTTCTGAAAGGGGCCACCTCTTACTCATTTTTGAGTGCTTATGTTTGTTCTACATGTACAATGTTCTCAAGATTTGAATTCTAGTTTACATGTGAGATCACGACTCTGCAACACCAGGCCCAGGTATCTGACACTCTCTTGTAGCCAACTTAGGCACTATACACATGTGTACAGACATAAATTCAGGCAAACGCCGGGCGGTGGTGGCGCACGCCTTTAATCCCAGCACTTGGGAGGCAGAAGCAGGCGGATTTCTGAGTTCGAGGCCAGCCTGGTCTACAGAGTGAGTTCCAGGCCAGCCTAGGCTACACAGAGAAACCCTGTCTCGAAAAAAAAAAACCAAAAAAAAAAAAAAAAATTCAGGCAAACATACATATAAAATACAGATAAATAATCACAGCATGGTGGCACACGTCTTTAATCCCAGCACTTGGGAGGCAGAGGAAGACAGATCTCTAGAGTTTGAGGCCAATCTAGTCTACATGGTGAGTTCTAGACAAGCCAGGAATGTGTACTGTTTTTAAAGGAAAGAAAAATGACCTGCATATAAGTACATATATACATTCATCTATGATATATATACTACAACATATAAATTGTACACATATTCAAATACATAGAGACCAATGAATTCCAGAAATAGAATTCCTATGGGTTTTAATTTTTTTTATCTTTCGAATAAAACTGAAAAATACAGATGTATAGGCAGCTGATAGACTGGTAACTCGGGGCTGCAAATGGGTAAGTATCAATCAGAAAGACAACTGAATTCCTAAAAGTCTGAATACTCGAAACAGCTTTATCAAATGTATTTGTCTGCACATACTGAAACATTCTTGAATAACCCCAGGGATAACCCCACTTACTAACTGTGTATGGTCTTCCCCACATGCTTTACATTCAGTTCACTAGTACTTTAACTAAGAACTCAGCTTCTATAGTCATCTGGAATTTGGCCTGTAATAGTCTTTTCTTTTCTTGTTCTAGATTGCATGGCACTCATCATTTTTAGTGAATTATTTAGACAAGACACACTAAATATTTGTCAAAGTACATAGGATAATATACTTAAGATAGTTTTTAAAAAATCCTTTATAAACTAATTATATATTATATATTTCAGGAAGAAATATATAATGTATAATTTTCTTTAATTTTTTTGTTTTTGTTTTTGTTTTTTGTTTGTTTTTCGAGACAGGGTTTCTCTGTATAGCCTTGGCTGTCCTGGAACTCACTCTGTAGACCAAGCTGGCCTCAAACTCAGAAATCTGCCTGCCTCTGCCTCCCAAGTGCTGGGATTAAAGGTGTGCGCCACCACCACCTGGCTATAATGTATAATTTTATGCTTATACTTTCTAAACCTTGTAGCTGAGCATGATGGTGCACATCTATACACCAAACACCCAGGGCAGAGGCAGAAGCATAAGAAATTCAGGTAATCCTTGGGTACAAACTGAGTTTGAGGCCAACCTCTGATATATGAGCCTCTAACTAAAAACAAGAAAAAAACTTTTTAACTCATATGACAGCAAAATGAAGACGGTATAAATAAAAAGATGAGAAAAGGTTTAACAGAAGTCAACTGATGTGCTGGCATTTAAAAGGCTGAATACAGAGATTAAATGCAAGCCAGGGCCCAGCAACATAAGTTTCTCAGGGCTGAGGAGTCACTCAGTGGCAGAGTGCTTGACTAACAAGTACAAGGCCTTAAGTCTGATCACCAAACAAGACAAGCAAGCAAACAACAGGAGTATTTCAAGAGCTGGGCCTGAGCCTGGCAGTATACATGGACTTGGGAGGCCGAGGTCGGATCTGAAGGTCTAGACTGGCCTGGGCTACATTTATAACCCTTTCTCAAAAAAAAAAAAAAAAAAAAAAAGTGTTTCTATGCTGCCAAGATAACTCTAAGTAAGTAACATGGAACCCACAGTACAAGGAAAAAACTGACTCTCACAAACTGTTCTCTGACCTCTACAGACAGACAGTCACACATGTATACACACATGTATACACACATGCACACACATCCACACATTTATCTTTATTTATGTGTATGAGTGTTTTGCCCACATGTTTGGGTATATCTGAAAACACATGCATATCTAATGCCTTTAGAAGCCAGAAGCAGGTGTTGGCTACCTTGGGACTCTTACTACAGATGATGTGAGCTGCCATGGAAATCGAACCTGGGTCCTCTGAAGAACCAGCCTCTTAACTGTTATGCTATCTCTCCAGCCTCCAGTAAATGTAATTCTTAAAAAGGTTTTCTAAGAGACACCAGGGATTAAGTCCCAGAGATAAATGGGATTTTGAATAACCTAGAGGCAAGTATGTAAGAGGAAATCAAACAGCAGAAGCCCTCAGACTGAGAGGTACAGTGATGACATGTCTGGCTTGAGTGTTTGTAAGTCCTGAAAAGCACGAAGACAGAGAACCACTTCTGTCCCTGAGCAGCTGTCTTAGGAGAAACTCAGGCATGGTGAGATAAAGACCTCTTCCAGAAAGCAGGGACAGCTGAGCCCTGCTGCTGGGTCCACTGTCCATTCTGCTACTCACATGCCTCCCAATTGGGGCTCTGACCGCCCAAGCGTTATCAAGGGCATTGGGCTGCTCAAGAATCTAAACAATTCATACCAGTCTCTTCAAACCGTGCTTCACCGTGGTCTGAATCACAAAGTGGTATTTTTAACTATCAGAATGAATCCTTGGGGATCTCTAACTTTCTATACTAAGCTGCCATCTGATAGCTGTCTGTGAGCAAGGACCGGGTTTTGGATGTGATCTCTGAAATGTTAGAAGTCAGGAATGCAGCACTGCAGCCTCTTCAGGCATTGTTTGGATATGTACAAACAAACTTATCTCCCAGAAGCAAAGTTCACAATGCGTGTAAAGACTCAGGAAGAGAGAGCAGCAAAAGGACCTCAAAGGCCAGTTCTTATCCTGGGAAGATAGAAGACAGGCCTGGAATGCAAAGGAATGTTGCACTAATGTCACTGTCCTATAGAAGAAGATGATACATTTTATTTTGGCTTTTGTTATTTTTGTTTTGACACAGGGGCTCACTGTATAGACCTGGCTGACCTGAAACTCTCTATATAGACCAAGCTGGTCTCAAACTCAGAGATCTACTTGCTTGGAGTAATAGGATTAAAACATATCCAGCTTCAAAGATGAAAGGTTTTTGTTTTTTTGGTTTTTTGGTTTTTTTTTTCCAAGACAGGGTTTCCCTATGTAGCCCTGGCTGTCCTGGAACTCACTCTGTAGACCAGGCTGGCCTCAAACTCAGAAATTCGCCTGCCTCTGCCTCCCAAGTGCTGGGATTAAAGGCATGCGCCACCACTGCCCAGCAAAGATGAAGTTTTAAAAGTCATTCTTCCCCTCACCTCAAAGTGAGAAACTGGAACTTTCTCAGCAAAAATTAGCTCTTTTTTTTTTTTTTTTTTTTTTTTTTTTTTAAATTTGAGACAGGGTTTCTCTGTATAGCCCTGGCTGGCTTGGAACTCACTCTGTGGACCAGGCTGGCCTTGAACTTAGAAATCTGCCTGCCTGTCTCCCAAGTGCAGGGATTAAAGGTGTGCACCACCACTGCCCAGCAAAATTAGCTCTTATCATTGCAGATACTGAATATATTTTATTTTTATTTTTTATTCTTATTTACATGTATGTATCTGTATCTGTAGAGTGACTATGCAAGCATGTATGCTGGTGTCTGCTGAGATCACAAGTGTCATATCCCCTTGAGCTGGACTTACAGGCTACCTGATATTGTTTCTGGGAAGTAAACTGTTCTTCTTTAAGAGCGTCAAACATTCCTAACCACTGAGTCATCTCTCTAACCCCATATATCCTACTTTTGAACACAGCACAGAACTAGTTTGTCTTTGTATAAAAGATACCTGTGCATATGTCTGCTCACTTGGAGTTCAACACAGAAGTGCCTATGCAACAAAAATAAAAAATGAGATCCCCCAGGATGCAAGGAAAGAAATTTGGGTAAGATGATGAGAGAAGAAGGGATGGGTGTGGAGGCAGAGGGAAGAGGAGAAACCAGCACAAGATTCTGGAGGACAAAAACAGGTAGAAACTTGCTCAGCTGTCAGAATGGATAATCTGGGGGAATTTCTAGGCATTACTCCTAAAGGGGTAAAAGAACATATGTGAGTACCCTTAGCCTACTGAAGGTTAAGAAAGAATTCAGGAAGCCTTCATTCCCTCAGTGTCTGGGTTTTCTTTCTTTGGGAAAGCAATTGTTGTACCCAGCACAGAGACGCCACACCAGACTTCCCTGCCCCAAGCCATGTCACTTCATAGCATACACATGAGACACTGCTCACTTCAAACATCATCAGACAAGGAAGTCAACCATTTCAGTCCTAAAGGTGATGAAAGACTATATATAGCCTGCCATCAACACAGATAACATCTGCTATCAGTAAAGCACGGTACACATCATCAGAGGAAAAGGCCACAGGGGCTGAGGAAGAAAGTGTTCTCATGAATATTCAGCAAGGTTAAAGTAAGGATTTACTCTGTGCACACCTACGAATTACCAGATGACCACAGCTTTAATTGAATTACATTCCCTCACAGAATCTAGGTTTCTCCAAACATAGCCAGGAGAAGCAAATACTTCAGCAATCTGAAGATCAGAGACCCAGAAATAACTGAAAAGGCCTGAAGAGGCAAGGATGGAGATTCCAGTTGGGAATCTAGAGGACTGAAGAGGTTACAGGGTTTTGTTATTGTTTTAATAAATGAGACTATTCCACCTGTTTCAATTTATCCAAGAAAGTCTTGAGATGGCTCTGTTACAGTTTTCACCTGCTATTTTGAAGGACAGAAGAAATAAGATATACCTTCTAGATAAGACCCACCCACAAACCTAACTTCTTTCCTATACTATCTATATACCCCACCCCCATAACTTAAACCTTTAGGACACAAGACTAGGAAAAGAAATTGGAAGACTGAGATGGACCACAGCAATACAGAGGAGATAAAGAGGAAAAATAAAGTAACGTGATACAGAACTTAGGACAGTTACCAACGATAAGGTCATTCTGACTAAACTCTGTGGTGTTAGCCTCTTTGAAAAACTGGAAACTGAGTCAGTAACTGAAAGCAAATGACTGACCAGATGAACTGAGAACCTAGATAGAGCACACAGAATCTTTCTTCTGTCTGGTGACTTTAACCTCTCTCTTAGAAGAACCTGGACATACAGCTGTCTTTACAGAGCTTCAGCAGCATGACTCAGTAATTATGGTTGTGCATTAGACATGTAGGACCCAGCACCCCATGCTCCCAAAGCAGAAAAGATTTCCTAGACTGCAGGATATAGCACTTCTCTGGTCTGTCTTCAGGGGCTCCAATGCAGCTGTGTCTATGGGAAACTAAGGGTCAGGACACAGACCACAATAGCTTTATGAAAAAGGCACATTCCTCAAAATGCTTTCAAGATGACCTTCCATTCTGTTTTCCATTCTCCAACTGTGCAGGCTAACATCACCAAACCAAACACAAACAAAGCAGTATTCCAAAGAAGCTTTGCTTATGGTCAGATTCTACGGCCAGCACAAGTGGGAATGGGAGTTTCTCCAACAAAGGAGGTTATCTAGACAAGACAGGCATAGAGGAATAAAGATAGGAGATGGGGAAGCCAGGCAGTGGTGGCGCACGCCTTTAATCCCAGCACTTGGAGGCAGAGGCAGGTGGATTTCTGAGTTTGAGGCCAGCCTGGTCTACAGAGTGAGTTCCAAGACAGCCAGGGCTATACAGAGAAACCCTGTCTCAAAAAACAAAAACAAGGGCTGGAGAGATGGCTCAGTGGTTAAGAGCACTGACTGCTCTTCCAGAGGTCCTGGGTTCAATTCCCAGCAACCACATGGTGGCTTGCAACCATCTGTAATGAGATCGGATGCCCTCTTCTGGTGTGTCTGAAGACAGCTACAGTGTACTCATGTAAATAAAATAAACAACAAAAAAAAAACAAAAAACAAAAAACAAAACAAACAAAAAAAAATAGGAGATGGGAAATGCGGTGTACAGATATACCCGACAAAGAGAGGAAGAAGCTTCTTAGGTGCTGTTGATCATTTAGCCAAAGCCTACCAAGGCATAGTGTCCTCAACAGTCAGGTTTTCAGGACACAAGCAGGAAATTACATGGAGTCAAATAACCCTTGTAATTTCTTTAGAAAGAGACAAGCCACAGTCTCTCAAGAGATATCCAATTAAGTATTTTTCATACATATAATCTCTGTGCACTTAAGACTTACAGAATTAGAAAGACTCAAAGAGTCTATAGTTCTCACAAAACATTTCTTAGTAGGAAACTCAGCAAAATTTTCCAAATGCTTTTGCCCAGAGAGATTGAGAGTTACCTAGTATCACCCTGCCTGTGTATGGACTTGTTCTAATCCCTCACTCATGCTTTTATTATAAAACTGCCCTAAAAGAGGGAGAGCTGAGGGCAGAGGTGCCACTCTACGACTAAAAATCTGGGTGAGCTGGGAACAGTCCCTTCTGCTTTCTTGGCTCCCATCTCCCCACTGTGAAAAGAAACGAAGCTAGATGAACTCCAGAAAACTGAGTTACTGAATGAAAAAGTACTTTGCAAAGTTCACGGTGCTTCACAGACATGTGAGATGGATATGGACCAGGCCTTGCAAGTCGGAAACTTTATTGAGTACATTCTTTCTCCTCAACTTCATCCTTAGTATCCCACATCTAAGGCCTGCCTACCTCACACTGGAACACTCTCCAGAATTCACTCCGGCTCTCTATATACTTTTAAGCAAGTGACTTTACTAAGTGTCTGCCCTCTCTAGAATGTCTCTGCTTTCTTCTGCCAGAAACATTTCCAGGAGCTGGAGATGGCTTGGCAGCTAAGGACAGCTACATCAGGCAGCTCACAACCACCTTTAACTCCAGCTCCAGGGATCCAGTAGACACCCACACATATGTACACATACAGGTATGCATACTTTAAAATTTAAATTAAACTAAACAAGGTTTCTACATAACTCCACTCTCACTGCCTGTGCATCAAAGCCAAACTCAGAGTAAAAATCTTGGCTT
Organism: Mastomys natalensis; assembly: GCA_021653895.1. Lineage (NCBI taxonomy): Eukaryota > Metazoa > Chordata > Mammalia > Rodentia > Muridae > Mastomys > Mastomys natalensis. Next base: position 130,296 of record JAJTUV010001203.1, read on the forward strand.
TGCCCTATTAGATGTATTGGTTCAGGACAGCTCATCACAGCGAGCCTTGGGTAGATACTATGTTCTTTCTATGTGGCTGCTGTTCTCCACCTACAGAACACATTTGGCCTCTCTTTTACTTATAAAGTCAATCCAACTTAGAGAAAAATAAACCCTGCCTCTTTCAAGAAAGCTTTCCTATAGTTTTAAGTCACAACTGTCTTGTTGTCCAACAGCAAAGATATGTGTAGTTAACAACCAACAAGTTAAAAGCTTGGCTATTCTTTGTTCAACAACTATTGTTTGTCTCTCTAGATAGATAATAAATTCCCTCTTGCCAAAGCCCGAGCTTTATAAAATACCTGCATCACACTGTTAGTTAAGCTGAGAAAGTCAGCAAATTCTTGTTGACTGCTTGATGACTGCATAGCAAGATCTTGCTTTTCCCCTGACAATCAATAACGATGTTGCAGAAAGCACAGGTGGGAGGAGAGAACATGGACTCAATGCTTTCCTGACCTTGAAGTGCTTTTTACCCTTTCATCCCTGCTTTCACCAACTTTTGGGAGGAAAGGTCCCATCCCAGGCTTAAACTGGTGGCTCTACAGGTGAGCCCAAGCCCTCCAAGCAATGAGCAGACAGTTATACTTAGCTCCGTTCTTACCATCCTGATGAACCTTCTTACACTGGCAGCTGCTCACAATTCCTAACCTCGGTGGTAAGATAAACAGAAGGAGTGACAGGAAGAAGAGCCAACAGTAGTAGGAGTCTTCCAATACACATTTCACATGTAGGCCCTTCAGCTAGCTCTGTTTCAAATTAGTCCCTTCCTCAAGGTCTGTTTCAAATTAAACCCCTTACTACAAGGCTTTATGTAGCTCAGGATGACCTCAACCTCACTATAAAGCCAAAGATGACCTTGAACTTTTGATCCTCCTACTTCCACAGTTTTAGCTGAGCTTACAGGCATACTCAACTATCTGGTTTATGCGGTACTGGGGACCAAACATAAGGCTAGACATGCTAGGCAGGCACTCTACTAACCGAGATACATTCACTAACCAGCCTCGTTTTCATTTACTAGTTTTATTATGTGTGAGTGTTTTGCCTACATGTATGTATTGCGACACACTTGTGCTTGGTGCCAGCAGAGATCAGAAGTCACTGGATTTCCTGGAACTGGAGTTACAAGACAGTTATGAACAACCATGTAGGTGCTGGTTATAGAACCAAGGACCAAACACACAAGTGGGTTTTTTTTTTTAATTAATTTATTTATTTTTACTTATTCACGTTACATCTCGCTCATTACTCCCTCCCAGTCACCCTCTCCCCACAATTCTTCCTCCATTACCCCTTCCTTTCTCCTCTGAGTAGGTGGGGGCCCCCTTGGTATCCCCTCACCCTGGCACTTCAAGTCTCTCAGCAAGTATTCTTAACCACTGAGCAATCTTTCCAGTTCTTTTTTTAAGACACACTCTCCCTATGTAGCTTATGTTGGTCTAGTACTTGATGCTATCTTGCCCAGCTAGCCTTGGACTTACAATTTTCCTGTCTGACCACCATTAAGTGCTAGGTTATAGGCATATACTATCACATCTGGCTGTACTCCTGTCTTTTTAAACTTCAAAGATATAAGGCATATGTAAGAAGAAATATATACCTTACCAAGAAGCTTTTCATCATTAAGGCAATCAAAAAGCTGGGAGGCAGACTCATGCTGACCACTCTACTCTCAAATACAGTATCCCCCATGATTCTCTGCCAAGACTTCCCTTACAGGCCAGAACCATACAGGAATGCATTGGTACAGGACAAGAAGGCCAGGCAATGGATCCACTCTGTCCCTGGAGGAAGTGCCTCATAACCAAGGCACTCAGTATTGTAGGCATTAGCAAGCATTCCCAAACCCACCTCCCCACTGCTCCTGGCCTGTCTGCTCTGGGACAGATCCCACTTTCCCACTCTCTACAGCCAGCACCTATCATTCTCTCCAGATTTCCTATCCTTTCTGGGCCTTTAGAAGGGCTCATTTCCTCTCTCCACATTCAGGCTCATTCTTCCAGTTACTCTTGCTTTTAATGTCTTCTTGGGCCTTTCCTACTTTATAGGGGAAAAGGCTGCTGCCCTCCAAAATTTTTGAAGCCAGGTGAAAATGGCACCTGCCTGCAAGGAAAAAGGATTCTTACAGACACTTTTCAGAGTGCCAACACTGACTGATGAAACATCAGTTATGTGAGAGCCAGGGACAGCCTCATACTTGTATTCAGCTCCTTCCTCATAAAATGCATACATACCACCCATTTTACAAAAGAGCACAGGAAACTGAACACTGGCCTTGCTCCCCACCCCATCCCTTTCAGAAAGAGGCAGTGCAATGTTTAGGAAATTAGTACTGAACCCCAATCTGGTGGTACACTCCTTTAATCCCAGCACTCAGGAACTTAGAGCAGGAAGATCTCTTTGAGTACAGACTGGGTACTTAGCAAGACCCTCTCCCTAAAAGAAGAATCAATACTATAACACCATGAAGATAGTTACTAGCTACAGAATTCCAAAAAACAGTCATTCCACCTTCAACTGCTCTGGTCACCTTCAGCAGTCTCCACAGATCTGTTTTAACATTCCACATCATAGAAGCAGGAAGCAATCGTACCCACAGTGTCCAGAGACAGAATTGGGCAGAAAGGAATGTAGGCAGCTTCCAAGAAGTGCCCAACTAAAGAAGGAAACCAAGAGCTCACCCACAGTTTCCCAAGTCCAGAAGTGGAGGTACTATGCTTAGAACAAGCACTCTGGTACCTCAGAAGCAGTGATGAAAAGGTCCTCACATGTGAAAGACTCAAGAAAAAGAAAAAAGACACCCAGACAGAATATACCTGAGCTTCTCCCCAATGTGCCTTTGAGTGATCAGTGGCTATACTTGAATGTAAACCAGGGTCTTAAAGAAATCCATTAGCCATGCTGGACAGTGGTGGCACACGCCTTTAATCCCAGCACTTGGAAGGCAGAGGCAGGCGGATTTCTGAGTTTGAGGTCAGCCTGGTCTACAGAGTGAGTTCAAGGATAGCCCGGGCTATACAGAGAAACCCTGTCTCAAAAAAACAAAAAACGAAACCAGAAATCCATAGTCACTTAGCACAGAGAAGCCCACATAAGCCAGAGGCTGGAAGTGCCTTACCCTGGTATTAAGGCTCCTAATGTAGATCAAATCTGGCGTTTCTTTCTGCAATCAGGCTTTTTTGTTTCTTATTTTTTTTTTTTTTTTTTTTTTTTTGTTTTTTCGAGACAGGGTTTCTCTGTGTAGCCCGGGCTGTCCTGGAACTCACTCTGTAGACCAGCTGGCCTCGAACTCAGAAATCCGCCTGCCTCTGCCTTCCCAAGTGCTGGGATTAAAGGCGTGCACCACTACGGCCTGGCCTCCTGCCTCTTTCTTGCCTCAGAGGTTGTAAGGCTTCTTGCACTTCGACTACTAGCCGTAGGCTTTCCAAAATCTCCACTACAGTTCCTAGAAACCTGCACACAGCAAGGCTGAGGAGAGAAATCATCCTGCAGACATGCCTTTTCCAATTTATCACCCAACATATGGCTCTAAGAGGCTATGCTGGAAGATAAGCATGGGGACAGGAGAACAACACAGAAGGGAAGTCATTAAACATGCCTTCTTCTGTGCTAAATATCTACATTAAGCCAATGAATAATATTAATTTAGAGATGATTCAAACCAAGGCTGGGTAGGTGGCTTAATTGGTAAAGTACTTGCTACTGCATCCTGAACACCTGAGTTCAAATTCCCAGCACCCATGTTAAAAAACACAGTATGTCTTTATCCCAGAGCTGGGAGTCAGACACAGGCGGATTCTGGAGTTCACTGGTTGGTCTAGCCAAATCAGTGCACTCTGGGATCCATGACAGACCTTGTCTCAAAAAATTAGGTGGTAAACGACTGGGGAAGATACCAAATGCCAACCTCTGGCTTCCATACACACATGTGCACACAGGTGCCCAGCACCCCAGCCCCAAGATACACACACACACACAACACCAACATACAGATTAAGAGAGAATTAAATTTTAAAAAATGAATCAAATCTAAGACAGCTCTCCCTTCCTAGGAAAAGGCAATTCCTAACTGGGACTCCAGACAACACTTCCCCTTCCACACTTCCCCTTTGTACTTCATATAAGATACTCACATTCACAAGGTTTGCAAACCTTAAACAGGTCTATGTATCACACAAAAAAGCACGCAAGACACACAGTCTGTCGCAGTCCTCAAAGTTTGTACTCACCACCAAAGTTTCCATTTCAGGTTCCACGAGACAACAGGAGGCAAGGATTAGACAAAGCTTTCTCTAGGGCCTTGACTGCTGACAGAATTAGTAGTGGCTCCAGACACCCCACAAGCAGGAAAGTGGCTAAGCACCTGGAATCTCCCTTCTGAGCACCAGCAAACTAGCTGATGTCATCTCTCCAGCCAACACATGTCTACCTCCTGAGCCCTGGGATTTTACCCAACCTCACCTCAAAATTGCACAATAAAGATCTGCAGCTGCCTACTTCAGTCTCTGACTGCCTGGAGCCAGTGGAGCCTTTTGACTGAAGGACTTGTGATGGAGAAAAGGTATTAGTTTCACCCTGGCCTCCAGTAACATAGTTTACTCATAACTCTAGTCCAAAATACATGCTGCTCTTCCTCAAACAGACAAAGCTACAGAAGAATTCAAAAAGAACATCCTGGGCCCTGCAAAAAGAAGGACAAGGAGAGATAAAAATCAGCCGAGTTGTATTTCTCTGGAACAACAGATAGGACACAGGCCAATCCCCAGGCAGAAACATCTGGACAAACTTTCCTCATCCTAACGGGAAAGCTTTGGTCACCTGGAGTCCAGTACAGTTTGAGAGTCTTATTCAAAAGTAGCTCTCTTTTCCTAAATTTTCAGTCCACAAGGAGATGCTGCAGGTTACACATAGGGAACCAGGTCATCTTCGGTTTGCTTAAGTGAGCAGCATGTGTATGTGTAGATAATGTATGCAACTTCAGACTGAGATATTACATGTAAGCACTGTGTATCTCCTGGTCAAAAATAGGAGGGGATAGTTCATTCTCTCTACTAAACATGTCTGAAGAACGTGATCCTAACATAGTCAGATCACAATTTCCAAAGAGGAGATTTTAGCTATAGCTTGTCCTGACAAGACACACAGGAGAGAAGGAAGAGCTCAGAAAAGCTAAGCATAGCTAACTCCATCACCTCTAGCCTAGAGACCTCTGCTCACAGAAAGGTCAAGCTTTCCTTATCTTGCTCTCAGAAGTCTCTGAAAGTATTTTTCTTCCTCACTAACCAAAAGGAGTAGAGTCAAGAATCAGTCGGTCAATTTTATAAAATGACAACATACACATAAAGCATGAGAGTGGATGTCCAGATGAACTCATTACTAAAAAACATGACTGAAATTTGACTTACATGTGGTAAAGAAACAAAACATCTCTGAAAATACTAGCAAAAAGATATACAATTACGTAGTGTTTACAGCTTGTATGATAGTTCAGGAAGAAGAAATTAATTAAAAGATAGAGCTGTGAGCTTGTTACTACAGCACAAATTCTAAACCTGAAAAGATACACAGAAGATTAGCAGATCTGCACATCCCCTGCAGATGGATGTCAGCAAATTCACGAGGCATTCCATATTTTTTTTTTTAAAGTGGAGCCAAGCATGATAGGTACGTGCCTATAATCCCAGCACTCAGATGGAGGTCAAAGGGTCAGAAGTTCAAGGTCAGCCTCAGCTATATAACAAATTAGAGGCAACATGAGACTCAAAAAAATTTAAAATGAATCATTTCCGTATTTTCAAGGGTATTTTCAATACTTGAAATGCATTAATGCTTCACACCATCTAAAAAAAAATTTTTTTGAGACAGGATCTCTTTACATAGTCCTGGAACTCTGTAGACCAGGTTAGCCCCAAACTGACAGAGTTCTACCTGCCTCTGCCTCTGCCTCCCAAGTGCTGGGATTAAAGCCACACAGTACCACACCTTGCTACCATCTAAAAAATTTTTTGTGTTTGTTTGTTTGTTTGTTTGTTTTGTTTTTCAAGACAGTTTCTCTGTGGAGACCTGGCTGTCCTGGGTATGTGTCCATCAGTGTAGATGCCCTCAGAGATCAGAGGCTTGGATCCCTAGAGCTGCAGCAACCCAACATGGGTTCTAGAAACAAAACTCCAGTCATCTGAAAAGCAGTATTTGTCCTTATCTTCCAAACCATATTTCCTGCCCCATGCCATCTAATTTTAAGTTTCTTTTTAACTTAATTTTGTAAGAACTTCATGCAAGAGAACTATATTTATACCATTTCCACCCCACATCTCCACTCTACCTCTCTCCTGTGTCTCCCCAGCACTCCTCATACTCATGACCTCCTCTTCTTTAATTGTTATTCATTCCCATAAAGATACAGCTCTCAGAGTCCATGAGTGGTGCTTGTGTGTAACTGTGTTTAGAGCTGACCGATTGGGACTGCATAACCTATCAGGGGCTTGTCTTTGAAGAAGACTGATTCTCTTCTCAACAGTCATTAATTGTCTATAGTTCTTTTATCTAGGGATAGGGCTTTGTGAGGTTTCCCCTGTCAACTGATGGTGTCACTGTGCTGTTCTTGGTGGCTGTATTGAGATTTTATGAGTGCAGCTTACCTGTAATTCATTCATATGGATATACAGAGGCACACATATATTCACTATACATAGCTTTGGTCTCATGGAGTCCGTTTCTTTCAAGTATACCATACATTTGACCATATTTACCCCACCTTCTCCATTCTTCCCCTTCTCTAGCCCCTTCCTGCTTCCTCCTTTCTTCCCGTAGCAGTTTTTCTACTTCCATGTTATATTTATACATAAGAGTTTTATGTGTCTATAAAAATACGTAGGATCCACAAATGAGAGAAAACATGCAGCATTTGTCTAAGTTTGGCTTTATTTCACTTAATATGACAATCTCTAGCTGTATCCATTTTTTCAGCAAATGACATAGTTTAATTTTCTTTATGGTACCACATTGTCTAATTCCATTCCCAAATGTCCTTCTTTTCAGAAGTGTTCCCAGTATAAAGCTTATCAGCTAGGATTAGAATAATTAATCATAATGATTACCAAAGAGGAATAGACAAGGAAGGTCTTTCCTGAATTAACTAAGCAAAATAAGTAGATGAGAAATCAAAGGAAAGAGCAGGACTAAAGGCAAGATAAATAGAAGTTGGAGAGATGGTGTGATGGCTCAGAGCACTGAGTGCTCTTCCAAAGGACCAGGGTTCAATTCCTAGCACCTACATGATGGTTCACAACCATCTGTAATTCCAGTCCCAGGAAATCTGATCTCTGAGGGCACCAGGTACATAAACAGTACACAGACATACATATAGGCAAAAACACCCACACTGAAAACAAACAAAAGCTGTGCGTAGTGTCTGAAAAATAAATACTGAATTACCTATGGCTAATAAATTAGCAAGTTCACAGGTACCCACAACAGGACTGGCCACAAGGAACATCTGGCATTACTTGACAATTACCCATTGAATGGGAGCAAATAGGCTCACAGCCTCTTCCCTCTTACCAAGCCCCAAATCAAACCATTATTTCAACCAGATGTTGTTAGTGTCCACAATGAACATGTCTACAGAACCCACATTAGCAGCCACTTCCTAGTTTCCTAGGGCTGAATAGATAACAGTGCCCACTCCTTAAGAAAGATAGGATCAATGTCACCTAGTCCTAACAATTCCAGTAGACCAGAAGGCACTCTTATTGGTGAGGTAGCATCAGGATGGAACCAGGGCTTATAGAATACAACTGTAAATGAGTATAGTGTGATTAACACTGTGGTGACTGTCCTAGGGAAAAGAGATAATAAAGACTGTGGAATAACAGAGAGGACCTGCTTGAAAGTATACAGAGCCTAGTAACTCTTCTTTCCACAACCATCCAGTTCTCTGGCTTTTTTTCTAGCAGGTTTCAGCAGTTTAAGAGTCTCTGAGTGATGGGGGTAGGTATGGTGCCTTAGCCTCACTAACCACACAGAGACTGGTGTCCCCTATGCCATTTACTACTTACAAAGAACCACTGGGTAGAAAAAGACCTCAGGAGTGCAGCTCATTCTACAGTAATGGAAACTGAGGTAAATCTTTAGAGGGAAAGAAAAAGGGGTCTAAATGAGGCAAGCCCTGACTAAATCTCAAGGCATTTCAGAAGGGAACAAGATGAAGAAACAGCAGGGTTCTGCTTTTGTCAGTACATAGAGAAGGAAAGCTGGGGTTTGTGTATGCAGAAGCTACACCATGGTGTTCTTAAAGAGCAACTCTCATCTCTTTAGTCTACTCTTTATTTCATTGCTCTTGATAACAGGATCCCCAAACACTCTGCCTTTCCTTGCTAGAACCAAATCCTGCCTCCTCTAAAGCCTAAGACTTGAAACACAGCCACATCCATCACAGAAGGAACCACCAAAAACCATTGGACTTGTTATCAAACATTCAAGGTTTCCTGAAACTCCAACTTCCAAGGACCAATATCCACAGGATGGGGAAATTGAAGCCAGGTGAAGTTCGAGGTTGAGTCTGTGAAGGAGGTGAGAGGTAGAGGAGGAATTCTGGAACTGGATACACAGAAGGACAAGCTTCTCAGATCCCAAGGTAACAGCAAACAGATGCATGCCCCAGGGCAAACCTGGGGTGGCCAAGCAGTTAACTCCAGAAGTGAGCTTTGTCAGAGACTGTCCATCATTTTATTCCACTTTCTACTTTCTCATGACAACTGCCTAGACCAGCTTTATCGTCATATAGGTCATTTGAGTTACTTTCTGGTACTACTAAGGAAGAGCTGCACTTGCAGCAATGGGTTTGTTTCTGTGTACTCACTCCCTGGTGCCCAAGCTTACTCTGGGTTTGCACACTCATCAAGTCTCATCTTCTGTATCATGAAATAAGGACACTGTTGACAAAAGAAAATTTAAGCACAAAAAGTGCCCGGTACAAGATCAAACCACAACTTAGTAGCACAGCACAGATCAGAATCTAATTCCCCAAACATGGTCCATCAGTCCTCCCAACCAACCACAACGCCTCTATTATGGGAGACCATCTGCAGTAGAGCACAGAGACCAAGAAGCAAAACAATTTATCTGCAAGTCATTTTAAGAAAAACAGCACAGCTAGAATGTTTGGCAGAGACTAACTAAATATTTCTTCTGTGACCTCTGACAATAAGAAGACTGGAAGACTGTGGGAGAGTAGGCAGAACACACAAGGAAATGGGAGAAAAGACCACTGCAGACAGGGCAGATGGGTGACTAGACAAGAAAAAAATGTGATGCTAATTGGAGGACATGTTAAGTCATGGTTTTTGAAAGGTGGCAGAGATTTAAATATTGGGTTCCAGATTTATAAAAATGTGCTATCAACATAGATAGGGTCTAGAAGAAAATTTAGCAGAATTGTTTTTGAGGGAGAATTATTAAAGAGAGCACAAGAAGTTCTAACCAAGAGAAAAGAACTGATAAAAAGTCTATGCAACTAAAAATTTCAGAGCAACAAAGAAGCAAAAGCCATTCTTCTGATTAAGACACAGACAGTATTTGGAAGCAATAAACATGGAAACAAGGCCCAAGGTCTCAACTGAAACCTAGTTTAGAAATAAAAACCAAAGGCTACATTTCAGGTAAGGAAAGGAAGAAGAGAAAAGCTGGGAAAGACCTTATTGCCTAATTGACAAGACTCCATGAGTATGATATGGGAGCCTGGGACACATCAGAGCCCATTTGCAGGGCACCATGACTGAAACTGGAGGCAGCTCAAGGGACCTCATCAAGGATCTTCCAAAAGGAGCCAAAGCACCAAGATCAACCCTTTGTGAAGAAACAACTGTACAGAACTAGGTCTCACATGAGGGGCTAGAGAATTGGCTTGATGGTTAACAGCAATTACTGCTCTTGCAGAGGACCCAGGTTCAGTTCCAAATACCCACATGGTAACTCAATCAGCTATAACTGTGGCTCCAAGGAATACCATGTCCTGTCTTCTGGCCTCCAAGGGCACCACATGTTCATGGTGCATTTACATAAATGCAAGCAAAACACCTATACACATAAAATACAAATAAATTAATCTTTTAAAACTGTAATAACTGAGACAGACAGACAGACAGAAAAACAGGTCAGAGAGCCAAGCTTCTCAAGTTTGTAGTAATAAATAAAAATTCTCAAATTTTTATTAGTCACCTACATGATGGATATCTGTAACTACAGTTACAAGGGTAGGCACCAGGCAGGAATATAGTGTACACACATACATGCAGGCAAATACACATATACATAAAGTAAATCTATGAAGAATTCTCAAATTGAAGATATATCAACACATACATACTACAATTCTAATTAATTCAAATGACTCTGCCTAATGTGTAATGGATGAGCATAAGGTCTTTATTCTATTACCCTGCTTTTGTTTTTTTCTGTATTTTTATTGTTTGTATTTTGAAACAAGGTCTCACTATATAGCCCCCAATGGCTGCAACTACCACATCCAGCTTGTTATTTAGTTTGTTCTGTTTGTTTAGGTTTCTGACACAGGGCCACTAGACTTTATGTCATAGCATTCATCCAAAATTTATTAAAGTGAAAGTAACACCACACACAGTACACCATAGCACACAGAGAGACAAACTCCCCCTATGAAAAAGGAGAATCCAAAGCTAGAATTTTCAATTATTTGTTTTATTTATTATTTTGGTCTGTAAAAGTCCCCTTTTATATGAGGCAAAGATAACATATTTGAGGACAAAATTTGCTTATTTTTAGAAAAACTTAAAACCCAGGAAATGTATTTGGTCCCAAATAAGAAGCAAGCAAACAAAAGCTGTGTTGTGTGTCATCTCATACCCTAAGTATGCCACCCTTCACCTGGGATAACTGGTGGCATGTAAATTCAGGACTTACTTCTTCCACACCATATTTCTTCTCCAAAACACTCAAAAGCTCCTGGCATCTCTCCCTTCCATCTCTTAGCCAGCATTTTCTCCTTCTCAGTGGCTCCCGATAGTGAATGGGTGCAGCTTCTTAGTCCAGTTGCTAGTGTTCCCTTCTGATTTAAAAATATCCCCATTGGCTCATGTTTTAAATGGTTATTCCAGCCCTGAATTTTTAGAGGTTGTGGAACCTTTAAGAGGTGAGGCCTAAATAGCAGTAGGTCACTGGGGTAAGTTTTTATCAGGCCTCTGGTTGTCACTCTCTCTCTGCTTTCTTGTCTGTTGTGATGTCAACAGACTCAACCACCAAACCTGCCACCAAACCTGAATCATCTGTCCCACTCTCCCATTGTGCTGAGCCAAGACCTTTTTTATTTTTTCTTGTCTTTTTTCGAGACAGGGTTTCTCTGGATAGCCCAGGCTGTCCTGGAACTCACTCTGTAGACCAGGCTGGCCTCGAACTCAGAAATCCGCCTGCCTCTGCCTCCCAAGTGCTGGGATTAAAGGCATGCACCACCACCGCCTGGCAAGCCAAGACCTTTTAAACTGTGAGATAAAAAGAAACTTTGGTCACTTAGGCTGTGAAGCTATTCTGGGCACAGTGAATGGAAGGTAACTAATACAACCTAACAGCATGAGTTCCCTAACTTATTGTACATAATTTTGGCAGGAGGAGGTATCACAGGTAGAAGGGCTTCGAATCAAATGAACCAAAGTTCTAATTCCAGATCTTAGGCAAGTTTCTCCACCTCTCTGAGACAATCAGGTAAGTACAAAACCAAAAAAAGGAAAGGAAGGAAGAAAAGTAGGAAGGAAGGCAAAGCGGGAGCTACTGCTCAGTATTCAAATGTTTGTCCAGATAGAAGAATGCACAAAGCCCTAGAGGCTGAGGCCCAGACTGCATGAACCAACTGTTGTGATGCATGCCTAAATCCCAACAGTAGGGAATCAGAAGTTCAAGATCAGCCTTGAATACACAGAACTCTTAAAAAAAAAAAAAAAAAAAAAAAAAAAAAGAGGAGGACAGTAGAGCTTCTGTGCAGACATAATTCTTACTTGATAGCCAACACTAGTATTTTTGGAGACTGTTTTGAAAAATGGTGCTGGGGGCAAAAAAAAAAAATAAAAATAAAAATAAAAGCTCTCAAATACATTTTCCTACAACAAATCAAAGTGACACAGTACAATGTTCTTTACCTGACCATGTTGATCACATTTCTATGGCTGCTCACAGTTCCTTTTGTGTTCCTTCTCACAAAGACCCAGGGTACCTACTTAGTGGTAAAATCCCGCACTTCCCCCTTGCAAGCGGGAACAGTGTTAGGTGGCTCAGGGTTCTCTAAGGACAAGGCTTACAGTGCATCCTGGAAAGTTTGAAAGTATGGAAAAGGTGTTCATCTAACTGTCCCGTGCTTTTGTGTGGTATTGAATCAGCTCTTTCAGGGTTTCCTCCTGGGTCTGGTTCAATCTGCTCTATGCAAGCACTACTGAAGCTCATCACCCTAGTGGGCAAATGTTCAACTGCATGGAACAGTGTCATCCATTTTCTCTGGAGCACAAACAACCTTACCTTACAGCACTAATCCATCATAACAGGGAAATTCAGTGTCATAGACAGGGCAGGACAGTGACAACTACATATTCTACCTGTTCTAGGATCTTGAAGAACTTATGAGTGGAACTGTTTTACAAACACACTGAGTTAAATTTGATTTGAGTTTTATAATTCTGTTAAAGCTTCTCATGTAAATAAATTTGCAAATTGAGATTAAAAAGTCCTTTATTGGGGGCTAGAGAGATGACTTAGTGGGATCCGACATTCTCTTCTGGCCTCCCTGAGCACTGCATATGCACGGTAAACAGACACACATGCAGGCAAAACACTCATATACATAACATTTAAGATAATAATAATAGTAATAATAATAATGATGATTTTTAAAGTCCTTTACTAGCACAGAGGTACCAAATTTTGATTTCAAAATTGTAGCCACTCTTCTTTAATGACAACCATGTCACCAGGAAGAGTTCTTTTGCCCTACAGCACTAAACTCAGACCGCTCATAACTACTAGGAACAACTCTGCAAAGGAACAGATTCACTCACTAGTCTCATTTTCCTCCTAAAGGAGGAAAATTTAGCTAAATGTAAACAAGAATCTCTGCATCTGTAATAATGCCCAAAGGAATATTAATATGGAAAATAGCCCCTGGGATGGAAACCCCCTCAATGGACTGCTAATACTTCTCACATACATTCCTTGGCAAACACTCCTTCCAGACCTCCATCCAGCCTCTTTACAAGTCATGCAAGAGTCCTGTCATGCCACTACCCACAAAGTTTCTGCCTTTTTTGACCTCCAGGCCTTTTTCAGATATGGTCCCCTCTCAGGAATTCCTTTCCATCCCTGTTTTGCTTAGATAGATGACTACGATTGCCCCTCAAAACTCATTTCCCACAGCATCTCCACTGTTACTGTCCCTGATACTGGAGATATTTTTGCTTTTCTCTGGTTGATTCACCTGTATCACACTCCATTGCAAATGTTTATCATGTGCCCTAAAAGATTTAACCACACACACTATCTCATATTAATCATACATACGTAAATATATATATATACATACATAGTATATATATATATATATATATATAACATATATAATAATACACACACACACACACACTGTGTATACACATGTATATAAATTTGCAATATAGTCCCACATATACACCTGTTAATATTTAAACATCTGCATCATCAATAGTAGTAGAGATGTTCTTTCTAGTATTATATATATTATAGATGTTAGGATTCTGGACTGGGGATCTAATTTAGAGTTGGGTGGTAAAGTGGATGCTTAGTACATGCAAGGCACTGGGTTCAATCCCCAGCAACAACAAGAAGAGGGAAATGAGGATAAAGAAGAGGAAGGAAAAAAGAATGAAAAAAAGAAAAAAAATGAGAGGAAGGAAGGAAGAAAATAAGAGAGGCAGTGAGATAGCTCAACAGTCAAGAGGTTCAATTCCCAGACCCCACATAAAGGTAGGGGTGAATCAGCATGAGCTGTAGCACAAGCACTCTCCCTAGCCCTACTTTACATAATAAGACATTAAAAAGTTAGAATAAAGACTAGAACAGGATATTGCAATTTATAAATATTTACCTTTTGAAATAAACCACAGCATTACTGTTTTAAGTGAATTCAAACGGTCCAACAGAATCTGAGTACCACATCATCCATCTAAAAAAACAAATTTGGGGGCTGGAAAGAAGGCTCCACATTTAAGAACATTTGCTACTCCTTCAGAGAACTAGGATTCAGCACTTACATGGTGGCTCACAGCCATCTGCAACTTCTGTCCCAGCGTTTGACCTCTATGGGCACAAGACATACAAATGGTGCACAAACATACATGAAGACAAACACTCAAAACCTAATTAAGTAAAAACACATACATTTTATTACTCCCTTCTTTCCTTAAGTTTTTAATTTTTGTTACTTCTTCAAAATTATATCCTAATCCTTATGCTTCAAAATCTTTTATTGATCAACCAATAAAACTATAATGTATAATTTATAAATATATATATGCTAGCTATATATTATATGTGCCTAAAGTTTAAATGCTTTAAACATAAGCTGTGTATGTTAAATATTATTTTATTATTTCTTCTGATTGAATTTTCTTTTCCTTTATTAATATGCAGTTAGTAAAAAACATAATTACATTATAACTTGATACTACTAAGCAAAAAGGTAAATTTTTATTTGAAGTTCATTTTTTTTTTTTTCTGGGCTGCTGTGGGCAAGCACAGGCGGGACTCAAACTTGGTCGAGAGAGACAGACTCCAGAGCGCGGTGACTGCAGCGTGCGCCACTGCTGGCCTGAAGTTCATTATTTTTTATAGTTACATACAAGTGCTAAAAGGTCCTGTTTACCTAGGTAACTAGACAGTAATAATAGAAAATTGTTATACCAATATCTGTTATTGTACTCAAAGTTACATCAAAACCACACATGGTTGATCATCAAACACTATTTTTTATTATCTAAAAGCTGACAACTCAAAATTTTGTTGAAAGCATGAATTATAAACCATTTATAATGGTACACACCTTTAATCTTAGGACTTGAAAGGCAATAGCAGAGGCACAGGCAGGCAGATCTCTGAGTTTCACCAGCCAGCCATATTTGTTCCTGTATCAAAAAAAAGAAAGGAAGGAAGTTAAGAAAGAAGGAAGAGAGGGAAGGGAAGAGAACAAGGGGGATTTTACCCAGTCACTGTTTCTGACTGTGCCTTTGCTTATTAACCCAAAGGCTTCATACACTAGGCAAAGTGATACAAGGTGACATAGCATGCTTATTCTCATAAGGCAGAGGGAATGACTGGGAAAGGAACACTGTGTGTCCGACTGCATTCTCAGACAGACTGACTTCTGGAAAGAAGACACAGGAAATCAAGGATCTCAGAAATGTCTCCAGTTTGAAGACCAGTAGTCTCATTTTGGACGAATTTCTAAATCTCTCTTCTTTTAGATTTGTTATTATGTAATATATGCGTGTATCTGTGTGCATACGTGTGCCACATGGGCTAGGGGGATGGCGGCATCAAGCCCCTGGAGCCGGCTGTGAACTGCCTGACTTGAGAACTAAGAATGAAAGTTAAGTCCTCTGGAAGAACAGCAAGTGCTCCTAACTGCTCAGCTCTCTCTCCTGTTCGTTCCATCTCTCCGAGGCATGATTTTTTTTCCTCCCTCTTAGGACCAAATACCTTCTCCCACCAAAATAGCAGCATTAAAAAGCTAAAAGTACTGACTTGTTTAAACATGGTTAATTATTTTAATATCTTAGCAGAGAGAATGAAAACAACTTAAATACTTCAACAAAAATCATATTAAATAGTAAAAATATATCTGGCATCCCCAAACAAAAAACACTATGGTTCTCCTTGAGAACAACAAGATCAATTCCCACCAAAATAATAACCCATATTTTATATTTCTAGCCTTGATTCTTACTATATACATAATATTAATACACCACCCTTCATAAATAATGCCCCACCCCTTGCCTCCAAATGAGATGGCTTCTAGACTCCAGCACAGGAGATTATGGCCAACAGAGGAACAGAGACCAAGAAATATCAAAGGACACATGGACACTAAGACCCAAAGTGTTCTGCTGGGGCCTCCATTAACATTTATGCATTTCCAACCTAGAAGCCTAGATCCAGAGAAATAAGGGCTAGGTAGTTTCTAAGCTGAGCTGGCAAAAGGACCAAAGGCCAAGAACTGAGCACAGTATGGATGACTGTAGCTATTGATTCTGGTTAGTGAGGATGGTGGCAAGGGCTCCTAAAGTGCTGGCATGGTGGCCATGTCTCTCCTTAGATAAAGACAAGCACTAAGCAGTGTTCTTAGATCCCCCAAACAACAGTAGACTGATGGGCCCCTGGGCTCTAGAGCACCACTCTTGAGACTCGCAGTCATCACTGTTGAAAGAGGGGCGGAATCTACACATGGTAACAAATGCCTGCTTATAAATATTTCCCACTTTGTGTCTCAGGATTTTTTTTCACCTTTTCCTTTCTCTTACCAAATCAAATTTAGTCAGTCATCCAAAAATTGACCTCCAAAGGTGAAAATCAATTCCTTGTACTCCATGCAGCCTTCTTCCACTGTATATTCCCAGTCAGTTATTCTACAGCCCTCATATAATTGTCTCCCTGTATACACAGCACGAGCTCTTCGATATGCCTCAGAATCTACCCACTTCGATTTCACTGAGGCAGGGTCTATGTCCTCCATGTCTCCCTGTCACAGAGTTGGGTTTGAATACACTTACTGTGCAGGAACCTAAGAGCTTACAATTCTAGTGTACTGCTATCTCCTCCTAAATGCCCACCTCTTTCACATATTGCAAGGCTTACATCCAAGTTTCTGTGGGTCCTTCTTAGTCCTTGGAGTTTCACTTTTAGTTAAGCACTCTTTAGATTGCCAAAACAATTTCCTAAATGCTGTTCTACATGGATGTTGTATGCAGCCTGAGCCAGACAACTCTGCAAAGACAAAGCCAAATACGTGGCCCTTAGAAGCAAGCAGCAACCTAGAAGAAATCATCGTGGGAGGGCTTTTCTTTCATGCTAATGGGGTGTGGGTGCACATGTATGCATGTACTTGTTTGAGTATGTATGAGAGAGTGTGTATGAGTGTATGTGTATATGTACTTGTTTGTATGTGCATATGTGTGTGTGGGGGTATGGGTGTATGTGTACATGGGGGTTGCACCTTTGTTTATATGTGGAAGCCAGAGGACAATGCTAGGTGTTCTGCTCTATCATCCTGCCCCTTATTCCTTTGAAACAGAGTATCTCACTTGGGGCAAGTAGAACCGTGTCACAAAAACTGGGAAGGTTGAATGGATTCTGAAATCCCGTAAATGCTCATATCTGAGAATGGTTGGTGTTTCATCTGATGACAGCTGTGTCCTGGAGCACATGGCCACAACACCCCACAAGAGGATCCTGACCACTAGTCACGTAGCTTGGGAGTTCTCTGTGCTAATGAGGTATCTAGATGGGGCCCACCCAAGGGTTTAGACAATAAGCTTCCCTTCCTGGACATTCCTTCCTGCAAAAGGTATTTAATCTCTGGTCCACCCTGAGTAAGTCGTATGCATCCATTTTCACTACCAATAAACAGTTTGGACAAGTAAGGACTGTCTCATTAAAAAACGTCATCATACAGAGTCGCATGGCCTAAGTTTCTTACAGAAGGCCCCTCTGCCCTCGGGATACAGACACCTCTAAGCTAAGCCAGTTACCCCTCCCCCTGGCTCATCTCTGGCCCACAGGCCCCCTCCTCCATTCCTCAAGCTTCCCAGCAGCGCCACATTTATAGCCTTGTGACTCCCTTCCACCCCAGGGGCACGGCAGACCGTGGTACCCACACTCACTGAACCCAGGGCTAAGCTGGCAGACAATAAACCCCAGAAATTGTTCTTTTCCTGCCACCCACATGCTGAGGTAATAAATAGGTTAGCATAGTCACACTTGGCTTTTTACATGAGTGCCAACCAGATATTTGAACTTAGTTCCTTATGATTATATAGCAAGCATTCTTACTTGTTGAGTCACCTCCCCAGCCCTACCCCCAGCTAAACTTAACAAAAACAAAATATGATTCAGGATTTTATTTCCCTTACACAGTTATTTCCCCAAATAGGGAAACTATTTATTACAATTAGAAGTCCACTAATTAAACTCACCATCACAACAAGGCAATAATGGCTCCTGCCTGTAATACCAGCAGGAATATTAGGAGTTCAAGGCCAGCCTAAACTATATAGCAAGTCTGAGGACAACCTTGGGCAACGTAAGACACTGTCTTTCCAGGGATGGGGGAAGAGCCCTACTGTTGGAAAATAAGAGCACCATAACTCCTTAACCCTTTATACTGAGCCTGAGTGACTGCAGAGCTGGCTCTGCCATTTGCTCCGGCAGAGGACTTGCATTACATTCCCCATACCTATATGGTGGCAGCTTACAACTATCCACAACTTCAGAGATTCAGCACTTTCTTCTGGCCTCCAAGGGCACTGGGCATTGACTCTACTTACACACATGAAAGCAAAACGCTCACACATCTAAAATAAAAATAAGTACTTTTTAAAATATAGTGAGCCTGATAAAGTATCTCAATACAGTACAAATAAAAGTCTTCAACTATGAAAGGAGGATCAAATGGTAAAATTAGAAGAATGAATAAATGCCAAAAAGATATAAGCAGTTAGAGAAAAACAAAACAGATGTTTATTGTACAAGGGTCAAGTTAATGTTTAAAACAGAGTGCCTTCCTCACCCGCTGCCCCCAAAAAAGTGATAAATTCTATCAATTCACAGAATGGCTGATTATCAAGTCTGAAGGAGATAAAACAGACCATAGAAATGGTAGAAACATTAGATCCATAGACAATCAATGAGCAAATGCTACAGATGAGGTAGTCAGGAACATTACAGTACAGAGATACATTTTCAATGAAAAAAAAAGCATTAAAGGAATGATGCACAAGATGACAAACAAGAAAAGGAATGTGGTTTGTGAACTGTCCTGCAGACAAAAGATAGAAGATGTCTTTGGACAAGCGGCTTCAAATCTGTAATTAAAAGTTTAATAAATGAAAACTGTCTAGAAATGATAAAAAGGCTTTGGTCTGAATACAAAAGACTTTTTAAGAGATGCCTGAGTATAGTAGAGGTTGATGGTGATGATACAGAAACCAAGGTAGGTGGTGGAGAAGATGATGTTACAGTAAGAAGAAATTGCCGGAGTAACTAAGAGGTTGTGGGAAATATACTGATTTGGACATTAGCAGACAGCAATCAAATTATGACCATGAAAGACAGCAGTGTGGGCAAAGGATGTTTAGGCAGTCTCTATCACTGTTACTATGGATCTGGTGATGAAGTGGTATATACAATAGCAGAAAAGGACTACAGCTTCTATCAGGTGAGAGGGAGGAATTGCCGGGAAAACTGCAGGTCACTTTGAGATAATTGTCTCCAAATGCATTAAAGAATTACAAAATCTGACAATGAAGGAATAATGATCCATAGTCAGAAAAGTTACTACAACTTAAACAGGAAACCCTCCTTATTCATGACTATCATAGACACAGTTTGCAATATGTGCAGCTATTTATTAATGTAATGTAGTATCAACTGGATATAAATTCCTTTTCATTACATCAAGTATATTGCCAGCTCCAGGAAACCTGTTATCTTGTGGCCTCTGAAGATACCCATATACATGTGGCACATATAATTTGAGGGTACACACACTCACAGTCATATTTCATATACACCACAAACTTTTTTAAAAAAATGAACACATAAATCATCAAAGAAATACTGTAGAAATTAAATGACCATTAAACATGTAAGAGAATATTCTATCACAGTAAAAAAAAAATCAAAGAAATTCAAATTAAAACAACAATACAGCACTATTTATAACATCAACAAATATTTCTTATGTGTATCATTTTCAGTTTGATAAAGATAGCTAAAAACGAGTGGGGTTATCAGGCTTATCAATACATTCTTTTACTTGTCGAGTTATCTTGTTGGCTCCCTGGACCATATTTTTGTTTGTCTTTAAAGCCCCATATGTAATTTAGTGATCAATATGACACACAAGATTAGTTGCTAAAATAGCATTTTTATTCTATGTTCAGTTTGTTCAGGAAACAATGTCATGTCCACATTAAAGTTACCTACTTAGTTCCTATGTGTTGTTACTATTATTGGTCCCTGGAAAACACAGATATGAAACTCAGTCTTGGTTGAAGCCATATCAAGACTTGGTCTTTGTGAAGCATTATTTTCTGTGGCTTATCATTATTGTGTGTTGGCGTTGATAAGCCTGATAACCTAAATTCAATCCCCAGGACTCACATAGTGAAAAGAGAGAACCAACTCCCATGTACTGTCCTCTGATCTCCAAATTCACACCATGACACACGTATTAGCTCTCTGTCAGGGTGGGAGGGAGGGAGAGAATTTTGTTTTTAAGAAAGGTCCCATCTCCCATGACACTTCTTTTACAGAGCTGGGAATCAAACTCAGAACCCTGTACAAGGTAGGTAAACACTGCCACTGTGCCACACCTCCAGACCTTTCCCATAACGTGTATGGCTCTTTCTGTACAAACACTGTAGACCTCAACATTATTCCAATGCAAGGCAGTAGCCTGTCAAAACAGAGATGGGAGAAAAATAACAAAACAAAGTCATCACAATGAATACCCACTTTCCCATGCTAACACAAAGCACCACCCTTTGTAAGTTGGTTTTTCTTCACCTCTAGGTCTCTATGAACAGATGCTAGAGTCTACTCAAGCAAAAGATTTAGATGTCCACTCCCCACATACAAGAAGAGACTTTTTTGGTTTTAGGGGTTTGTTTTGTTTTGAGGGATTGCTTTGTAACCCAAACCAGCCTTAAATATATTCTCTCTCTTCCTCTCCCACCCCCTCTCTGAGTGTGTATGTACAGGGTGCACATGTATGCTCATGCACATGAAAGACAGAAGAAGATAACCTCGGATGTCATTCTTCATGTACCATGTACCATTTTTCAGAGACAGGATTTCTCGGTAGCCTAGAAGTCGGTAGGTTAGTCGTGCTGGCCACTGAACCCCACAGGTCTGCCTATCTCCATCTCTTCTGTGCTGGTATTACAAGTGCACACCACTACAACCAGCTTTTTCTAATAGCAGAGGGTTCTGGTAATCAAGTCAGGTCTTCATGCTAGGTGAGGTATATAGTCCCAGTCCAAGGACACAATTTTTAAAATAATTTATATTCTCCTTGGCCTTGGACCCAGTGTATGGAAGTTGGAGAAAAAGAATAAACTTTCAAAGTAGGCTTCCCCAGACAGTCCTACTACTACCCACAGTGTGGTACTCTCCTGAAAGGATAACCACTAACTGCAGTTCCCAGCAACAGTAAATGTAACCTAACATACAATAGGAAAAATAACTAGCTTGATCCTGTTTGTAACCAGAAAATACAATCTCACATGTTCAGCCTCCTTATCAGAAACTAAGAAAAGTGACTTCACCAAAAGCAGCATTTAAGTAAAGAACATAGTTATGTCCCACATAATTTTTCCATGTGTAGTACTAAGTACTGACCTAGGACACTACACGTGCTGAGCAAACACTTCACCATCTTGCTTTTAGGTTTTTCATAGTTGTGTGGTATTCTTGTGTGTATATGTGTTCACATGCACATGTGGGTGAGTATATGTGTAGACCTGAGGCTGATATTATTAGTTTATTGTTCTTTATCTTATACACTGAGACAGGGTCGCTCTCATGAACCCAGAACTCTATAATACTTCTAGTCTAGAGTGAAATTCTCATCTCCATTTTCTTTCTTAGCACTAGAATTAGCTGGGGTCTTCACCTGGCATTTACATGGCTTCTGAAGACATCAACTCCAATTCTCACCAATGCTTGAATATCCAAGCCAAGTCTCCACCCCACCTCATTTTTATATTTTTAGTTTTTGAGATAGGATATCAACTACATTTCCCAGGCTAGCCTTGAACTTGCTCTCCTCCTGCTTCAGCCTCCTGAGATGACAGACCTGAAACCCTAGGCCAAGTCCCACTTCATTTATTAACTTTGCCCATTTGTTTATTCAGCAAACCCCTAACACTAAGCAAGTTCAGAGGAGAAGCAATAAGATAATAATAAATTGGAAAAATGGCTTAGCACTTAAGAGCATTGGTTGCTATTTCAGAGGCCCAGGGTTCAATTCTCAGCATCCACATGGCAGCTCACACCTGCCTGTAACTCTAGGTCCAGGGGATCCAATACTTTCACATAGGTATACATGCAGGCAAAATACCAATGCACATAAATCTTTGAAAAAAATAATAAACAGATGCCTAGACACTCAGTGCTTCCCCCATAGTATAGCTAATACAGGGTAGACCTGAAGAAGAACTGTATGAGCCACAGTAACAGAACGCCTCTCTCAAGACTGAAAATGACTCCTTAATGAAGGATTCCATCTACCCTACGCCAGCTGACCTCCCTCCCACTTGACCTCCCAAACAGGAGAACAGGGAAAGAAAGAGGTGAATCCACAAGTCTTTAGATTCAAATTTGTCTTAGCTAAATTAACATCCAAGATCTCAACTTTACATCAAAAACAAACAGTCACCAAAATGGACTTTTCCTACTCAGAGCAGTTTGCAGAGAAGAGGGATACAGACATAGCACAGTCAAGTTACAATGGTTCTTTATCAGAAGAGGCCCATAAAAGAGAGCGTTAGTTCTTGGGCTGTTAAATGGGGTTAAGAACATTACGTCCATCATATTTTCTCTGGACCCCACAATTGTAGAAAGGCCTTAGTTGGCATAATCTGGTACTGTCAGCCAATCTTACAAAAATTAGATTCTTTTTGAGCCTTTAAAAAACTTGGGCAAAATTCTTTGATTTTGATTTTTTTAAAGACTATTTCCGGCATTTGCACGTGCTCCCAGTTGCTTATGCTAATGGAGAAGTGATGTTTTAGTCCAAAAAGCTCCTTCCAAACTGAAAGCTCTAATCATTGACACATCTGATTAGACTTTCTGTATAAAACAAAAACACAAAGTCACACGTGTATTACATAATCATAGGTCTAAAAAGTTTAACTCACAGAGGCAAAAACAGAATGTTCACTCAGCTTGTTTAGCCAGAGAGCGACAAAGGAGGGATGGGCACAATGGTACATTTAGTGATGGCCATCTGTGCATAGGAGAGGGATGGGAGAACAGTGGAATTAAAAAACACTAAAATAAAACTAATTACAAGGAAATATAACCTTAACACTGCCCAGAGAGACTAAGAAATCGCCTGAGAGCAAGTGGTTTTACATCAAAAGGACAGTTCCATCCTATTTTTCAAATAAATTATTCCTCCAATAAGTAATAAAACTGACAAATGCTCATCAGATATAAAGATGTTAATTGTGTAAGCAAGTATCACGCTGAGCATGATAGTGCACACCTTTAATCCCAGCACTTGGGAGCAAAGACAGGAGCAGAGGCAGATGGATCTCTTGAGTTTCAGGCCTGCCTGGTCTACAGAGTGAGTTCCAGAACACCCAGATCTATACAGAGAAACCCTATCTAAAAAAAAAAAAAAAAACAAACAACCAAACAAAAAAAGAAAAGAAGTATCAAAACATGTAATATCTGACTTTCAAATAACAGCAAAAACTTCTGAGACTCTCCAACTCTCAGAACTAAGATTGACAGTATTCTTACTGGAATTCCTAAGAAAAGCTCACCAACTGACTCTCAGTAAGTACCACCAACCTCTGAGGAAACCTAGACAGTGTCTCCTCCTATCCTGCAAACAAAGGCTACAGATAAAACAAAAATGGCTCTCAAAAGATTCAAGATGCAAAATGGGAGAATGAACCCAGGAGCTCATTTGGACATAACTTCCTCTGTCTAGTCGTAAAGGATAACCATAGCCTACACTGAGCTGTTGAGGACTGGTGCACACATTTAATCATAGCATTCACGAGGCAGGTGATCCCAATGTTCAAGACCAGCTTTGTTTATAGAGCAAGCTCCAAGTCAACCAGGGCATAGTGAGACCTTGTCTCAAGAAAACAAAATTGAGCTATCCCTCAGACATCAAATTCCAGAAACCTGTAAATAAATGGCAAATGATCTGCCCTGAGAGCAGTATCATTCTTTAGAGGCTCAGGTCCCAAATGAGTTGTGTCTGTAGACATATTGGCCATTTCAAAGCTCAATTCAACAATTTAGATGTGCAGAGCTCTTAATGATAAAGTGTGTATGGACAGCTGGAAGCACCTTTTTAAAAAAATGACTTTCACACTGGGCAGTGGTGGCGAACTCCTTTAATCCCAGCACTTGGGAGGCAGAGGCAGGAGGATTTCTGAGTTCGAGGCCAGCCTGGTCTACAGAGTGAGTTCCAGGACAGCCAGGGCTACACAGAGAAACCCTGTCTCAAAAACAAACAAAAACAAACAAACATGACTTTCACTCTTTGGCCAGGGAAGCCGGTAGGCTAATTACAGCCTCCTCCTCCTCCTCTCCAAATCCATTCCCTCAGCCTCATCCCCAGCTCTGTCAGACCACCTGCTGAGGCCTCTCCTCCCACTGCCTTTATCTTTACTCTCCTCCCTCCACTGCTCCAAATCTAATCCCCCAGTCTCATCCCCAGTTCTGTAGCACACTACTCCTCCCTCACTGCTGCTATTCCCAGGGGATTAAGCAGATCTGGGTAGAACACCCTGCTTTCCTCCCTTCTATGGATTCTCTCAACCTTCCACCCATTCTACCCCATCCCATTCCTAGGTGTCAGCTACCAATAGCCAGAAACACATTTTACCTGAAACCCCCAAACCTATCAGAATCCCAGAAGAATTGCCTACCAGGCAACACATAGCCACTACACTCTCCTAAGAACCACAGATGGTAACAGAAACCAAAGAACAAACATCTACCTAACAAAGACAAGACCAGCTATCAGTCCCTAGAATTACAATCGTTCCATACCCAGATGCCTAGACACCTGTATAAAAACACAATCAACAATAGCCAGGACAATACGTCTCTACTAGAGCCCACAACCCTACCACAGCAGGCCCTGAGTATTCTAACATAGCTGAAGCACAAGAAAAAGACCTTAAAACAGCCTTTATAAATATGATAGAGGTCTTTAAAGAGGAAATGAATAAATTCCTTTTAAAAACCTCTGAAAACACAATTAGTGAAAGGAAATGAATAAACCAGTTCATGACCTGAAAGTAGAAATAGAATCAATAAAGAAAACCCAAACTGAGGGAAATATGGAAATGAAAAATTTAGGATCTTGAACAGGAATCTCAGAGGCTAGCTTTACCCACAGAATAACAGAGATAAGAGAGAGAGTTTCAGGCACTGAAGACACAATAGAAGGAATGGCTAGATAGGTCAAAAAAAAAATGTTAAATCTAAAAAAATTCTGGCACAAAACATCCAGGAAAAAAAATCCAGGAAATCTGAGACACTATGAAAAGACCAAGTCTAATAATAATAATAGGAATAGATGAAGAAGAAATCTAGGTCAAAGGAAATATTTTAAACAAAATCATAAGAAAAAAAAATCCCATAACATAAAGAGGGAAACCCCTATCAAGGTACAAGAAGCACACAGAACACCCAATAGACTGGAGGACTAGAAAAGAAAGGTCTCCTGGGCTGGAGAGATGGCTCAGTGATTAAGAGCACTGACTGCTCTTCCAGGAGTCCTGAGTTCAATTCCCAGCAACCACATGGTGACTCACAACCATCTGTAATGGAATCTGATGCCCTCTTCTAGTGTGCCTAAAGAGAGAATGGTGAATACAGAAAATAAATAAATCTTAATTTAAAAAAGAAAAGACCTTTTTAAAGAAAGAGAGAGAGAGAAAAGAGAGAGAGAGAGAGAGAGAGAGAGAGAGAGAGAGAGAGAGAGAGAGAGAAGAAGAAAGGCAGGCCCTTGGACACAATCAAACACTAAACACACACAACAACAAAAAAAGAGTATTAGAAGCTGCAAGGGAAAGAGACCAAGTAACATACAAACATATAAACTTCTATTAGAATAACACCTGACTTCTCAATGGAGACTCCAAAAGCTAGAAGGGACTAGGTAGATATTCTATAGACTCTGAAACCACAGATGCCAGCCCATCCCAGACTAATATAATATACTCAGCAAAACTGTCAGTCAGAATAGATGGAAAAAATAAGACATCCCATAAAACCAAGTT
Organism: Mastomys natalensis; assembly: GCA_021653895.1. NCBI lineage: Eukaryota > Metazoa > Chordata > Mammalia > Rodentia > Muridae > Mastomys > Mastomys natalensis. The sequence continues at coordinate 156,641 of JAJTUV010001203.1, forward strand.
AAAGCAATACCTATCTACAAATCCAGCCCTACAGAAGGCCCTAAAAGGAAACTATAAACCCTAAGAAGTTAATCACGTCCCCCTAAAACTCAAGGAATAATCTTAGACCAGCCAGTCAAAAGACATCATAAACCAAATGGACCTAACAAATATTTACGGAACATTTCACCCAAACACAAAAGAAAATACCTACTTTTCATCAGCTCACTGAACTTTCTCCGAAATTGACCACATACTTGGTCACAAAGCAAGTTTTAACAGATACAAGAGAACTGAAATAACACCCTGCATCCTATCTGACCACCAAAGCTGAAACAACAGAAACAACAGAAAGCTTACAAACCCAGGGAACCTGAACTCTCTACTGAATGATATAGCCGGACTCTGGCTACTTTGTGGGTTCTTCTCTCCACACTTCTCCATTCTTCCACCTTTTCATCCCCCTAACACTAGATAGGAGAGACAGAAAGAAAGGAGAGATAGAAAGGACAGGAGGTGACATTATCCTCAGGCTACTTCCTGTTGTTTAGATACATCGAGGTCCTTGGGGCTTCACTCTCAGAATATCTAATTTCTTCTTGTTGTTGTTTCTTCTTTGCACACAACTACTAGACAAACCACAACAAACCATGACCAACAACAACCAATCAACAACTCACCCTGCCTCTCCATTTACATACCTTCTGAAAAGTCCCCAGAATTCCAAATGTTACACAATCAGTAGAAACTATCTGCAGCTGGCAAAATCATGCCCCTGCTAAAGCATGAGGACAATCACAGTCAGCTGCTGTGGACAATCTGAAGCAGCCCCATATCCCACACACAGGATTAAAACGAAAACATATTCCCATAATATTTCTGTTTTTTAAAGAAAACAAAACTCCAAAGCTGTCACTACAGAATGAAAAATGGATCAAGAAAGAAATTAAAGTCTTTCTAGAATTGAGGAAAAACAATACACAACATACCCAAACTTACAGTACACAATGAAGGCAGCTCTAAAAAGCAAGTTCATAGCACTAAGTGTCTACATAAAAAAATTTCCATCTTCCTGAGGAACCATCACACTGATTTTCATATTGGTGGTACAATTTTTGCACTCCCACCAACAAAGGATGAATATTCAATTCTCCGTAATCCACATCCTTCCCAACATTAGCTGTCATTTGCTTTATTTATTTTAGCCAGTCTGACAAGTATAAGATGGAATCTCAAAGTAGTTTTGATTTGCATTTCCCTGATTACTAAGGATGTTGAACATTTCTTTGTTTTTTAGCCATTTGAGTGTCTCCTTTTGAAAATTCTGTTTAGAATTTTCCTTACTTTAGAATTACCACTTTAGGGTTATTTGTTTTCCTAATGTCCTGTTTTTTCAGTTCTTTATATATTTTGGATATTACCCTTTTTTCTTTTTTTTTTTTTTTTATTTCTTTTATTTTTTTAACCTTTATGTTTTTATTTTACATTCCCCTTTATTCATCCATACAATTTTGTTTACATGCTGTTTTTTCATTATTAGCCAATCATTTTTAAAAAATATTTATGTATTTATTTATATATATATATATGTATATAAGTGATCTGTCTTCGCACATACCCAGAAGAGGGCATCAGATCCCATTACAGATATTTGTAAGCCACCATGTGGTTGCTAGGAATTGAACTGAAGACCTCTGGAACAGCAGCCCCTGAGCCATCTCTCCAGTCCCCTATTTTATTATTTAAAATACATTTTATTATAATATTTATGGGTTTTTTTTAGATTTTTATTTATTCTTCTCTAATGTAATCCCAAGTGGAGCTTCCCTCCACTCCTTCCAGTTCACCCCCCACCTCCCCTCTCCCCTAGACTTCCTCTCCTCACACCACCCCCAAGATAAGAGCAGGCCTCTCTTGTTTGTCAAACAAACAAGACACAACAAGATACAATAAGACTCAATCTCTCACATCAATGCTAGACAAGAAACCCACTAGGAGGAAAAGGGTCTCAAGATCACCTTAAAGGATCAGAGACACACCTATCCCACTGTCAGGAGTCCCCCAAACCATCAAACCAACAAACATAACATATATGCAGACCCCACGACTGCCACCTTGGTCTCTGTGAGCCCCTGTGAGCCCTGCTTAGTTAATTATATATGAATGTACTCTCCAAGTGTATTAGACCTCTCTGGGTTCCATGATTCTTCCTCCCCCTCTTCTATGGGATCCCTGGGGAGAGACCCAATGGAGACCACCAACCTGGGCTCCCTCTCTGCCTAATGTCTGGCTGTGGGTCTCAGCATCTGCTCCCATCTGCTGCTTCTTTAAGTATAACAGAATATCATTAGGATTTTTTATTTTATTTATTTTATTTTTTTATTTTATTTTATTTTTTTTATTTATTTATTTTATTTTATTTTATTTTATTTATTTTATTTTATTTTGCCAGTGTGCTTGGTTCTACCCTAGATCTCTGGGCTATCCAGCCTCTAGTTCCTAGTCATCTAGGCAGTGTTAGGCATGGGCCTCAACTTAGACCAGTCATGAGTTGATCACTCCCAGAAGTTCTGTACTACCACTGCCCCAGCACATCTTATAGGCAGGATAGCTTTGACATCAAAGGTTTGTGGCTGAGAGCCTTGCCTGGTTATAGAAGATGGCTGGTTCAGGTTCTGTGTTCTCCATTACTAGGAGTCCCCACTAGGGTCACCCTCATAGATTCCAGGAAGTTTCCACCTTTTCTGTGCCACCTCTTACTATCTAATACTCTTTAGTCTACCAAATCTTCAGAACACTAAACAAGTTCAGAAGAAAACCCCTACAGTCTACAAAGGGAATAGTCCAGGCTAGTCAAGAAGTCCAGTGAGATAGCTCTACCAACTGCTGCCCTTCCTGTGTCCAGTATCTACGGAGAATCAAAGGGTCTGGTTATAAATTTGGGGATTCAAGGACACTTTATGTCCCCTAGCAGTACATACAAACACAATTCCCTGGTAAAGGGCTAGGAAGGACTATCCACATCTCTAAATCCTTTCTACAATACAATGAAATAATATTCCAAAGACATCTTATTGTTCCACTGATTACAAAAGGTGAAAATAAGTTGGTCCCATTTAGAAAGATATCTCAGTTCATTTTTGTCTTATTTTAAAATTAAGAATTTTAATTAGAAGAAAGAGAATGTATACAGGCAGAGCATCTCAAAACACTGAGGGGAGGCAAGGAAAGGCTCTTAAATTAGAGCACTGAACTCTACCTCTCAGGATAGTTGTCAAAAACACTGTCACTGGAGTATTGCAAAATGTGGGCAGGACATAGAGGATAAACCACCAGTGGCATTGCTCCACACACATTCCATTTCAGTGTTTGCCAGCTAACATTCAGCTCCTTCTTGTTCCCAGCAACCCTGTGGTCAATGCTACTAGTTCCTTCCCAGTTATCTAGCTACTTCCTGCAGGGTACTTACTGTCAATGGGCATAAACTGATACACCCAAATACCTTGAATACACTTCCTTTTTAGCCTCCTGATTACAAAGTACGTATGACATCACATTCTCATCCACCTATGTCACATGACTCTTCTAAAAACCACAATTCTGGCCATCATTGCTTTTCTTAAAAACCTTTAGAAGTTTGATGATGTCTGTGGGATAAAATTCCAGCCCTTGAGCCAGAATTCAAGCTGACCACAGTCCCTGCAGCTGGACCTCCCACAGCTCACAGCGGAAGCAGCAGTGGACATACAGTCAGCAAACTGGGCACCTAAATACCAGCTCTGCCATGACTGCTGTGCCATCTTGAGCAGGCTATCTATCACTCTGGTCTTTTCTCCTTAAAACAACAGCAACCATGAAGGATGAGAGAGCATCCTGCAGCTGATGGCTGAGAGCATCGCTCCATTTGACTCTTCTACCCAGGCCCTATCTAAATGGCCCACTCTGCTCTCCTGAAAACCCCACCATCAACCCTGCACCATTCATCTGCACAGCCACACGGCCAGCCCTAACTCAAACAGCCTTTTTTTGGGAAGTGTTCCTGCCTCATAACCATCTTCTACTTGATGATCTGTGATTCTTACATTATAAATCAATCAACTAGATATTTACTTGTGTCAATCCCTTTTTCTAAAAGTACACAAAGTGAGGAGCAAGACTTTACCAAACCAATCATAATACAAAATATATTGATGATAAAGGTTTTCTTGAAAATGCCAAAAAAGGGTTCCTTTTTGGCCCAATTAAGGAATACAAAAATCCTCCAACATGTATCTTTCTCCAAATATTTATATGAATTAATCTCCTCCCCATATTTTACAGTCTTTCCAAAGGTAAGTTTACTTAATAAATAAATAGGAGTGCTTAATCTGTTAGTCTCCTATAGATTCTCATTCAGGCCAGTGGAATCCAGACAGCTTTTTCTTCATTTAATAGACTCCTAGCCTCAGAGTCTTCCTAATTCAGCATGGGATACAGAGACCAAGAACAATTCAGTCCTTTTGATTAAGTTTTCTAGACTTTACACTATTTCTGATCCTTTAGACATCTCTTACGTCTGAGAAGAAAAAAAAAATCATGAAGGGAGCAGGACAAGGTATTTTCACACCTGTAATCCCAGGATTTGGATAGTGATGGCAGAAAAAACTCAAGAGTTAGGGCCAGCCTGAGCTACATGAGACTTTGTCCCCTGCATATCCCCCACCCATAATGAAGGCATTCACCGTCTGAAAAACACTCTTTCTAGAAAACAAAACAAAGCAATTATGTAGTCAATTGGGGGTTTTCCTTGTGGCCCTTAACATCTTGGACATGAACTAATGACTTCTTTACCATTCCCCAGACCTTGCAATGAAAAGGCAGAAACATCTAGCTGAAAATGAGATAGAGAGCTGGTCTGAAACAGCATTATGGCAAATTCTTTCATTCGGCTAGGAAGCTATTTTATCCATATTTAAACGATTATAAACTATGTTCATAAAAAATTTCCCACAACACTGTAATATTCCTTTAAAAACACTAGAAAATGTTCATTCCTTCCAACTTTACTCGGAACTAGATTTTCGGACCTTGAAAGCACGGTAAATATTGAAGTGTGCTCCTTCAATGCTAGGTCACTTCATTAATACCAGAAAGCAAGCATATAAGCATAAGGAGGTAGCAAGCAACAAACCCTGTTTAACTGATCCAAGTGATAGAAGACAAAGTTAATTTCCTTTGTTTGAGTTAGAAACTAGTCTGTGCGGGTGCCGAGTCTGAGTGTACACACAGTCGCACTCGAGCAGCATGGGCTCAGGTAAAAGCAGTTTAACTCTGTCTCCGAGGCTACTTGCATCCCGCAGTTCTATACAATTCCAGACTCCTGTCTGCGCTTCATACCCCACACAGCGTCGCCCGGGCCAGACCGGAAGGCAGGGCTGGCCACGATCGCCCAGGAGGGCAGTCCCCAGCAACTCTGAAAGCCGCGGCCCGCACCTAGTACTCACGCAGCAGGAGCCCCTCTCTGGGCCCGAAGTAGAGAAAATGGAAGTGCTCGGTGAGCCGCAGAACCAGAATCCGAGTCCTATGCGCCCGCCCGCCACTGAGCAGGGAGCAGTAGCAGCGACTCCTGAGAGCGACAGGGAGCCACTTACCTCCGCTGCCCGAGCCGGCTGAGAGCTCCGCAAAGTCCGAGCTCCCTGGGCGCCGTACAGCCCCGAGGAGGGGGCTGCTCCCGCAGAGAGGGCGGGAGGCGGGAGGGTATACGCGCCCCGGGCTGCAGGGCCAGGGGAGGCGTGCCTCCACCAGAGTCCTAAAGGGTGGGCTGCTGCAGCCCGGAGGAGGTTGTGCTCCTGGGTGTTGGGGGCGGGGGGGGGGTGAGCTCTATGGAGTGCGGGGGGGGGGCAGATATGACCAGAGTAGGGTGGGAAGTCGGGCCCCCAGACCGCACCGCCCTCACCTCAGCACTATCCGACCAAGGATTGTCTGGATCTGGAGCAGAAGCACAAGGGGATCAGAAACTTTATGTCATTTTCTCATACACACGTGACCCCCCTGCAGTCCAGATGGTTTCAATCACCAGAGGAAAAAAGCCGTTCTGCTGGTATGCAGGAAAAGCCGGAGCTGGGAAAGTCTGGGAAAAGCTGCCTGTACAGCCGGCTTGCCTTCAAACAAACCCAAGCACTCTTTCCGTTCTGCTGGCTTTGGGCCCAGGAGCCCTAAGAAACCGAAAAGACATTAAAAGAAGCTACCCTGAGTACTACAGCCAGTAGCAGAACTAAAGCTCTAAGGTTGCAAGGATCAGATCTAAAGTCAAAGCTCCACAGAAATTGTGAGAATTTAAAAAACTTCACGTGTAAGCAAAACCAAGAGGTAAAAGAAAATGCTATTCAATGAAGAAACAAGTTACCTGTGGCAGTCTTATTTATCAGTGGAATTCGAAAGACAAATTATTAACCCGGTATAACAATCTGTTTCAATCAGATCCATACTTACTTTGTGGAATGCTATGTAACTTGAATTGTCCTCCCATAAATTATTTACAAATACACCGTGGAATTGGAATGAGCAATAGTGAAAACTGACTTTCAAAATTTAGAATTTCTTTTTTTGTTGTTTTGTTGTTGTTGTTGTTTTGTTTTTCGAGACAGGGTTTCTCTGTGTAGCCTTGGCTGTCCTGAACTCACTCTGTAGACCAGGCTGGCCTGGAATTCAGAAATCCGCCTGCCTCTGCCTCCCAAGTGCTGGAACTAAAGGCGTGTGCCACTACTGCCCGACCAAAATTTAGAATTTCACATTGAAAATTTTGGCGGAGTGATAGCACACACACAGCTTTAATCTCAGCACTAGAGACACAAACAGATCTCTTTGAGTTTAAGGCCAGCCTGGTCTACATGGCCAGTTCAAGAGCAGCCAGGTCTACATAGAGAGACCTTGTCTCAAAACAAAACATTTACAATTTTAGGCCTGGAGGTATAACACATGTGAGTCTCTGAGTTTAGTCTGTAATCACACTTAATAATTTTACATACACTGGTTGCATTTCAAAAGAACCAATGTATGCAGATGAATATAAGCAGGCTCTAAAGCTAGGACCTGTTTCAAAACCCAATTGAATTGTCGCATATCCTAAAAAGATATTTACTCAGCTGGCAAGAAGACAAGCACTAAAAATGATAAGTTTAAGATTCATCCTGGAAATAATTCAACTTGCTCATGATCGAGCACAACTAGTGACAAGAACTAAACTAATACAAAACTATTGTTCCTTTTCCAAAAGAGGATATCAGAGATGAATTGTAGTAGCATGTCATTAACTCTTTATCATCATACTGACATCAGAGAGGATGTCTGCACTGTTGAGTAGAACCTTACCTTTGATACATTGAACTGGCTTTGTCTACACTGGGAAAAACCCCAACTTTCAGCTGCTGTTGAGACACTCTGGAAAACAAGGGCACCGCCTGGAACTAAGCAAGTCAGTATAGGTTTATTCCAAACTTACAATCAGTGAGTTTCTGCTCCGGCTGACTGACCTGTGAATCCTACAAGAGAATTGGGCTACACTTAGATGGATTTGCTTCTCTAAATCTCCAGTCTCAAATTAGGGTGATTATTCCCCCAACATAGAAAGAGAGAATGTCTGCATGGCAGCAGGAAGGAGGACCAGGGATTCAGGAAATGGACAATGACAAGACAAGCTTCATAGCTTAACACTCCGGGCAAATGCCCATCTCTAAGGAGCTATAGTGGGGGAAGGGGTGATAGAGAATATTCAGAGGCCTCAAGCATGTATGCTGTACCACTGACTACACCACCAACCCTGTAAAGAGGCTCATCAGTCTCTCACTTCTAAAACTAATGTAGTCACGTCTCATTTTCTCCATGGGTGACATCGATAGAGAAAGATAACTGAACAGAAGGCATCAAGATTTTCTTCCACAGAGATCCAGGACATTATTCTCTTCTCTAGCTACTGGGAATTCTTTTTTTTTTTTTTTTTTTTTTTTTTTTTTTTTTTTTTTCCGAGACAGGTTTCTCTGTGTAGCCCGGGCTGTCCTGGAACTCACTCTGTAGACCAGGCTGGCCTCGAACTCAGAAATCCGCCTGCCTCTGCCTCCCAAGTGCTGGGATTAAAGGCCTGTGCCACCACTGCCCTGCTTGCTACTGGGAATTCTTAAGTGTGCTGAAGCAATTCCAAGAGGCAATAATGAGGTACAAATCATTCTTTCTGTCTACATAGAACTGTGTGTGTGTGTGTGTGTGTGTGTGTGTGTGTATCCACAGTGGTATGCATACTACAAAGCATATGTAAAGATCAGAGAACAACTTTTAGTAGTTGTTTCTTTCCTTCTACTCATCAAGGCAAGGTCTGTATCTTTCTTTCATATTGTAATTCAAGCTAGCTGACCTTTGACCTCTCTCTGATTCTTCTGTCTCTGCCTCCTAGCTCACAGACTGGGATTACAGACAAACATTGCTACTGCATCTGATGCTTTAAAAAATTACTCTATTATTTAAATTACATATATGTATATTCTATGTGTGGTTATGTGCATCAGTGAGTACAGGTACTCATGAAGTCTAGAGGAGGGTACTGGATACCCTGGAATTGGATTTACTGCTGTTTGTGAGATGCCTGACATGGGTGCTGGGAACTGAACTGTGGTCCTCTGCAAGAGCAGCAAGCACTATTAACCACAGGCCATTTCTCCAGCCCCTATATCCAGCTTTTTATGTAAGTTCCAGAAATGAACTTAGGGCAATCACTTTTATCCATTGAGACATTCTGCTTGCTCATGTGTAGAAAGAGCTATTTTAATTCCCGAGAAAAACCTTTACTAGATCTGCTCTTTCAGGAAGAAAATTAGCATAGCTTAAAAGTCTCTAAATATAGTCCTAATCTTAGTTCCACTTATGTGAGCATTACTGAGAGGCTAATACTGGCCAAATATTTATTAGAAACACTGACATCTGGAACTTCTTTTAATTTTCATTAACCAAATATTCATTTTGTTGGATAAACAAGGCAAATTATGAATAATGTTCTTAAGAAGATAATATGCTCTGAAGACAGGAGCCAAGTCCAGTTTGCTCACAATTACATCCTATATACCTACCATGAAATAAGTCTACAATGCTATTTCAATATTCATGCTATTTGAGTGAATAAAAAATGAGCTGAATGCAGTGAAATGCCTGTGATTCCAGCTTCTCAAGAGGCTGAGACATACCTGGCAACAGGGAGACTTCACAAGAAAAAGAAAAGAGAGTAGTAAGGACACTTCTCAGTAGGCTGCTGTCCTGTAGAGCATGTCACTTATAAACAACAGAATAAAATAATAGTTGTGGGGAAGAGCTAGCAGCAAAAAAGAGAAGGAGTGGTTAGCACTAGCCAGCTGTGCACTTTAATCACAACGTATGTTCAGACAAAGCCTGCTGAAAATAGGAAGCATTTGTGGAAGGAATTTGGTCTGTTTAGTGCCTAAATTAGGGACTTCAGAGATACACTTTCCCATGTCTCCGTTGTTCAGTGCCCTCAATGAGAGCCAAGACAAGATTTGAGCATAAACATCCTGACTCTAATTTGGATAACATGAATACAGTCCTTTCATCCTCTCTCTGACTTCTCCTCTGCCTCCAAGTCATTTCCTCTGTACTGTCTTCTGTCAGGCAAATGCAAGTCTCCTAATTTTCAGATGTAGAAGCTTTGGCTCTCTTTGTGTAGAGAAGTACAATACAGCCTGATTACATGGTTATATTCCATACAGATGCCTGGCAACACATCTTATAGCTAAGTGTCTGTATATTTTAACTCTGAGAGACTTAAAATTCAACTATTTTACCACATACCAAAACAGAACTTGACATCACAAAGATGGGCTTTAGTTCCTTTTACTGTTTTAAGTCCTGCACTTAAGCAGGGTAAGTTGTTTGGGGTTTTGGTTGACATATCATTTTTTCTTTCAGGGAAAGAATTTTGGGTCTACAGCTCTAGTATTCACGAAGCAGAATTCCCCATAGCACATGTGCCCATTAGCCTGGCTGTGGTACTATTCTTCCTGGACCAACCAACCAGGTTTCTCTGTAGCAGGAAAATGGGAGACATGGTTGGTCTAGATGACTCAGCTTTCTATGACAGATGTTCCAAACATCCTTTCTTATTCTTAGTTTTTTGTTTAAATTTTAGGGTATTCTGGGGTTTGGGACGGTGGTGTTTGCTTGGTTGGTTTGGAGACAGGGTCTCACTGTAGCCCAGTTATAGCCTTCAATCTGCACTATAACTAAGAATGACCTTAAGCTCCTGATCTTCCTGCTTTCACCTCCAAAGTCCTTTTCTAGTATTTACAAGCATTATGTTTTAGCAAAACTGCCAAACTTGAGTGTTATTTGAAATCATCTGGAAATGGTTCTTAAAATCATTAATCACAAATAAATAATTTAAAAGCTGGGTAGAATGGTGAACACCTTTAATCCCAGTACTAGGTACTAACAAGGGGATCTCTCTGAATTTGAGGCCAGCCTGGTATACACTGAAAGTTTTAGACCAGCCACAGCTACATTGTGAGACCTCACCTCAAAAATAAATAAATAAATAAATAAATAAGCAGAAAAGTAAACAAAAATATTAACCAGACTCCATAACCTTCACAAGTGCTATTTATGCTTTCCATTCACCCAGATTGGAGTAGAAATTCATTTGTTTGTTTGTTTATGTTTTTCAAGACAGGGTTTCTCTGTGAACCTAGTTCACAGAGTTCACAGTGAAGTCCTAGTTGTCCTAGAACTCACTCTGTAAACCAGGCTGGACTCAAAATCACTGAGGTCCACCTGTGTCTGCCTCCCAAGTGCTGGAATTAAAGGTGTAAGTCACCACCACCTGACCTAAAGTTCATTTCTAAAGCAGCTGGATGTACGGCATACTTGTAATTTCAACAATTAAGAAAGCTAAGGCTGGAGACTTGCTGCAAGTAGAAAGTCAGCATAAGATATACAGGGAAACCTTGTCCAATAACAAAACACCGGGTTGGGGATTTACTCAGTTGGTAGAGGGCTTGCCTAGAATCCAGAAGCCCTAGGTTTGACTCCCACTGCTGCATAAAAATTGGATATGGTGGTATATATATCTGTAATCCTAACAGAGGCAAAGTGGAAATAGGAAGGGCAGTTCTTTAGCAAAACAGTGAGTTCAAGGCTAGCCTGCGCTCTACATGAGACCCTGTCTCAAGACAAATAAAACACAAACAACTCATGTTCACCCTTGAGACTTTCACAGGAACTTTAAGGCTGAAGCAGGGGGTTGGTGAGTTGGCTCAGTGGCTAAGACCACTAGTTGCTCTGGCAGAGGACCCATGTTTAATTCCCAGTACCCATGTGGTGGTTCACAACCAACAGTAACTTCAGTTCCAGGAGATTCAACTCTCTCTTCTGACCTGTGGGCACCAAGCACATATGTGGACATAGACACATACACACTGGGAAATAGTTATTACCCTGTGTAACTATTCAGCAAGTTAAAGCACTAAGCCATACAAATCTAATAATCCAAATTCAATCCCCAGAACCCAAATAAAAAGTCAGATGCATCTGTAATCACAGCACTAATGGGAGAGGAGAGCTGCCCTTGAGTGGAAGCTAGTCTTCAGAGCAGCAAAAACCCTTCCCCCAAAAAAGGGAGGGATGAGGACTGACCCTTGAAAAATGTTCTCTGACCTTTATGTGTTCACCATAGCACATGCACATCCATACTCATGTAAAAATTTAAAAATAAAAAGACATAGCTCTGACAAGTACAAAGGGAACCAGATATGGTAGTGCATTCATGTAACCCAAACAGAAGGCTGAGGCAGGAAGGGATGACTTTGGGTGGTATGGAAGGTCTTGTTTGTTTTCTCATTGGCTCTGTACTTGATTTCCAAGCCCCCCTAGCACTGTGGCATGTGCAAAGTCACTCAGATCTAAGATGTCACAGGTAGGCATCAGTCTAGACCTGCTGACTTAGAATTCCCAAGGCCAATCAGTAGTAGGTAGGCTAAAGGATAAGGTCTTTGCTTTGTAAGTTGTACAGTGCATAAAGCTCTACCATTACTACACACCCACTCAGACAAACTTCCCCAAAGAAACTGTGAAAATATTACATAAATTGAAATAGAACACAGTTCTTTCCTTCACAATAATACTTGACAACCTATCTCTAAAGGAAAAAAAATCCATCAACTACATTCTTAAAAATTAATTCTTACCAAATAAAGCTTATGCTTAATAAAACTTCTCAAGAAATTACTGAGGAATCAGCAAGATTTTGTTAAATAAAGAGCACTAATAGGTCACTTTTGACACTATTCCTGGGGAGACCTGAACAAACATCTCACTCACCCCAGAGAGGAAAACCATCAATAGATCCACATTAAGGATGCCACCAAAATCTAACCTGCTGAATCAAAGAGTTTCATTGGTGTTATTTACAAGAATATGGGTGAGGGTTTACTTAGAGGAGCAGAAATGACTCAAGAACAGCCACATCACCAAAAACCCACACCAGCATGGATCATAGCAGACAAAATCTGAAAACCTGGGGCTCACCATACAATTTGCAGGTAGCCCACAGATTGAGGGTATCTTTTGTAGGTGGTTCAGTTAGTCTGAGCCATTTCTAGCTTGTTTGAAAATGTCTTTGCCATTCTTGTAGCTTATATTCTTATAGAGGGAGGAACCTAGTATATCTCATCAGTTTCAGGAACTTCCTGAAGCCTTTTGAGTTGTTTACTTCCTGAGTTTAAGTAGCTTGCCTGAAGGACAGAATGTTTTCACCTCCTCTTAGAACATTCAATGTTTAAGGCATTTAAAATGTCTCTGAAAAATTATTATACCACTCCATTGAAGCTACTAACCTTCTGCAATATCTGATTGAAGAATGCTTAATTAAGATTTTAAATATTTACTTATTTTTGTATATGTATATGGATGGGTACACATATGTCCTAGTGTATGTATGAAAGTCAGAAGACAACTTGCAGAAGTCATTCTTTCTTTGCATTATTTGGGTTCTAGGGATTTAACTCAGGTCATCAGTCTTGGTAGCAAACCACTTTATCATTAGCTGAGCAATCTCACCACTTCCAAGACTGATTAATTTTTTTAAATTGCAAAAAATAGGAAATTCAGAACACTTACATGAGTTACATGTAAAACTTTTTTGACACTGTGACTTTAAAAGCATTTTACATATACTAATATGTAAATATAGGTAAGACATAACTAAATGTAAATTAAAAAACAAAATAAAATAATATACAAGAAAAATAAGTTCCCCTAATTTTGTTTGCATGTACACGTTCATTTGTGTTCAGGCGTGCATGTGCCACAGTGCTCTTGTGAAGGTCATGGGATGAACTCAAGTGTGATCCTCTCTTTCCACCTTGTTTGAGCAGGGTATCTTTGTTGTTCACTGCCGCTGCTGCATATATGTCAAGCTAGCTGCCCTTCAAAGATTCTTCCATTCAGCTGTCAGCCTTCCCTCTCCTCGTAGGAGCACTTGGACAACAGCTGTATGCCACAGCGCTCAGCTTTATGTGAGTTCTTGGAGTTTGAACTCAGACCCTCACATTTGTATGGCGAGTTATTTTACTCACTGAGCCATCTCCCCACCCAAATCTTTCCTCTCATTCTTACTATCAGTTCCCCTCTCTGGGAAATCACTGCAGATTATATATTCTTCCAGAGACACTCGAGAGGAAATACAGAACTGTTGATATGTATTGAATTCATTTCAAGGTAAAAAGCTTTAAACAGACTCTCAAAGAGGTTCACTATCTCAAAAAAAAATAATAATAATAATAATTATTATTTTAGAGCAAAGTTGAAGGGCACTATCCAGTCCATTAGTAGGATTAGGAGAATGGCAACTTGCACATGGAGGTTTGACTAAGAATGGCCCCCAGAGGCTCATACATTTAAATGCTTAGTCATTAGAAAGTGGCACTATTTTAGAAGAATTAGGAGATATGGCCTTGTTTGAGGAAGTGTGTCACTGGGGAAGCCCACACCTGGTCCAGCCTCTCTCTGCCTACAGATCAGGATGTAACTCTCAGCTACTTCTGCCTTCATGGTCCCCACTATGATGATAATGGATAGAGTTTCTGAAACTGTAAGCAAGCCCCCAATTTTAAAGGTTTCCTTTAAAAGAGTTTCATTTCATGGCATCTCTTCATAGCAATAGAACAATGATTAAGACAATGTACTTACTTATTAGTTTTCCTCTGTATAATTCCAGAAAACAAAATTGCAGCAGGCAGTGTTGGTTAGCATGCAGATGTGGTTATAAAAACATTCCATCTGCTTGTTAATAACTTCCTGATTTTTATTTCTGTCTCACACAATCCTTCCAAACGTTTGTGTGTTGACTGACAAAGAATAGAAATGTATAGAAATTTTTGGTATATGAATATTCACAAATAATATACATTCTTTTCTCATAACCTGAAATTTTTTTTACACAATAAAGGAAAGATTTTATTTAACTCTACAAGGAATTCAAAAGAAATATTGACTGATAATACTAGTTATTATAATTAAAAAGTTATAGGATTATCAATAAGAAAATAGGATAGGGCAGTGGTGGCGCACACCTTTAATCCCAGCACTTTGGAGGCAGAGGCAGGCAAATTTCTGAGTTCAAAGACAGCCTGGTCTACAGAGTGAGTTCCAGGACAGCCAGGGCTACACAGAGAAACCCTGTCTCAAAAAACTAAAAACAAAAATAGAAAAACTATAGCACAGAGAGAGAAATAATGAGAATGAACTGGAATCTTGTCTAGTAAATATCATTTGGATTTCAGTGATTGTTTTCAAGTATTACTACTGAGATTTTTACAGAAAATTAGGACAAGTTATTATTTTCTTCTACTATGAGAGAATAGCTGCGATGCTTTCCCGAGCCCCATTTCCACAGCAAAAGCAGTTTCCATGGCTTGAATTCCACAACATGCCTTTCACTCTCCCCTTTCAAAATGTATCAAAGATATAATATAAAAAAAATCAAAGTTGTGCTCCAATAACCAGTCATGAAAGGGTTACATTAGACCTAGGTCCATATGCTTTTGTGTTACAGTATTTTATTCTAAATACTAGACTAATAATAACAATAGATCACTTAAGGAAATCTTTGGGATAACTTCGGTGATTGGGCTAGCTATGAGAGCAGGTAAGCTGAGATGTCAGGTGCTTTGGATGCACAGGAAGTGAAAGCAGGCTCAAAGAGGCTCATTAAGTGTGCTGGATAGTTTGGTTTTAGTTTTGATTTTTTTTTTTTTTTTTTTGGTTTTTTCGAGACAGGGTTTCTCTGTATAGCCCTGGCTGTCCTGGAACTCACTTGGTAGACCAGGCTGGCCTCGAACTCAGAAATCCACCTGCCTCTGCCTCCCAAGTGCTGGGATTAAAGGCGTGCGCCACCACTGCCCGGCTAGTTTTGATTTTTTGAGACAGAATTTTTCTGTATAGCCCCAGCTGTCCTGGAACTTGCTCTGTGGACCAGGCTGGCCTTGAATTCAGAGATGTGCCTGCCTCTGGGATCAGGCTTTGTGCTGGATAATTCTGTCAACAGGACTACAAGCTCAAGTCATTTGAGGAGAAAATCTCAATTAAGAAAATGCCTCTATAGAATTAGGCTGCAGGATAGCGTTCAGGGTATTTTTTTAGAGTCAGGCCCATTGTGGATGGCGCTATTCTTTGTTTATGGTCCTAAGTTAGATAACAAAGCAGGCTGAGCAAGCTGTAGGGAGCAAGCCAGTTAGCAGCACCCTCCATGGCCTCTGCATGAGCTCCTGCCTCTAGGCTCCTACTCTGAGTTCCTATCCTGACCTCCTTGGATGGTGAACAATGACAAGAAGTATAAGCCAAATAAACTCTTTCCCAAGCTGCTTTGGTCATGTTGTTTCATCATAGCAATAGTATCCCAAAATAAGATTTAAGGCTGGATAGTATTCACCTACCTACAGACTTTCAGCTTTTCTGCATTCAGTATGATATAGGCTAGAGGTTTGTCATATATAGCTCTTATTATGTTGAAGCACTTCTCTTAAACTTAAATAGTTCTTGGTTTAGGTTTTTCTTTCTTTCTTTTTTTTTTTATTGTTAGTTTTCTTGGGGCTTTGGGGTGTGTGTATAGTTTTCTTGGGGATTTGGGTGTGTGTGTGTGTGTGTGTGTGTGTGTGTAGTTTTCTTGGAGGTTTGGGGTACATGTGTGTGTGTCTGTGGTGGTGGTGTTTTTAAACCATGAAAGAATGTTAAATTTTATTTTTAATCCTTTCTGTGTCTATTGGGATAATTATATGGTTTTCTATTTTCTTCTATCAATATGAGATATTACATTTACTGATTTTTGTATATTGGATCATTCTTGCATTTCTGGCACAAATATTGCTGTATAAAGGTTTATAATCATTTCATATGCTACTGAATTTGAACTACTAGAATTTTATTGATAACTGACTGAATAATAAAAGGTCTTATCTGGTAAAAACCATGAGTTAATATTAAGGAATCTAAATTTCATTATAGAGAACATGGTAGTCTTGGAAACAGTAATGCAATGTGCACTTTGGGAAAACAACTCCAGGTATGATGTAAAGAAACAATTAGAAACAAAAGTGGCAGCTGCACATGGTAGAACAAGCCTTTAGTCCAGGACCAGATGCAGGCAATCTCTGAATCAGAGGCCATCCTAGTTACTAGTAAGGCTCTGTCTCAAAATAAAACAAGCAAGAAAGCAATCAGGCTCTCAACCCTTGGTGCCCATCAAGAAAATGCTCTAGGAGAACTGTCATCTTCCAACTCCTTTTTACAATTTTTAAAGAATAAAAGATGTAGGGCTGGAAAGATGGCTCAACAATGAAGAGTGCTAACTTTCCAAATCCCCAGCACCCACCTTCCGTGACTTAAAACTGCCTGCAACTGCAGCTCTAGAGAGCTTCTGGCCTTTAAGGGTACACATAAAGACATGAGCACACACACAGAAATAAAAGTTAAATTTACATACGTAGTTTAAGACTTTATTTTTGTGTTTAATTATGTATATGTGCATATTTGGTGTGAGTATGTGCATGTGAGTGGGAAGGGTGTTGATCTGGGAGCTGGAGTGACAAGCTGACTGACATGGGTGCTGGAAACAGAACAAGGTTCTCAGCAAGAGCAGTGCATGCTCTTACACAATGAGACATCACTTCAGCCCTGACACACCTTACGTTAATAATTATCCTCCTAACAGCTGGGATGACAGATGCTAAGGGAGCTTCTAGTGAATAAGAAAGAAAGAAAGAAAGAAAGAAAGAAGAAAGAAAGAAGAGAGAGAAGAGGAGAGAGAGAGAGAGAGAGAAGAGAGAAGGAAAGAAGGAAAGAAAGTAATAAAGTTACATCAATAAAGGGCATAGCAGTTTGTCTGCATCTATCATGCCACTTCAGGGTAGCCTTTCCCCAAAGTGCTGCTATTCTGTAAAACAAGGTTGACCCCACAGAGCCAGAACAGAGCCACTCTCAGTTTCCTGGAAGGCTCCCCTTTTCCTTCCTTATTCCTTCCTCAGGACAACTGCCATTCCGTACTACTGATAATTCCTTTCATATTCATCAATCCTTTCTAACTATAAAAGGTTTGGACAGCTGAGAGATAAATGTCCAAAAAGCCCAAGCTGTAGGTGCCTAGGAAACTGTCACTCTAAGTCTCCTCTGTATGTGTGTTTGTGTATTTTACTACCAAGTGTTATTTACTATAATATATACACTTACTCTGAGCCTCAGATTTCCCATATAGGTAACTCCACTACTGTGAAGAAATAAAACCTTTGCTGATAATGAATCAAGTTGTGTGGCTGAAGCATATCTTCAAAGCATCTCACCAGAAAGAATTCTTAATAAATAGCACAGGAGCAATCTAACTGACAAAAGAAGAGCCTGAATCTTTTCTGGAACCTCTCAGTAAGATGCAAAAGACACTGGCAGGCAAGCCTCCCAGCACTGAATGTGGCTCGATAATCTTTTTATTCCTGGTGATTTGAATGCTTCTAGCTCTGCACAGCAACTGTCCTAAGCTTTCTGGTCTCAAAACTTCTAACTAGGGTGTTTCTAGCACCCACACAGAGGCGACAACTATCAGGAACTCCAGCTATAGGTGATCTGACGCCCTCTTCTGACCTCTGCATGGTGTTCATATATTAAAAATTAAAATAAAATAAATATAAAAAAACAAACAAGCATCTCCTTAATGTAGATGGGAACCTTGACTTCCCATTGTGAAAACAGAGGTGGGGCTGGAAAGATGGCTCAATGGTTAAGAGCACTGACTGCTCTTCCAGAGGTCCTGAGTTCAATTCCCAGTAACCACATGTGGCTCACAAGCATCTGTTATGGGATCTGATGCCCTCTTCTGGTGCGTCTGAAGAGAGCAATGGTGTACTCATATACATAAAATAAATAAATAAATAAACCTTTAAAAAAAAAAAAAAGGGCCGGGCGGTGGTGCACACCTTTAATCCCAGCACTTGGGAGGCAGAGACTGGTGGACTTCTGAGTTCAAGGCCAGCCTGGTCTACAGAGTGAGTTCCAGGACAGCCAGAGCTACACAGAGAAACCCTGTCTCGAAAAACCAAAAAAAAAAACAGCAAAAAAAAAGAAAAAGAAAAAACCACAGAGGCGTACACTCCCTCAGCTTTCCCTGCCACATCTAAACAGCCCTTCACTCTTCCACCTCCTAACACAGCCTATTCTCTTGGGTAGAAGGCTTGTTGGATCTCCTGTATCTTGAACCTCCTGTCTTCCTCTTTCTTGCTTGAGCCTCTCATTTCTGTAGGTACCTTTCTCTGTGGTCTTTCTGAGAAGGGGTGATCAGTGGTAACTTTTATTCCTTTGTAGGCTGAAAGCAGTTTCAATCTATTCGCCCACTGAGTTGATAGTCTGGTTGAGAAAGTATATAATAGAGAAAACTACAATGTTCCAGCAGATTGCAGAAGGTATCTTTTACTGATTATACTATGCTTTCTTTTTTTTTTTTTTTTTTTTTTTTTTTTTTTTGGTTTTTTTTTTTCGAGACAGGGTTTCTCTGTGTAGCTCGGGCTGTCCTGGAACTCACTCTGTAGACCAGGCTGGCCTCGAATCAGAAATCGCCTGCTCTGCCTCCAAGTGCTAGGATTAAAGCATGCGCCACCACCGCCGGCATGCTATGCTTTCACAACCACAGTTGGGAATAAAATATATTCTTCTGTCTTTGGAAACTTGTCTGGTCTCCAGGATGATGTAGTGTAGGTACTTTATACACTGGCCTAAAATACAGTAATCTGTAGGTCTTTATGTTTTTGTTTTGTAATTTTGGGTTTGTTTGTTTTGTTATTGTTTGTTTTGAGACAGAATCTCATGCATCATGGGCTGTTCTCAAAGTCTGTATGTAGCCAGGACAACGTTGAACTTCTGATCTTCTTCCTTCTACCTCTAAAACACTGGGATTATAGGCTTGCACCATGTCTTAGTAAGGTTTTATTGCTGTGAACAGACACATGACCAAGGCAACTCTTATAAGGACAACATTTAATTGGGGCTGGCTTACAGGTCCCCTTCAAAAGTTCAGTTCCTTATTATCAAGGTGGGAACATGGCAGCATCCAGGCAGGCATGGTGCAAGAGTTCTACATCTTCATCTAAAGGCCGCTAGAAGACTGGCTCCCAGGCAGCTAGGACAAAGGTCTTAAAGCCCATGCCCACAGTGAACACCCTACTCCAACAAGGCCACACCTCCTAATGGTACCACACCCTGGGCCAAGCATATACAAACCATCGCACACCAAAATGCTGGACTTCAACTATTCTAGTTTTTATTTTCCAAATGCTCTATTGTTCATTTTTCCTGTAGCACCCTGAACCCTTTTCTTGACCGTTATGCTCCCAGCCTCTCTATCAACTCCTTTCCCCATCTCTATGACCACTTGGCATAGTATCTTTTATTACTACCTTCTTTTCTGTGTAGTTTTTAAGTAGATTTTTCCTCTTGGTCTTTCCTGCATCCAGGCCATCATAACTTCAGTTAAATACACTGATCTTGTCACACTATTATCTCTAGAGCTCTAAGTTCTCCCCTAGACCTGAACTCCCAATTTACTTATGTGGTATCTGTACCTGGATATCCCAGATTCTGTGAACTTTTCATCTCATTTCTAGCTCTCAGCATTCTATGCTTCAATCTTATAACAACTTGTTACCAGAGATATCAAAAAAAGTTAGCATCTTAATAGGTTCAAAACAAATGTCATCTGTTTAGTCAAACCTTCTCTGATTTCCTCCTGTCCTAGGCAGAGTGGATAAGTCATTCTTTGAGGCAGTTCATAGCTCATGATGCTAGCTCACCGTGACCCAATCTATGGACTGAGCAGACACTGAGAGTCTCTTGAAGAGGTGGGTCAATCACCTTTCTATTAATGTCAACTCCACCTTCAACACCTACCTAGCAACCACCTTTCATTCACTAAATAGCTACAACTGTCAACTTGTCATTTCTGTTAAGATTGTAAAAATTATTTTAACTTTGTGTATGTATGTTTGCTTCTGAGGTAGAAGTGTGCAGATAAGTACAGGTGCTCCAGGAGGTTAGAGGTGTCAGATCCCAGGGAAGTGGAATTACAGGCAGTTGTGAACTATCTGACATAGATGCTGGGGACTAAACTCAGATCCTCTGGAAGAGCAATACATGTTCTTAGCAAGCCTTAAATTATAGGTATTTCAAATGAACATATAATATAAACATCTGACAATGTAATCCATCATTATGCATAGAATGTAACTGGGAACTTAATCCATTAGAAAAACACACACATACACTTTAAAAATACACCTATGGTTATTTTTAAACCATAAAGGTTTTTATATTAAATGAAGTTTTCTAATCTAATACGAAGAAACATTTTCATAGTCACTTGGACATATATCAATCAGAATTTTAAAAGCTTGTTCAGTTTTTGAATCACTTGCTCTCTCTCCTAAGCAGACATCCAAAAATTTCCTAAGAATACAGAACACTTATTTTTTTTTAAAGATCAAAAACAAAACAACAACAACAAAAGGCAAAGAGAAATCTTTTTAAAAAGTATCCCCTATATGAAAATGTTAACAGTGGATAACGCCCAAGCACCAAAAGCATGCCAACTCCTGACCATTTTTTTCCAGAGATATTACGTGATTAAGGAGTAAAGAAAAGACACCCTGCCTGTGGATTGGAGCCTTGCTGCTATGGGCATTGTAAGGCTGAATAAAGAATATAATTCATATGCACGGGTTAGGCCTTGTGTGCTTTTTGTTTACTTAGTTTTTATTCTTTTTTTTTTTTTTTTTTTTTGTAACCAAGCCCTAATGCCAAATCTTACTCCCCCACCCCCCTTTTCCTGTTAAACTGATGTTATGTTAAGATATAAGCACAAACATCTCGTGTTTTAAATCTATCCAATTGTTTGAGAAGGCATACGTGCTGGGCCATCGAAACCAAAACATTAGAGCTAGGAATTTTGATGAAGATAATAATTGCTTACAGACCATCTTGTTTTAACTTGCTCCACAAAGAGCACAGTCCTCTACCATACTTTCATCACAGGCTTTTTCACTGCATAATTGCCAATATAATTAACCCTTTCAAAAGAGAGATTATCTGTAGGTTAAGTCATAAGGAAGTTATCAATTAGATTCCATCATCTTCAAACTTTCACTTACCTAAACCATATTGTTTCATGGCTAACTTAAGCATACTCTTTACAGCCCATTTGTCCTGTGTACAGTCCATTTCCAGAAGCCTTAGCTGGGTCAGTAATTCCCTTGTATCTCAGGCTACTTCTAGGACATTTCTGAAGGATGTGTTGCATCTGAAAACTGTGACGCTGTGACGAGGCTCTGTGTCTCAGTTTGGAATGGTTCTTTCACTCCTTCCTGCTCCAGTTCAATTATTTATTTTTATCATTTGTGAATCTAATTCAGTGGTGTTTTGTTTTGTTGAGAAAGGGCCTCATATAGTCCAGTCTGGCCTCACTATATATTAAAAATGAGCTTGAACTACAATTCCCCTGGGAAGACCTAAGTCAAGATGTATAGGGAACTGAACTCAGTGTTTCATGTATGCTTGGCAAGTACTCTAACTGAGCTATATCCTCAGACACAGACACACAGACACACGCACACAAGCAATTTTTTTTTAGACAGATCTTACTATGTAGCCCTAGCTGGCCACAAACTCCTAGTGCTCTGCCTCGGAGTGCTGGGATTAAAGGCATGTACCACTGTGAGCCTGTGGACTGTACTAGGAAACTTGGCAAAGTTGAATGGGTTCACAGACCTCAGATCCCATCTGAGGATGTAGGTGTTTCCCTGCTTCCCACCTGATTCTTGGCCTGGAACGTGACCAATGGTCACATACATCAGAACAGAGTTCTCCATGCTAATGAGGTATGGACTCTGAGGGTTTAGCCAATAAGCTTCCCTTCTTGAAAAAGGTGTTTAATCTCTGGTCCATCCTGAGGAAGTGGTATGCACCCATTTTCCATGACCAACAGTCAATAAACGGTGGATAAGTACACACTGCTTCTTTCATCAAGAACCTCTGTGCAGAACATGGAGAAAACCTTCTTCAGGCCACGCCATCTAAAAAGTTTCTATAGACTTGCCACCACTGAGCTATGCCAGAGTTCCCCTTCTCCACCCTCCCAGACTGCCCCACCCCGGCAGACTCACTCAGTTCCCAACTCCCCTCCACTTCTGGAGGCATCTGGATGACCCCGAACTCGTGCTCTTCCTTGCAAGCCCGTGGGACTGCTCCATTCCAACTCTGTGAGGTTTCCAGTCACAACTGGACACCCAGGAGTCAGGAAACCCCAGCTTTGACCTACGTAGTTTTTCACTGGGGCTGAGGCCCCAACCCAAGGCTGCATGCATTCTCTGACCTGCTGAGCAGTGCACTGGCAATTCCCACAAGCCCAGCACCCAATGACAGCATAGGGTAAATACAGTCTATCGACCCTCATTTCGCCTGCCCAAACCGCATTTCCACACCCCGGCAGCAAAGCTGGAACTCGGAACTCCAGACCACCATGCCCAGCTTCAATCATATTGTTTAAGGGCCCTTCCATGACAGAACTTTAGGGAGGCTAGGGTGAGTTCAGTACCTGAGAGGATGCTAACAGTAGTTTGTTGACTGACAAAAAGGACCAAGCTCAGTTATCTGCTGGTGTCATCCTGCTTCTTTGGGATTCCTAGTCTCCATTTTCTCTATGCAGCTAGAAGTCCTAGAAATTGAGGTACATTAAGAGTTGTAGGGTTGCCAGGTGGTGGTGGCGCACGCCTTTAATCCCAGCACTTGGGATGGCAGAGGCAGGAGATTTCTGAGTTTGAGGCCAGCCTGGTCTACAGAATGAGTTCCAGGACAGCCAGGGCTACACAGAGAAACCCTGTCTCGAAAAACAAAAAAAAAAAAAAGAGAGAGAAGTTGTGGGGTTGGGTTAAACCAGTCTTCATGGATCAAATGGCTGCAGAGTCAAGTGGTCCAAAAGTCAACAGGACTTCGAGGCAAAGGTAAAAAGTCATGAACAGACCAGGCAGCTACCCAAAGATTAATGTAACTGATGAACTAGGGGGAACCCAGGATTTGCTAAATCCTTGGCAGAATTCTAGAGACCTCACTCAGAAACTATGCTGACTTCTGTTTCTCTCAAAAGCAGAGAGCTCTCTGTCTCAGAAGCCCTTTGGTTTCAGAGTGTGAAAGCAAACGATAGAACCACCTAAGCCCGAAACCTCAAAAGGAGAAAGATGTAAGAGACCTATGTTGTTCAAAAGAACTAAGGGGTTGCCTGGACATTATGGTATACGCCTTTAATCCTAGCACTCAGCAAGTAGAGACAAGTATTCACTCTATGAGTTTGAGGCCAGTCTGGTCTACATACTAGGTTCCAGGTCAACCAGAGACACATAATGAGATGCTATCTTAAAAACAAACAAACAAAAATCCCACAACAGCAAGCAGCACAGTACAGACTGTCTTGGAGGAAGAGGAGAAGAGGAAAAGGAGAGAGAGGAAAGGGAGAGAGGGAGAGAGGAAAGAGGAAAAAAGAGAGAGAGAGAGAGAGAGAGAGAGAGAGAGAGAGAGAGAGAAAAAGAGAGAGGTGTCAAAGCCTACATATAGAACTAAAGAAATAAACACTGTGTGTGTGTCCTGCTCCATACCATCTCTGCCTCTTTCCTTCAGGCAGGGTCTCTTGCTGAAGCTAGATAGAAGCTGGTGGTAAACAAGCCCCAGCAAATCTTGTCTCCATTCCCCCAAAGTACTGGGGTTAATGGACTACCACATCAGGCTTTTTTCCTTAACATGAATACTGGGGATCCAAACTTGGGTCCTTGTTCTTGTATAAGCATAAACTCTTACCCACTAGCCAATATCCCTGCAAGGATCTGTATTTTTTTTAAATATATTTCTCAGCCAGGCAGTGGTGGCACATGCCTTTAATCCCAGCACTTAGAAGGCAGAGTTAGGCGGATCCCTATGAGTTAAAAGCCAGCCTGGTCTACAAAGCATTCTAGTACAGTCAGGGCTATATAGTGAAACCCTATCTCAACACTCCCTCCACCACAAAAAAACAGAAACAAAAAGTCTCTTGGTCAGGTATGGCGGCGAGCACCTTTGAGGCCAGTTAATTCCATGATAAAGCAAGTTCCAGGACAGCCAACAGAGAAACCTTATCTTAACACACACCCCACCTCTGTGTGTTTGGGTATACATATATATCTGTGTGTGTGTGTGTGTGTGTGTGTGTGTGTGTGTGTGTGTTACGCGCGCGCGCACACAAGTTAGTATGGAGGTCAGAGGACAGCCTGCTGGAGTCTGTTACCTCCTTCCACATGTGGGTCCTGGAAACTGAACTCAGGTCACCAGGCTTGGCAGCCAAGTATTTTACCTGTGGAGTTATCTTTTAGGACCCAAGTTACTTAATATTTTTTTTTAAGTTTTATTTATTTATTTTATGTATGAGAGTACAGAGTCACTCTCTTCAGACACCAGAAGAGAGCATCAGATCTCATTACAGTTGGTTGTGAGCCACCATGTGGTTACTGGGAACTGAACTCAGGTCCTCTAGAAGACCAGTCACTGCTCTTTAACTGCTGACCCATCTCTCCAGCCCTACTTAGTATGTTTATACCTTTATTTTCTCATTAATGAAGTCTATCTGTGCAACTGCAGCAACTTAAATCCTTACTACTTTTGATCTTTTAAATTGGCCCAGTTAATCATGTCCGTTTGCATGTACATGATCCCACATCAATGCTAAAGTCAGGATACCAGAGGGTGCTGCCTGGCTGAGGTTGTTCCATGGCCAAAATCTAATGGTCGACTTTAAATCTGAGCCTCTAAACTGTATATATTCTTCCCATTTTCCTCCCACTGGTATTTGTGTTACATCCTCTACTTTTTTTTTCCTGCAAACCTGTTGTTTGCACTGATTTTGCCATTTGGAGGCCTCTGGATTTTCTACTCTATGGCCTTGTTCTGAGTTTGGGCTAGAGATACACCCTTAGTCTGAAACATTTGTGTGGCATCAGATCTCTGGCCCAAGCCACACTCTTGCCACTATTCCCATACTGTTCACTTCCAGGTCTACTGCTCCCTGCAGTTCTGGTGCTTAATCAAATTGTAGGATCTTCTTTAGAGCATCCAGCAGGATAAAGGAATTAAGTAATGTCAAGTTTATCTAGCAATACTATGCAGAGAAGATGGAAACTGTTCACAACTAACAATAATATTAAGTGGTTGTGTCTTTCTATATCTCGAGATCACTGCCTTTTTAAGTTTTTTTTTTTTAAAGATTTATTTATTTTGATTTTGTGAGAGTTTTGCCTGCATGTATGTCTATGTATCATGTGCATGCAGTGCCCACAGAGGCTATAAGAGGGCATCAGATCCCCTGGAACTGGAATTACCATTAGTTGTGAGTTAACATGTAGGTGCTAGTATCCTTAGTTTTTATTTTGTTTTTGAGACAAGGTCTCACTGTGTAGGCCTGTTTAGCCTGGAACCTGCTATGTAGACCAGGCTACTCTTAAACTCACTGAGATTCAACTGCCTCTGCATCTGGAGTACTGAGATTAAAGACATATTCCACCATGTCTGGGTTCTTTTTAAATTTTTAATTACATTTAGTGTATATACATTGTGCATTCTCTCCTACCATGTGTCACCTGAGGATTGAACATGGGTCATCAAGCTTGGTGGCAAGCACCTTACCCACTGAACCATCTCACCAGCCCCTAGATTGAGCTACCTGAGACTTATCTCAAAATATTACAAAAGAATATTCCGAGTACATTTAACTGAATTAACTCACTTTCACCTAGCCTATTACTAAAGTAGACACCTCTCCCCTCACAGATGAGGTCCCCACTGCTCTGACACGGCACAGTACTTTGGTGTTCCATGAAGAAGTTCTAAGTGTGAAGGAGTTCAAGAAGACCTCATCCCAGTTCCTAGGGAAGTTGGATCTGAAAGGGTAAACAGAAGCAAACAGTTTCCTGAAGCTGTGCCAATGCTCTATGTCAACTGCCTGGCAGGAAATGCTTTCAGAGGATGGAGATAAACAGACTATCATATTTTGGGGTGAAAATATTCTCTCCAGCTCCTCACAAAACAAATGCACTGGATTTAATCAGCATCTGGCCGAGGGTGAACAGAAAAGGGCACTGAGAATGTTTGAGTGGTACCTGTGGGGGATGTGGCAGCTATCCAGGCTGCCCTTTACGTCTAGCTGTACATGAATCTCACTGCTCAACAGTCATGCAGTCAACATGTCTTCTGGAATATCATGGTTAATTAAATCTTGTAATTTATATTTTAAAAGCAGCATTTAATACTTTTATTTTTTGATACGATCTTAGTCTGTAACCCAGTCTGGCCTGGAACTTACTATGCAGCCCGAGCTAGGTTTGAAATCCCAGTTATCTTCCTGCCTCAGTTTCTCATGTGCTGAGATTACAAGTATAAGCCACATCACCTGTCTTTAAAAACAAGTTTATTTTTCTCAAACTGCAGAGCTATTTAGTTGTTAAGAGCACTGGCTGCTCTTCAAGAGGAAGAAGATTCAATTCCCAGCACTCACATGACAGATTCACAACTGTCTGTATCTGCAGTCCCAAAAGGTCTGACACCCTCTTCTTGCCTCCAGAGGCAACAGGCATGCATGTGGTACACATGCATGTAATGTAGGCAAAACATCCATACAAATAAATATAAAACAACTTTTTGTTTCTTGGTTTGTTTAGTTTTTTTGTTTGTTTTCATATTTTGAGTTTCTCTGTGAAGCCCTGGCTGCTCTGGAACTCACTCTGTAGACCAGGCTGGCCTTGAACTCAGAGATCCACCTGCCTCTGCCTCTTGAGTGCTGGGATTAACGGCATCTGCCACCACCACCCAATACAACATTAAATGTCTTTGGTTTTGTTTGGCTTTTTTTTTTTTTTTTCAAGAAATTTATTTTTTTCTTTTGTGGGGAAAAGAGATATTGTCACTGACCCAGGCTGGTTTTGAATTCCCAATGTAGCCATAGCTGACCTCGATCTGATCTTCCTGCTCTCACCTACTGAATGCTGGGATTACTGGCATGTGCAGCACACTCAGAGTGCTGCTGGGGATCAAATCCAGGGCTTCCTGCTTGCTAGGCAAGCACTCTACCCACCTGAGCCCAATCCCCGCCCTTTATGGATTTTTCTTTCATTTCCCTTCCATCCAGGTCTTCTACAGTCTCTACTCAGGGTCCTCTTGCCTTTGCCTCTTGAATACTGGGGTTAGATACATGCCACCACACCTAGTTCTTAATACTTTAGCACTGTAGAATTGTAATTCTTTCTTACATTTTTTACATAACCAAAAAAATTTCAAAATCTGTTGGATCCATTATCTCAGTTTTTTCCTACCATCCAATTTTCTAAGGGTTTGAACAACACTTAAGCTGGTTTAGTAACTTGGCTGTAACCTAAGATAAAGTTACTCATAGGATCAGGTCTAGAGCAAATCACTTCAAACTCTTTTCCAATACATTTCCATCGGCCCCCACTGTATATCAGAAAGTATATCTGACAACTGCACCTTTACTAAAGAACCCTCTACTGCAACTTACTGTTTCCAGCTGCAGAAAGATGATGACTGAGAAGGCTACCACCAACCAAAGAAATCTGCTGTCCTCCATAAGTCCACCTGGCCTTTTTCTGTCTCCTTTCTCTACTGGCCATCTGCGCTATTTAGTTCCAATCCCAACTACTTATGGTCACTTTCTCCTTCCTAACATTAGGAGTGTCCTCTGTCCCAACCAACTTCATGTTCAATCTTGCCCCGAAACAATAAGGAACAAAACTCCCATAGCCCAAGAAACAACTCACATGCAAGGGATTCATTTCTGTACCTGCTGTGCCTCAGCCTACTTCAGGCACCTCTGATACACCTTGGGGTCATTCCCTACGTCTCACATTCATGACGACCAGCTGTTATTTCCAGTATAAGGCATCTCTGCCTTAGTTATTACAGGGAGGAACAGAAAACCTAAACCTTTAGTGTAGAACCTTTCATGTTGTCTCCTCGACATGAGGAACAGGATGATTCTGGTATGATGGGAAAATAGGAAACAACAGAAAACCTTCTCCTACTTAGACAATAATTGCACAAGCAGAATCTG
Organism: Mastomys natalensis; assembly: GCA_021653895.1. NCBI lineage: Eukaryota > Metazoa > Chordata > Mammalia > Rodentia > Muridae > Mastomys > Mastomys natalensis. Next base: position 185,316 of record JAJTUV010001203.1, read on the forward strand.
CCGGATACAACTGTTCTGGAACTCTAGGATTTACTGAAGGATTGCAGCTTCCACAGTTAAGTCTTGACCAGTAAATCCCAATGAACTAGTCAAACTGAGCTTTTAGCATGGCAGAAGCTACCCATTCTCCTGACCCATGTCAGGCAGCTGTGACTATGCTTCTTACACAAAGCTTATGGCAGCCAGTTTGGACAAAAAGGACCTTTCTCTAATCATTGGGGTATGTGCTCAGACTGTATCTTCTAATCACAAAAGTGTAAGCACAGGGGCCCTGCAGCAAACAAAAAGTTCCTTAACCAGTTTGGATCAGATCTGTCCCCCAAAGGCCTGTACTTTGGCTTAGTTGCCAACTTGGAGCTATCATGAGGTGGTACAGGTCACAGAGGTTTTCTGGTCATGGAAGCCATATCCTTACAGGAGATTGTGAGACCCTGGTTTTTCTTTCATAACCTACTCATAAAAAGAACGGCATTCCTTTGCATATTTCCTGTCAAGCTATTCCCCATCTTGCCACAGGCCCAAGAGCAAGGTAGCTAACACCTTAAATACATCTTTCATCTTTATAAACTGATTATCTCTGGTATTTTATTATAGTAATGGAAAATGGCTTATGTAATTTAGGCAAGTAGCCATTGTTATTCCAAGAATGAACTTAGACACTTATCTAATTCCATATACAAAAAAATTAATTCAGTATGAATAAAAGACCTAAGTGTAAGGCCTAAAACAATAAATAACTCCTAGAAGAAAACCTAAGACAAACATGTCAAAACACTGAATTTGACTGATCTTTAACATAACCAAAGCAAGGAACAAAAGGAAAGATAAACGAGCCTTCATGAGAAGCTTAAATTTCACACATCAAATAATACTATCAACAGAATAAAAGTGAAACCACAGAATGGGAAAAACTATCTTTCCATTATTTTGCTAATAAAGAATTTATATCCAGAATATCTAGATGCTAAACTTCAGTATCTGAACTAATAAAAAATCAAAACAAAGAACTTGAATAGACATTAGGTTAAAAAAAAAAATAAAAAAGATATACATAAGGATGATGACCCCATCCTAAATTCAATCCCATTCTCAGAACATCCAAGGTAGAAAAGACTGGCAGGGCCCCATTTAAAAAAAAAAAAAAAAAAAGAAGAAGAAGAATAGGAGCTAGGGTTAGTGGTGCATGCCTTTCCTTTAATCCCAGCACTTGGGAGGCAGAGGCAGATGGATCTCTGAGTTCAGGGCCAACCTAATCTAGAGAGCAAGTTCTAGGACAGACAGGGCTATACAGAGAAACCCTGTAGGGTTAGAGGAAGAGGAAAGAAAGAGAGAAGTGGGTGTAGTGGTATACCCTTTAGTCCAGAGGTTGGTGGCAGGGAGATCTCTGTGAGTTTGAGGCCAGCCTAATCTACATAGAAAGTTCTAGGACAGCCAGGGCTACATAGAAACCTTTCCTTAAAAAAAAGAAAGACAGAGACAGACACATAAGCCAGTCCTACCCAGAGCTTAATGAAATGAAAAAGATTGCAGTGTCATACTATAAATTTTGTCAACAGATTAGGCAACTTAAATGGAATAGACAAATTCTTAGAAAGTATGAGAACTCAAAAGGGAACAGAAAATATAAGTAGATCTAAGACAAGTAAATAAATTGAATTAATTAAAAATCTTCCCACAAAGAAAAAGCTCAGGTACTGATATTTTCAATCAAATAAGAATGATACCATTTCTATGGAGACTCTTTCAGAAAATAAAACATTTCCTAAATCACTCTACAAGGCCAAAATCTTGTACCAATTTAAAGACACAAAGTAAAAAAAAAAAAAAAAAACCTAGAGATCAGAATCACTTATGAAGATACAAATAAATATTTTCAAGAAAATATTAGCAAGCCAAATCCAGCAACATGTAAAAAAAGTATTATACACAGTGCTGTGGGATTCATCCTAAGAATGAGAAATTGGCTTAATATCTAAACATAAACTAATATAACATTGTCAGATTCAAAAATAAAACCACATGGCCAGATCAATTGATGCACAGAAAAGCATTTGACAAAACCTAGCATTCTTTCATGATTAAAAAAACAAAAAAAGTCAACAAAACTAGTTGACCAGGACTAAACTAAAACTAGGTAGGACTAGAGGGGAATTTTCCTTAACCTAACAAAGAGCATCTAGCATCTACCAAGTTCCAAACACTAAACAATGTGGTGATATAATTCTATAAACCCAGAATCTGGGAGGCAATAGCAGGAAGGCTATGGGTTAGAAACTAGTCTGATCTACACAGCAAGTTCAAGGTCAGACTGACCTACAGAAGGCTCAAAAATCAAGGATCTGCAGCTGATACCTTGTTCTGAATAGTATCTGTACTCCCCCTGAGCACCTATGCTCTGGTGTCATTCCCTTCCTCACATCCTGCCTTTTTGTGTTTATAACCCCTGTGTGAATAAGTAAATTACGATGTGATTTAAATAATTAAATAAAATTTTTTAAAAAGACAATAATAATGGATGCTTGCCAACTGGGTGGGGAAAGACTGGCTCTAGACTGGGCATCCTTTTATGTGTTTTAAGTTTGTATCATATATGTTCAAATATATATTTAAAAAAAAAATCAAGGGTCTGGAAATACAGTATGGTGGGAGGGCCCTCTCACTAGCATACACTGGCCTGTGTTTAGGATCTCCAGCCCTATGGACATTCCAAACATCACATAGTAGATAATAAAAGATTCCATACCAGGAACCAAGGTTCTTGTCATTTCTATTTGACACTGTGTTGATAGCCAGTATCCAGAGGCAGAAATCCTGACTAGAATATTATGATTGAGGTAGGCATGGTGGCATACACCTTTAATACCAGCAGGAGTCTGTATAAGGACTTCCAGGATAACCAGGGTTACATAGACTCTTTTCTAAAAAAAAAAAAAAAGTTAAGGTTGGTTGGTTGTCTATTTTTGAGGTAGGACCTAGAAATGTAGTCCATGGCCTTGAATTTCTGATCCTCCTGTTTCAGACTCCCAAACAGCTGGAATTTAAAGGTGTGTAGCACCAAGCCCTCAGGTCAAATTTTCTTCGTGTACCGATGATCTGACCTTGTCAGTAGAAAATACCAAAGAATCCAACAAAAGTCCCCCACTAGGATTAATAAATGCATTAATGTCACAGGAGAAAAGGCCAATTTTATTCCTATACTCTAGCAATAAGTAACCTGAAAATCAAAGAGAAAACTATTATGATCATAATAGCATAAAATATTTAATATATTTGTTACAAGAAATGCAGGATTTAGCTGGGCCTGGTGTTATACAGTTGTAATTGCAGTACTTAGGAGATGTAGGTAAGAGAATCTTGAATTCAAAGTCATCCTCAGCTATGCTTCAAGACAGAAGTTAGCTGGGTGTGGTGGTGCATGCTTTTCATCCCAGCACTTGGGAAGCAGAGACAGGGAAATGTCTGAGTTCCAGACTAGTCAAGTCTGTATTGTGAAATCCAGCCAAGGGCTACATAATGAGACCTTGTCTAAAATAACTAGATAAAACAATTAAAACTAGGCTCCATGTGTGTGTGTGTGTGTGTGTGTGTGTGTGTGTGTCCTATATAAGGTCCTGTTTCAAAAAAAACGGGGGAGGGAGGAGGCAGGAAGTGAGGGACGAAAAAATATGATAGTTAATATTGATTGCCACCATGTCAGAATATAAACGCCCAGGATATATATCCCCTAAGAGATAAGCCTGTGGGTACACCTGTGACAGACTGTCTTGATTAGGTTAACTGAGGCAGAAAGACCGCCTTAAAAATGAATGGCACCATTCCCTGGGCTTAGGTTCTGGACTCCATAACAACGAGAAAGCTAGCTGAACACCAGCAATCACTGACAGAGAATATACCTGGAGACACTGAATCAGGTACTGAGCAGGCTTTTATTAAATCCTCTAAGCTGCACTCAGGATGGGAAGGGAGTGTAGCCCCAGGGAGGGTTATAGAAGTGAACTTTATATGGGACAGGACAAATGTAAGCTTAGCTGCTCAAGCCCTGATTACCTGCAGAACATTTTCCAAATAAGGGTATGGGAGCATGGTATCTAATGCAGCCTGGTACAAAACTTCAACTGCAGACCCCATCACAGTCTTGTAAGCAACTCATTGGAGGACTGAGACAAAACAGTGTCACCAATGTTACTCCCTATCAATCATTCTTCTCTGCTTCCCAGTTGTGGATGCAATATGAACAGCTGTTTCCATCGCCTGCCACTAGGATTTCCCAGTACCGTGAAACTGTGAGTCACAGTAATCCCTTTCTAGATTTTGCCAGAGTATTTTATCACAGCAGCAGGAAAAGAAAGACACAAACAATAATCACTCTACAACACTGATAAACTAAAGAAATGTATAGGTATTCTATGTTCATGAACTCAAAGTCCAATATGTTTTCTTAAGATTTACTTTTGTTTATGTATATTCGTATGTGCCTGTGTATGTCACATGTGTGTATGAGTGACTGTGGAGACCCAGAGAGGACAGTACTGAGCTGCTCATTGTGGGTGCTGGGAACCAAACACAGATCCTCCGGAGGAGCAGCAAACTCTCTAGCCCTCCAATATTATTTAGATTGCAGTTCTCCCCAAAGAGACCTGAAAATTCAACTCAATCCCTGTCAGACCCCAAAAGTCTTTATGTAGGAGTGGTTCTGATGCTAAGGTCCTATTCCCCAATTGGTTCTTGATCTATCAGTAAAGATGCCACGGGCCAATTGCTAGGAGGAAGGAATAAGCGGGACTTCCAGGTCACCGCAGGCAAGCAAACAGACACAAGGAGAGGACAGAGAGAGATTTTTCCACCATGCTTTGGAATTAGAAAAGCCAACCAGCCTTGTGAGACCACAGCCAACTTCTCCAGGAGGAAGGATGGGGATGACTAGGTCCTGAAGTAGAAGTGAAAATCAATCATAGATGGAAACTAGACTACTCTTTATTCTGTGTGTGTGTGTGTGTGTGTGTGTGGTACATGTGTGCCAAAGAAAGTGCATGGAGGTCAGAGGAAGTTCTGGGAGTTGGTTCTCACTTTCCGCCTTCTTTAAGTAAGGCAGGGTCTTGCTTGTTGCTACTGCTAGACCACATAATTCAAGGTAGCCAGTCCAGGAGTTCTAGCCAATTTCCTGTCTTCACCTCCAATGTCACTGTTGGAGGGCAGGGATAGGAGATGCACACTACAGGTTCTGGCTTTTGGCATGGATTCCAGGGAATCTCAGGTAGTTAGTTAGGCTTGTAGGGCAAATGCTTCTCCTGAGCCTCCCTCCCAAATCACCTTTCAGGCATTTTCAGTTAATTAACATATTCCAAAGCAGGACTGCGATGATATTGGTAAAACTCTGAAATTTCATTAAAATTATATACTTAAAACAGGTGAATTCATGGCTCATCAAGCCCATCCATTGACACTACCTAAGGACTGAGAATTCCTTTGTGCCCAGTGAGGGACCCACCCCCCACTGAGCAATGTTCCTTAAAGTGGAACTTTCTTCCCATTCACGCCCTGCTGCTCACCAGGGGGTGTCATTCCTGCTGAAACCTTGGGCTTTCATCATAGCCCCTTGGAGTTATGAAAGGTAGGTCCAGATCCCAAGACGAAAGAGACTGAAGGCCACCCTGGCCTACATAGTGAGTGGCTTACACAGTGAGTCTCTGTCAAAAGCAAACAAACAAACAAATAAACCTCAAACAAAACTGTGGATCTGCCCTTCCAAGGGAGAGATGAGGAGGCTTGCCGGGAAGGAATGAGACACCCTCACACATTCCTCTGCATCCCCTACCAACCTGCCAAGAAATACCTGCCATCCCCTGGAGTCTTACCAGTCCCCACCCCCACAGTCCCAAGGCCTATGTCTGACCTTCATCCCCAGCATTAAGAGATCTTCTGACAGAACGGCCTCTTCCCAGCCCTACCTCCTTCTCCTCGGTCGTGTTGTTCGGCTAGTCTTATCACCACCTCACACATAAGTGGTTTTGGAGTGGCGAGACCCCTGAGTATGGACCGAAAGAGCCGCTGCATGCACCTACTCTCACAAATGTTTTTAGCGCAACAAGTCACGGGATCCACACTGACCTGTCGCGGCGAGAAAGTCTTCGTAAAACAAGCGCCCGCTTCGCGTCTGAAGCAGATTAAGGCTGGGAACACGTGCCCTCCCCCAGCCCGGCCACGCCCACCACGGGTCCCGCCCCATCACCAAGCCCCGCCCACGGCGCGCAGCAGTTAGCTTGGCAACTGGCGCGAAAGAAGAGCTGCGGGAACGTCGAAGGCGTGTCCGTATGTGCGCTGTGCGCGTGCGCCCGGAGAAGCTGGCCTGGTGAGGGGCTGTACCCAGCATATGAGGGGCGGAAGTGTAAGGGGCAGGGGTCCTGCCTTCTAGTCCGCCCCCGCTTGGATTGCGCGATGCAGGCGAAGGGGAGTTGGGGTCGCGGGGGAAGCTGCCGCCCGGATCCGGGCCTGGGTGCGGTTGACTTGTCTGTGTATGTGTCCAGGGAAACATGGAATACTGTCTGGCCGCCGCGGCGCTGAATGGGGTGGACCGGCGCTCGCTACAGCGCTCTGCTCGGCTGGGGAGGGAAGTATTGGAGCGCGCCAAGAGGAGGGCAGTGGACTGGCATTCTCCAGAGCGATCCAGAGGCAGCGTGGGGGTCCTTTACCGCCAGGGCCCCTACCAGGAACGATGGTCGGTCCCGGGTTCCCAGCGCCTCCTAGAAGAGGTGAGGGCGGGAGCTGGGGCACTATCTAGCCATTCTCGGCCTCCACTGGGCAGGAGGAAGCCTCCCACATCCAAAAGATGCAACCCATCCCAACAAAAAGTGGAAAAGCCGTTTGGAAACTTTGACTCATTTTTTTTTACACAGTCTCATATAACCCAGGCTGGCCTTGAACTCCTGCCTACGCTTAAGGTACTAGTATTAAAGGCGTTGTGCACCAGCACGGTATGACCCAATTCTTTTTTAGTAACAAAAGAATAGTAGTATCCTGTTTACTTATAAAATAAAATTTCTTACAGGGTGTGGTGGTGCACACCATTAATCTCAGCACCCAGGAGGCAGAAACAGACAGATCTCTGAGTTTGAGATTAGCCTGGTCTACATAGCAAGTTTCAAGCTAACAAGTGGTACTTAGTGAGACCCTGTCTAAAGTAAATAAATACAATTTTTAGTGTGGTGCCAGAACTTGGAAGATCGGGGCTAAGAATCAAGTACAAAGTCTTCATAGTGTACATGTAACCTTGTCTCAAAAATCATAAACAACAATAACATTTCTTTCCCACTACTCAATATTAAGTAAAGCCAGCCAACTGATCATTTAGTTCTGGATAAATTGCACATCTAGTTTACAGAGTTAGAATTCTTTCTCGGCAAGATCCTTCTTACCAGTTTCAGCATGCAGAAGCTTTCCTAAAAATGAAAAGGGCTATTTCTCACATGATGCCCTTCTCCAGTAGGGATTTGTAGGTCTCACCTTTGACTTGGCATTTATTAAAACAGAGAGAAGAAAGGCGCCCAACCCTTAGTGCTTCCTTCAGAACAATGGCTGAATTCATGGACTATACTTCAAGTCAATGTGGGGTAAGTTGGTGTGAATTAACACTGTGCCCCGATCTGTGCTTGGGAGGAATCAGTGCTCCTCTATCCCATGACCTATAGGCCTTCATAGAAGCAGATTATAATTAGTTAATTAAGCCAGGTGGTGAATGCAACTTAGAATTCACCCAGCACGCATTGACTGGTTTCCTAAATCTAGTTGAGGATACAGCTGTAAACAAACCAGAAATGTTCTTCATCTGTATTTGAGTTTTCAGTTGTGTGAAGGAGTGTCGTGCTTATTTGCTGAATTCCACACTTTGATTTTAGAATGTTTCCTTTTCCCTTTGAAATGAAGTTAAAATCTTCAGGATCACACCTGAATTATTTTGTTTTCAGAATGTACTGAATCAAAACCTTCAAGTCTATATGTTAGGTTTTTTTTTGTTTTTCTAGACAGGGTTTCTTTGTGTAGCCTTCCTTATACTGGACCATGCCCCTGTAGACCAGGCCAGCCTCACACTCACAGAGATCCACCTGCCTCTGCCTCCTGAGTACTCCGATTAAAGACCTGTGCCGCCACCACCCATATGTTTGAATGTTAGGTCTTAACCTTCAGTGATTGTTTCTAGTTTTCCACTGGTATGTTCCAGAATATATCAATGGGTTTATAAACAGTTGGTGATAAAGATGGCCATGTGAATCAGGTACAGGTATGTGGTTTTCTAGTGGCAGGACCTGCTTCCCATGATCAAACCATGTCCTGTAACGTTCAGCTCTCCTGATGGTCACTCTTAAGCCTCACCTAACGCATGTGACCAAGCTGTGAGAGGTTAGCAATGCACTTCTGGACATGAAACTTCCTTCATTGTGTTCTTTAGCCTTTAGTAAAGTTCAGATTTCTAAAGACTCGGGCTTTATTATTGACTTCTTTGGCTTACACTCAAAGATGAATAGTAAATTATCACAACACCATGACCTCGGAGTCACCAGGTTTTACTGTGAGTGGCCTAGCTTTAAGGATATTGGTGTACAAACAGGATGGAAAAGAATTGTTTTCACTATGTTTTTAGGCTTCAAATGTCAAGATCTGTAAACTGCCAGTCTTTCTGTTTTGTTGGACATAAGATCTGGAGTGGCCCAGGCTGGCCTCAGACTTGCTAATTAAGAAAGCCTGGCCTTGAACTCTTGATCTCCCTGCTTCCACCTTCTGAGGAGAGAGATCTTGGAACATCTACTGCCAACTTCTGTCTTTTACAAACATTCTTTAGCTTCCAAGAATAGAATTTCAACCAATGAGATACAGTTGAGAGAATATTTTTAATGTTCATATTTATCCTAGGGTGGTTATAGGACAATCTGTACCCTCAGCTCTACTACAAAATGGTTAACTTAGACGCTTGGTTCATGGTTCAGTCAAAGGAATCATAGTTGTCTTTGAGGCTTAGGAAACTGGTGTTCATGTAGGTTTTCAGCTGTGTTCCACTTCAGTCCTGTTATGGAATGGCTCTTCAGAACTTCTTGGCTTTTGAAGACTTAGAAAAGTGTTCTGGATTTGGCTCCACAATTTTAAAGCAGCCCTTAAAATGTCATAGGTCCATGTCCTGAGTCCTCTTCTCAGCTTCTCATTCTTTCTCATCACATTCCTTTGACACTGTCCCTACAGTATGTTCCAAACAGGCTTAGGATGTCTTTAGTACTCATAGTCCAGGGCAAATCTAAGGTTAATTTGGAAGGGGAGGAAGGAACTAAACAAGAATGTAGCTTTCTGATCTTTGGGGTTATTCCTAAACTAGAGAGCTCTCTCCTTCCATTCCCCTGTGTGAAATCCTGGGGCAAAAGGCTGCGTGGCTTTTAGGTTTATGTTTTGTAGGTTTCTGTTTTTCTTCAACTTAAGGAAATTATTCCATTCTTCCCACATCCTTGTCTGAGAACCTGGAAAGTAAACACAGAAGTGTAGATCTGACTCTGTCGGGTGAGGAAGTGAAAGGGTGTGTGTACTTGACATTGAAGCAAAGATGTGAGAACCTTTACCCTAACAGAGAACATGGTCCCAGCCTACCTTTATTCAGTTGCTCAGAGTTCTTGCCCTACAGAGGCAGCAGATGGCAGCAAAGCCATGCCAAATACAATTTCCCTGTCTCATCGCATCAGGCTTAGGCTTATGAAAAGGACAGGTGATTTCACTTTTTTTTTCTCATGTTTCCTTCCTTAACCTTACTTTGCGGAAGTATTAGAGAGTCTGAAACTTTGGCCAGAATATTTATGTTTTTTCACATCACTTCTCTAGAAATACTACTCATCTATACCAGAGGATGGAGGGGCAACCCACGTCTACCGTTATCACAGAAGGAAGCCTCCAGGAATGCACATGTCCTCAGACACAGGGCACAGTCAAGAACAAGTACGTGGCTCTGCCATTCTGCACAGCACCTGCGTGTCTCAAGGTCTCAACCTTGGTTTGGAAGTCCCTGAGGGATTTTGTGTTATCAGCTGCCTGTGTGACTCAGCATGACTGGGCCCAGCAGACGTGTCACTTGACAGCGGCAGGGAACTCCCAGAAGTAGGATTTTTATTTATTGCACTCTAGGATCTTCAGGTGAACCTGGACTTCTGGGCTGTGGAGTTCTTAGGCAGGCTTAAGAACCATATATTTTTGTATACATCTGGGAATACAAGAGAGGATTGTTTCAAAGGTTTTATTTTTGAGTTAGGTGGATAGTCCACACCTTTAATCCTAGCACTTGGGAGACAGAGGCAGGTGGCTCTCTCGAGCTTGAGGTCAGTCTGGTCTACATGAGAATTTTAGGACAGCCAAGGTGACATTGACAGCCAGAACAACTTTATTTTCAACTAAATATATACATGCGTGTCTATGCATGGATATGTGCAGGTACAACAAATCCAGAAGAGGGTGGTTGCACTGGAACTGAAGTTAACCAGTGGTTATGAGCCACCTAGTGTGAGCACAGGGAACCAAACATGGGTCCTCTGCTCTTTTTTTTTTTTTTTTTTTTTTTTTTTTTTTTTGTTTTTTTCGAGACAGGGTTTCTCTGTGTAGCCCGGGCTGTCCTGGAGCTCGCTCGGTAGACCAGGCTGGCCTCGAACTCAGAAATCCGCCTGCCTCTGCCTCCCAAGTGCTGGGATTAAAGGCGTGCGCCACCACCGCCCGGCTCCTCTGCTCTTAAGAACTAGAGGCCTTCATCATATACTCTGTCTTTTAATAGGCGTTGTCATTTGAAAGCTAAAAGTTTTGCTTGTTCAATGGAAGTAAGCTTTTTGGTTTTGATTAAGTCCAGATTCAGATCCCTAAGTTAACCTCCTGACTCTTCTGGCTTGTTAGTCATGTCAAGGTAGTAGAGTGGAGAGGTTTAACAAAAATGGCAGGCGTGAGCGTGGGTAGATGAGTGGGCTCATTGCAGGCTCCAGAACCCTTTAAGTTCCTCTCTGGGATGTGAAGAGTCTCCAGAACCTGTGTCCTGCAATTCCCTCGCCACCCTGGCCTGAGCTCTCTTATGAGAGTGCTGTTAAGCTCTATTAAGTGAGGTGTATATGTGGCAGAATGTCATTGCTCTCTCCTGTGATGTACAAAAGGGGTGCCTCTAAGGCCTTATCCTTATTCCCTGCTGATAACGCTTCTTGGAGAAGCAGGAAACGAAACTGTTGCTGAGAGTCCGATAAGTATCGTGACTGTAGCATTTCCATCTTCCCATCCATCCAGGAGCCCCATGTTACAGTCCAGGAAACCAAGGCTGTGAGTTTAGAGAACCCTGCTCGTATGCAGCAGGCATGGGACTGGCTCTTACATTTGCCAGACTCCAAAGCCTACATAAGGAAAACATGATTAAAAATAGTTCTAAGTATATCAGACAGATCACTAATAACAAGTGACAGATGAGAAAGGGCATACAAAATAATCCTAATAAGATAAAAGAAAATGTCTTTGCTTTCTGAAGGTCAAAGCTTATCTTAGTCCTAATCAATATTTGTCTTGACAGAGAAACTGCAGAGAAGAGACATCTGTTGGTCCAGGAAGCATCTACCAAACATCAGAGCATTCTCAAGAGTCATCTTGGCCTGTGAGTACAGAACTAAGTGTACTGGGTTTCACCACCTTTCTATAAGCATGCTGACCCATTACTTATTGGGCTCTGTTTGTGTGGGCTCTATCGTGTCTTCAAATTGGAAGGTTTACACTTGAGGATCCACAAGATTGTGGTTTGGTACAAAATGCTGTTTTCTCGGTGTCCTTTCCCTCACTGGAGGTTTGAGGGATGCTCTGGGTGCCTTAGCTCATGGTTGGAAAGAATGTGAAGCATTCACAGCTCTCTTCTAGGCTCAGCTGGGCTGGCCTTGGCTCCTGTTAGAATTCCACCATCTGTTAAAGCAGCAGGAGGGCCTGACCTCTGCTTGTAAAATGCAGCCATTGCTAAGATTCCAGAACGTGTACATGTGGTGATACCAGGTTCCAAATCATTTGAAGTCTTTCTGTGGAAGGAAAAAAAAATAGAAATAGGTAATTGTTTCACTTTCAGGATCAAGGGGTAAGTGGTCTAGATTCTAGCAAGTTTGTTTGGGATTTAGAAGAGCTGGAATTCTGAAAAAAGGAACTTGGACACATTGCTGCAATAAATCCCTTTTTGTTTGTATACAGTTTGTTACTAGCTAGGATTCAGAATATTCTAGAATTATTAGCAACTAAAGAAATCTGCTTCTAGTACAAAAGCAAGCTGTCCAGCATGGGAGTCTCCATTGGTGCTGTTTTTGATAATTCTGATTGGCCTGTTGTTCCAGTGTAAGAGATAGGAATTTTTTTTAATGTGTATGTGTGAATACTTGTGTGTATGTGTACCACATGTGTGCTTGGCATCCTCAAAGATCAGAAGAGGGTATTAGGATCCCTAGAACTGGATTTATAGGGTTTTGTAAGCCACTGTCTGGGTTCTAGGATCCAAGTCTGCATCCTTTATAAAAGCAGCAAACAAGTGCTCTTTACTGGTATCTTATCTTAATTAGGGTTTTACTGCTGTGAACCAACACCATGACCTAGGCAAGTCTTATAAAGACAACATTTCCAGCCTGGTCTAAAGTTCCAGGACAGCCAGGACTACACAGAGAAACTCTGTCTCAAAAAATCAAAAAAAAAAATAATAATAATAATAATAATAAGGAAAGAAGGAAGGAAGGAAGGAAGGAAGGAAGGAAGGAAGGGGAAGGGGAAGGGAAGGGAAGAAGGGAAGGGAAGGGAAGAAGGGAAGGGAAGGGAAGAAGGGAAGGGAAGGGAAGAAGGGAAGGGAAGAAGGGAAGGGGAGGGGAGGGGAGGGGAGGGGAGGGGAGGGGAGGGGAAGAGGAGAGGAGAGGAGAGGAGAGGAGAGGAGAAGAAGAGAAGAAGAGAAGAGAAGAGAAGAGAAGAGAAGAGAAGAGAAGAAAGAAAAGAAAAAGACAGACAACATTTAATTGGGGCTGGCTTACAGATTCAGAGGTTCAGTCCATTATCATCAAGGTGGGAGCATGGCAACATCCAGGCAGGCATGGTGCAAGCAGAGCTGAGAGTTCTACATCTTTATCTGAAAGCTGTTAGTGGAAGACTGCCAGGCAGCTAGGACTAGTATATTAAAGCCCACTCCCACAGTGACACACCTACTCTAACAAGGCCACACCTCCAAATAGTGCCACTCCCTGGGCCAAGCATATACAAAACCATCACAACTGGTGAGCCATCTCTCCAGCCCCTCACACAAATGCACACTTTCTCACTGCTGCCATGTATGGAGATGTGCAGAGCATGTCCTTGGCTGTGATTCTGAGGCCCCTGGGTATTTTCACGGTTGACCTCTGGTAAACAGTGCCATTGCTTCCTTCCTCACATCAGTTAAATGGTGGTAGACCTTTAGTTTTTCAGAAGTGATAAGAGCAAAGTAAAATTTGAAAATGTTGACCTGAAGTTTGTCTGCAAGGTAAGGTGGGATGAAAGTATAAATATTTTCATTTATTCCTGCTATAAAATTCGCTAGCCATTAGTCTCCCACATTTGGTATAAAAAAATGATAACTCTGCCTTTGGTTCCTTCTAAGCATTGAGTAGACAAGAAGTAGCAACAGCAATCCAGATGCATTTTTTTTCTTTTGAGACAGGCCCTGGCTAGTTTGAGACTCTGGGTAGATCAGACTAGCCTTGAAGTCACAGAGATCCACCTGCCTCTTTCTCCCAAGTGCTGCAGTTAAAAGTGTGTACCACCATGCCCGTCTCAACCCACATGCATCTGGACTCTTACCCGCTCTCTCCTGGTTTGTGACTTTGCTTTTTTGTCCTGTGAACAAAGGCTACACCCTGCCAATGCACCTGCCCTGAGCCACATCCCAGCCAGGTATGATCTAGTCCTGAATAATGGTCTGCATTCAGTTCTGAATACTGTCTCACCAACTCCAGCTTTCAGGGCTCTGCAACATCAAAAAGCCCATCTTCCAAGGAAGTGCTTCAGTGACAGAAGGCATCCATTCATATTATTAGCTTTAGGAGAGAAACAATGCCACTTCTCAAGGAAGTCTAACAAAACGTGACTAAAATTCTTATTGTTCTAACAGACTTTGCCAGTCTCTACTCATAGGTACCATTTTCTTTTTCTGATCCCCAAGCAGCATTGATTACCCTCTCCCTCTGCCCAGCCCTACTTTGCCTAAGGTCCCCGTCATCTTCTTTTTTGTTTGGTTTGGTTTTGGTTTGTGTTTTTTTTTTTTTTAAGTCAGGGTCTTTTTTTTTTTTTTTTTTTTAATGTAACCCTGGCTGTCCTGAAACTCTATATAAAACAGGCTATCCTCAAACTCACAGAGATCCTACTGCCTCTGTCTCCAGAGGGTATGAGCAGCCTCAACAGTGGGATAGTCTTACAATTCTACATGTTCCTATAACACTTTGTCTTTTACAAAATTCTCACGTGCTTGCTTATCAGGTAGGTAGTCTCACAGATTTAGTTTGTTTTTGGGTTTTTTTTTTTTTTTTTTTTTTTTTTTTTTGGTTTTTCGAGACAGGGTTTCTCTGTATAGCCCTGGCTGTCCTGGAACTTACTCTGTAGACCAGGCTGGCCTCGAACTCAGAAATCTGCCTGCCTCTGCCTCCCAAGTGCTGGGATTAAAGGTGTGCGCCACCACCACCCGGAGTCTCACAGAGTTAGAAAGAAGGCAATGAGCATAAAGGCAGAGAGTCACCAAAACAAGTTTTTTTTTGTTTTGTTTTTTTATCATGTGACCAACCCGGGCCTTGAAAGAAGGATCCCTTATCTGTGCATTTGCCCACTTCTAGCATACAAAGGCAGCCTGGTGGAGATGCTAAAATGGCTCTGAGATCTGTCTTTAAACCACATAATCTCTTTTCCTTCCAGACTGAGAACAACCCTAAGGACCTCTACATAGAAGTCTATCCAGGGACCTATTCTGTCACTGTGGGCTCCAATGCCTTAACCAAGAAGACACATGTGGTTGCAGTTGACTCGGGGCAAAGTGTGGACTTGGTCTTCCGTGTATGATGTTGACCATCACTGCCATCATTCCACTCTTTAAGTAACAAGAAGAATAAAACCACCCTACAACTCTCTTAATAATGATGCATCAATCTTGATTTTAATGCTGGCTGTAGTGGGGCAGCCTTTCTGTACTGGAGTCTATCTCTTTCAAGCTCGTTTTAACCTGAAATTATAGAAGTTCCCCATCCTTGTGTGCCTGAAAACAATAATGTAATGGTGCTGTCTAAACAGCTTTTACTGCTGGCTTTCCAAGTAAGTGTTAATTATGGTAATAAAGGGAGAGATTGGAAATAAAAAGAATTCATTTTATTGGTATTAAAAAGAAAGACAGTGTTTCCTATGTACACCTGTAGGCTTGATGAGAAGACAGTACAGATGCGATGCACTTGCCCAAAGCGATGGGCACACCTGTCCCTTCTGTGACTAGGCATCCTAAGCAGTTCATAGGCCACTGACAGGGAGTTCCAGTGCAGGACCACCAGCTTCTGTGCTCCTCACAACAGGTGCTTCTGAATGCTGCTTCCCTGTAGGCCTCAGGAGAGCCCATCACCGCTCAGCCTCCTCCTGTTCCGTTGTCAACTACTCTGTCACCCCTTTTCAAGTGTTTACTTCATGATCCTTTAACTTGCTGTAAGAGAAAAAGCTAAATTCATCTATGCTGACTGTACTTTTAAAGATTTTTGCTTTTTAAGATGAGACAGAATCTCACAGTGTAGTAGCAGACTGGCCTAGTACACACTGTGTCACCTAGGTTGGCTTCAGACTTGAAACAATCCTGTTACAGCTTCCCAAATCTTGGGATTTACAGGCATGAGCCACAATGCCTGGTTTGCTTTTAAGATTATTTCTGTGTGCTAGTATTTTACCTGAATGTATGTGTACTACTTGTGTTCCTGGTTACCCATGGTGGCCAGGACATGGTTGCAAGTTGCCATATGAGTGCTGGAACCAAACCTGGGTCCTCTGTAAGAACAACAAATGCTCTTAACCAATGAGTCATCTCCATTTTTAAAATTACGTGTTATGTGTGGACTTTGCACCTGTGGCTATAGGTACTCTCAAGAGTCCAGAAGGAGGGATCTGATCCCATGGAGTGGAGTCACAGGTGCTTGTGAACTGCCTGACTCGGGTGCTGGGAACATTTAGGGATCCTTGCACACACTCCTGGAAGCCTGGGATGAACTTTGTGGGTCCTGTATGCCTTCTGACATAGGCAAAACAGTGGGCATGTGTGGTTTTTCTGGAAAGGAGCCATAGCTTTACGCTTCTCAAACAGAAAGACCCCAGAAAGAACTATTTAAGGGTTCCTCCAGTACCCTGCCCGGACATTCTGCTTTACCCAGATGGTCAGGGCTTTCTTTTAAGGGAATTGTTCCCCTAGTTGTCCAGATGCCCTGACCTCATTTTCATGTTCAGCTTCTGGTTAAGTTCGCCGTTGGTAGCTTTCAGAGCTAGCTCCTAGGTATCTTATTGTGACAACGTCTTATTCCTAAACCCAAGATCAGTTAGTTGGAGACAACAGTAGGTAGCAGCTTTTCTTATTCTAGCTAGTGTCCTTGTAAGGGAATGCATAGAGCCATGTTCAGAGGGCAGAGGACCCACAAACCAGTGGATCTTTGGGACTTGACAGACTTGTATCAAGTACTGTCTTGGAATACTAGTACTACTTCCTTACAAGGACACAAAGCTGGAAAGGAAAAAGCTCTGTCACCTGCTGTTGTCTCCAGCTCTGGCTCACACAGCTTTATACATATGAGTCATCTTTGCCACTTGACTGTGACAGACAGTACTGTATCTGCATGGTGGCTTCCACCTGTAATCCTAGAAGCAGGTTAGTCGGGGCTATATAACCAGACTCTGTCAAAACTGCTGAGACAGCAAAAACAACAGAGGCTGGAACTTCTCAGGACTAGGTCTAAAAAGGAAGAAAGAGCTGGGAATGGCTCTTTCCCCACAACCCATGTAGGATATTCTCTATGAAGATTTAGAATATTCCTAATGATGCTCCATGGGCCAGCTCCAGAAATTAATCTTTTCCTGGGATGCAACAAAATACTTAGGACCCAAAAGAAACATTTCTTATTTATTTCTATATTTTTTTGAAGATTCATTTTTAGCCTGGCTGTGGTTGTCACAAGCCTTAAATCCCAGCACTCGGGAGGCAGAGGCAGATGGTTCTTTAAATTTGAGAACAGTCTGGTCTACATTGTGAGTTCTAGAATAGCCAGAAGTATACACAAAGAGACTCTGTCTTGAAAAACAAAACAACAACAACAAAAGGACTCCTTTTTATTTATGTATATGTGTGCATATCCGTATGGTGTATGCCATGTGTATATGGGTGCCTGTGGAAGCCAGAACAGGGTATCAGACCCCCTGGAGCTGGAGTAGCAGATGATTGTGAGCTGCCCTGTGTGCATGCTGGCACAGAACTCTGCTTCTCAGGAAGAGCAATAAGCACAGGGTTTATTTGTAGTCCTGGAACTCACTCTGTAGACCAGGCTGGCCTTGAACTCAGGGTGACCTGTCTCTGCCTCCCAAGAGCTGGGATTAAAGGCATGAGGCACCACCACCAAACTTTTTTTTTTTAAAGAAATATATATATCGAATAGACTAGACCTGCCCTAACTTGTCCCCAACCCTGGAGTGTAGGGGAGTCACCTAAGAAAGTGGAAACAAGATCTCAACTTCCTGGAACTGAAGACTTACTTCTGTGGTGAGAATAAACTGCTCATAGGCTAGATAATCCTTTTGGCTAAGTAGCTGTTCTAGGAACAAGCCAATGGCTTCAAATAAGGACTTGCAGTGGGTCTCAGTTTGCACAATGCCTAGAGGCCCTTAAGCCTGTAGCCCTGGAGCATAGTATGCCTACCATAAACCCTCCTCAGTGGGCCAGTGACAACAGGCCATGCTTTTCCAGGCCACCTGCCTCATTCAGCTCTGTCATCTCACCTAGACTTCTGATCTTCCGGCAATCTGATAGGAATTTAGAAAGGATAGGTACGAGGCAGAAAATAACACACATCTCCAACCCACAAAGGTATGCTTCACAGTCCTCGGCTCAAGGTGAAGCTAGGGGTGGCCACAGTATCTGTTAAGTGTAAAATGAGCAGCAAAATATGGTGCTCCCCTATCTTACTGAAGGGCCCATGTAGACAATCCAATCTAATTACCAACACTTAAGGTCCAGTTTCTATATTTGCTCGGGTCTTGACTCTCATCAACACCTGGAAGCGGTGCCCTGTTAGCAGATGTGAAGACAGAAAGGGGAAGATATAACTATGGATGTTGGTAGAGTACTTGCCTAGTATTCATGATGGCCTGGGCTCTCTCTACCTAGGAACCACATAAACCTGACATGCCTGTAATCCCTGCCCTCAGGAGGTAGAGGAAGGAGGATCAGGAATTCAAAGTTCAAAGGCAGCTTGCCCTACAGGAGACCCTGTCTTAAAAAAGTGGAAGATATTAAATAGACCTACAGATCAGAGCACTAAGATCAACCAATCAGTCCTTTCTTATTCTTGTGGAAGCTACCATTTCCCTCATCTGACAGTTTCCCCCCACAGCTTGCATTCTATACATTAATTACATCCAAGCCCACCAGGGTATACCTGATTCTCAAAAGACCCATGCAGCCCTTAGCCCTGCCAGGGAAGCTATCGACACACCCCTGGTATAACATACCTGGCTTTCCAGGGGGTGGTTCAGGCCCGTTTCTCCTCCAGTACCTCCACTGGGGCTTGTGGGGGCTGCACTGCCGCAGAGACGTCTCAGAAAGGACGGGGTCAGTATTGACTGCCCTGCTTACCATCTGTCCCTGGGGTAGTCCCATCTCCAGATGATTCTCTGAATTTTCTCCCTCAGAGGACAAAGAGCACATATTGTAGCTGAATGCTGCTCCTGCCTCCTCTTTGGGACCTTGTAGGGGCAAAAGCTGAGCTGTGGACTTCTCCTCTGGCTCTGGAAGTTTTCTGGTTGTTAGCTCTGAGGTCCTAGTCAGAGGCCACCAGCTAGGCCCCACCACAGGGCAGCTGCTCTGACACTGAAGCTGGCAGTGGACACAGGAAAGGCAGGGAGGGCATAAGAAGGATGAGTCCAGAGGATGCCTGTGTGTGGTGCATCCAGCACTGGATTCAAGCTGGGAGCAATGAGATGCCAGAGACAATTGCTGAGGCAGCCCCTGGTGTGAGGTGTTTGTAGTCTCTCCACAGCTTTCTTCCAGACCATGGGAGACACGCACCTGACCCTGTCTAGAGGCACCTTAGTTGTCTTGCCATTCCAGAAATGAACAGTGATTTCTTCTTCTTTAGATGCTATGAATAGAAAAGGGAGACATTTCTTAATTCCTGGCTTTTTGGAATCTCCAGAGCCAAAGCCTCAGCCTCAGCCCTCTCTTCTTTCTGGATTGCCATTGCCACTGTGCCCAGAGAGCTTGTGGGAATGTCTCCCTCTTTTATACTCACTGACTATCAATTCTGGATGATTTACTGGTGCCTTCTTGTTTCCTCAGCTAAAGATAACATGGAGGGCCTAGATTTCATGCAGAACCAAAGTGTAGCCTCAGCAGAAACCGTGCTAGTTAGCTGGCTCAAGAGGAGTGCCAGTCCCTAGAGGACTTGGAGAATAACGGGAAGTGAGTCTCTCATGATTCTAGAATACCTTCACCACCACTACTACATATAACCATGTTTTTGTTTGGTTTATTGGTTTGCGTTTTGAGACAGGTCTCATTATGTAGCCCTAGCTGACTTCAGATTCATTATCCTCCTGCTTCAGAATACTGAATGCTGGGATTACACACATACACACACACACACACACACACACACACACACACACACACACACACGACATCACACCCAGCTAGCTAATGCTATGGTTTAGGTGGATCAACAGACATGGTAATTTTAGGTTGTTTCCCTGTTGTGGATAGCCCCAGCCTTGTATTTTGATCCTAGTTCCACCCCACTTAGAGGGGCTCCAGAGGAGGATTGAATCAATGTTGTGGATAGCCCCAGCCTTGTATTTCTATCTTAGTTCCACCCTTCTGGGAGGGGCTGCAGAGGATGATTGAATCTATACACAGGTGACATCTTATAAATCTTCTGTCCAATTAAAACCTGTAAAATAAAGGCTAGAGCCAGAGATTGGGCAGTAGAAGGGGAGGTGGAGAAAAAGGCTTAGGGGAGGAAAGAGTGAGAAGAATTCAATATAAAAGGAGTCAGAAGCAGAATCAGAGAGGCAGAAGAGAGAGAAGCAGAGGAAGAAGAGGAGGAAGTTGAAGCAGAAGGAAGCCGGCAGTAGAAGGAAGCCAATGACAGAGGAGCCGGAGCTGGACAAGCACATGGCCAAGATGAATTGAAAATTATAAGGGATCTCATAGCTGGGGATTAGAGTAGTGTAGTGGTAAATCTGCCCAATCTAGGCGTGCTATTTATACCCATAATAATTGAGTTGTGTTTTCCTTTACTGGTCTCCTTCTGGTAGGAGATCCTACTACTACAAATTTGGGGTTTAAATAATTTCTTCTACTACATTTCCCTTGATTTTATTTTATACTGTTTTGTTTCCTAATATTTTTATTAATTTTTATCCTACATGTACAAGTGCTTTGACTGGATATATGTAGGTGTACCACATTCACACATGGTGCTCAGGGAGGCCAAAAGAGGATATTGGATTCGCTGGAATTGGAGTTACAGAAGGATGTGAGCTTTCATGTGGTTGCTGGGAACTGAACCTGGGGCCCTTGCAAAGAGAGCAAGTACTGTTAACCACTGAACCATCTCTCCTGCCCTCACTTTTTGTTTTTGGTGTTTGGTTTGGGTTTTTGGTTTTGTTTGGGGGAGGTTGTTTGTTTTGTTTTTTTGGTTTGGTTTGGTTTTTGGTTGTTTTGTTTGAGAAACTCTTACTCAAATTTGCACAATCCTCCTGGCTCAGCTTCTAAGTGCTAGGCTACCATTACAGGCATAAGTCGCCAAGCCAGTGTCTGTCCTCCCTGATACTAAACGTTTCATATAGCCTGGAAGACAGGACTGGCTCAGCCATCACTGCAGGAGAAGGCCACCAGGAATGGTGGAAGGGATCTTTTTGCTGTGGTTCTAAGACCCCTGAGCTCTGACCACCAACTGTGCTTCTTCCCCCCAACCCATGACACACCTCCCCAGGGTCACACCTCCCCCAGGGTCACTGCAGCTCCCTTACTTCTTTGTCCTTTTCGTTTCTTCAAGCCCAGGAGGACAGTGCCGGGGCCGTACTGCTGCTGCTCTGGTTCCCAGGGTGCCAGCACCTTGTCGCCCAGTTGCAGTGAACGTGGCACAGATGGTGAGAACTGAATGACATCCTCTGGAAATACCACTTTCCGATGCTGGACTGGCAATTTTAGGCCTGAGACACGGGGAGCCTCAAATTCCACAACCAGGGCCCCCCGCTTCTCCAACTAGAAAACAGAATAAGATTTAACATTAGGGCCTAGAGAGATGCTTCATAATTAAGAGCACCAGCTGCCCTTGCAGAGGACTAGAGTTTGGTTCCCAGCACTCACAATGGAGGCTCACAACTGTCTATAATTCCAGTCCCAGGGTCTCTGACACCCTCCTCTGACCTCTGTAGCCACCAGACACATGCATGCTGCACACACATACATACATGCAGGCTGTCTAAGTTACTTTTATAATGCTTTGATAAAATACTATGACCAAGGCAACTTATAGAAAGGATTTATTTGGGGCTTAGTTTCAGAGGGTTAGCGCCCATGGCCGTCATGGTGGAAGCATGGCAGCAGGCAGGTGTGGTGCTGAAGCGGTCACTGACTTACGTCTTGATCCACAGGTACAAGTCGGAAAGAGCTGAGAATGCATTGCCTTTTGACACCTCAAGCACAGCCCCGCCTTCACCATGAGACACCTCCAACAAGGCCATACCTTCTAATCTTTCCCCAACCGTTCCATCAACTGAGGACCAAGCATTCAAATATGTGAACCTATAGGGGCCATTATCATTCAAATCATTACACAAAGTGCTCATACACATAAAATCTTAAACAGAAAAAAAGCATCTGAAATACAACAGAGGAATAGAGTATGGTGATGCATACTTTTAATCTCAGCACAAGGGAGATTGAGGCAGGAGAATTGCTTTTGAGTTTAGAGACAGCTTGGGTTTTGTACTAGGTTCCAGGCCATGCTGAGCTACATATCAAGGGTCAGGGCAGTTGAGGCTACAGACTGAGACCTTGTTTTTGTTTTTTTCGTATTTTGTTTTTTTTTTTTTTTTTTAAAAAAAAAAAGATGGGGCAAGCAAAATGTCTATGTGGGGAAAGTTGCTTGAAGCCAAACCTGACTACCTGAGTTCAATTCCTAGGACCCACAACTGGGAGAACTGACTCCCCCAGTTGTCCCACCCATGTCATGGAACATACACACTCATAAGCACACACACATATGGAACCATATTCACAAAGTCTGACTCCTAAAAGAAAAGTACTGGAGCTGGGGACATAGCAGACAGCACACTTAGTATGTGCAGGACCCTGGGTTCCATCCACAGCGCTACATAAACCAAGTCTGGTGGAAACTCAGGGTCTGAGAGATGGCTCAGTGGTTCTAAGAACACTTGCTACTCTTGCAGATCCCAGGTTTGGTTCCTTGCTCTCACTCCTGTTAAGGAGGGATTTGATGACCTCTTCTGGCCTCTGTTGGTATTACATGCACATGGTACACTTAAACTCACGCAGACAAAACACTCACATAAAATTATAATAAAACTGATTTTAGAAAGAGAAGTCCAAAAGAAGTTAAGTTGCCATTGAAGTAGAGCCTAGGCCTGGCTCCTGGCATTTCAGGAACAAGATTTTGTGTGTGAGAGCAAATGTGCTCACATATGGGAAGTGCATCCTCATTCTTCCTCCTCTGAGGCTCAGGTCTATAATTCAACATACCAGATCTTCCCGAACAGCAAATGTATATTTTTCTTGCTGTTAAGAGATGAATTGTGGGGCTGGAGAGATGGCTCAGTGGTTAAGAGCACTAACTGCTCTTCCAGAGGTCCTGAGTTCAATTCCCAGCAACCACATGGTGGCTCACAACCATCTGTAGTGGGATCTGATGCCATCTTCTGGTGTGTCTGAAGACAGCTACAACGTATTCACATAAAATAAATAAATTAAAAAAAATCAGAGATGAATTGTGTTTCCCCTTCTGCAAGTTAATGTATTCAACTTGGTCTCAGTACCCCAGTCTGTGATCTCTTTTTAGGAATCGGGCCATTGCAGGTATAATTAGTTAAGATGAGATCACAGTGTGCATGGCAGACCCTTAATCTGACTGATGTCTTTATGCCAAGAGGAAATTTAAGGGACTGGAGGGATGGCTCAGTGGTTAAGCACACTTGCTGCTCTTGTAGAGGACCTGGGTTCAGATCGCAGCACCCACAGCAGGCAGCTCACAATCGCCTGTAGGTCCAGCTTCAGGAGATCCAATACCTTCTTCTGGCCTATGCACATATAAGTACACAGAGACATGTAAATAAAAATATTTGGGAAAAAGAGGAAATTTGAATAGAGTAATATTCAGAGGCAAAGCCATGTTAAGTTGAAGGCAGAGATCAGGGTGATACTTCTGCAAGCTAAGGAAACCCCCAAGATTTTGAGCAAATACTGAAAATGACAAGACTGGCAGGAAACAGACTCTTCCTGGTAGCCTTTAGAAAGAACCCACCTTGAAACACCTGACTTACAGCCCCAAGAAATGGAAGAGAATAGGTTTCTGTCTTTGAAGCCGCTCATTTTGTGTGGCACTTTACCACATAACTGTAGCAACTTAGCCCCAAAACCAAACTTCTGAACGTACACAGATAAGACACATCAGGTGCAACAAGGCCATCAGGAGTGTGTGGAGAGCTGATGGGGAGAAGGACTTGCCTCTGGAGCTGCCTTTATCTGAGCCAGATAATAAAAGCCATCTGGTTCCTTTCTGGCCAGGACCCAGGAGCCAGCAGCATCTCCGACTCTTCCCAGCCAGCTGAGCCCAGGCCATGGCCTATTAACAGTGCAAAAACATGGGCAACAGGAGGTGCACCTGGGAAAAGCAAATGAGGTCAGGGTGAACACAAAACCTAAAGACATCAAGGGGACCATAGAAATGGCTCAGAGGGTAAATGTGCTTGCCACCAAGCCCGGTGATCTGAGTTCGATTCCCAGATTCCACATTATAGAAGGAGAACGCTGACTCCCATGGTTTGTCCTCTGACCGCTACGTGAGCTATAGTGTGTCCTCACCTGGATAAATACATGAGTGTAAAATAAGATAAAGACAGTAAGAAACACGCCTCTGGAGCAGATCTGAGGAGACTCATCATGTGAGGATGGTAAGGGTATGAGAAAAAGAAATACAGGAGAATGTGGCAATCTTTGACTTCCTGTAAAATCAGCTAAACTTCTGAAGTTAGCAGAAACTGAAGGCCATAGGAGGCCGTTTTGGGACTAGACATTGTTTCACAGTGACCAAAATGAAATCAGCTTGTATACTTCTGTTAACGCTTGAAAGAGGAGCTGGGACATTATGGGATACTGGGATGAGCTTAACAAAGTGACCAGGGAACCAAACTGTAAGGAACTTGGCTCAAGTCTGATGGGTATGGACGCACAGAGGAGGTCATGAAGGGCTGAGAAGTAGTGGAAGGTGAGGCCAGTTCTGGGGATTCCAGTGGCAGGGCTCTGTGGCCTGGGGCAATAGCAGAACTAGGAATCAGACTTTTGTGGTGTGATGTGGTTTGGTTCGGTTCAGTTCGGTTTGGTTCGGTTCGGCTATCCTGGAACTCGTTGTGTAGACAAGGCTGGCCTCAAACTCAAAGAATTGCCTGCTTCTGTCAGAGTTAAAATTCTGGGACTAAAGGTGTGTGCCACCACAGTCCAGCTTTTTTTTTTTTTTTTTTTTAAATTCAAATGTTTATTGTTACTTTTTGGAGTGTATATGTTTAGATTTGCTGGAGCTAGAGTTACAGGCATTTGTGAACCACCTGATATGGCTGCCAAGAATTGAAGCCAGGTCATCTGTGACAGCAGTATGCACTCTTAACTACAGAGTAATCTCTCTAGCCCAAGAGGATCTGGATTTTTGAAAACACTGTTCTGTACAAAAATATGAATATAAAGATATTTAACTTGGCCTTGAACAAGGCGATCCAAACAAATAAATAAGAACTTGAGCAATGTATTGGAGAGATGGTTCAGTGGTTAAGAGCACTTGTTCTAACAGAGGACCAAGATTTAGTTTCCAGTACCCACATGGCTGCTAACAGTCTTCTATATGTAACTCTAGTTCTAGCAGATCTACTTCCCTCTTCTGGCCTCTTCAGGTACTGCATGCATGTAGTGCAACGACTTAACGCAGGCGAAACACCCATATACTTAAATAAAAAACGTAAGTTGAGCACTTGGACTTGTGTGTCCCTATCCCAGGCCGTCTGATTCCTAGAACTTGCTACAGGTTGAAGTTTCTTTTGTCCTCTCCTAGTCACACTTTAGAGAGCTGACTGAAGATGCTGTTCTGGGAAATCCCATGCATTTAGTGACATTAGGACCAGGAAAAGAGGAGAAAGGAAGGATGAGGGACAGAGACTGGTACCTGGTGAATGTACAGCATGTGGCCAGCCATGGTCCTTGTGTGGCAAAGGGACAGGTGAAGGACTGGTCCCAGGGTGGTACAGCACCATGCAGGTCAGGGGCTTTCACGGTTGTGGCCACACTGCAGTATTTGGGCAGAGGCAGCCCAGGCCTGGCAGAGGGCTGCATGGCCTTCAGAGTGCCCACCTGAAGCAGACACAGGCATCACAGCTGTAGCCTCAGCCCAACAGAGGACACACCCCAGGGTTCCCACACATACCTAGAGTTTCCCCTTTGGAGTACTTATCTCAGAATGTCCCTGGGGAACTAGGGAGGGCTGAAGAACTTAAGCTGGGATCTTAGAGAAAGCCCCCTTTAATCCTCCTTCAGAAGCTGCTCGCTCACTCTCTGTTACCTCTCCAAAGATGAGCCACGGGAAACACCTGGCAGCTCGGCTCCCAGCTCCCGTTGGTTTTACCTCCCTCCTCCCCAGTGGCTAGGACTCCATGGAGCATGCCCATTCTCTTATACACCCTGCCCTGACCAACTGACCCCCAGCAGAAGCCACCAACTCCCCTCCTAACCTGGTCACCTACAGGACTCAGAGCCATGCCCTTTGTGGACTTCTTCAGAGGCTGCAGCTTCACCTAAGACTTGTTAGGGTCTACCCCTGCTCAAAGCCACGGGTCAAATCCCAAAAGGACTTACCTAAAAGTGCAAATCTGGCCTAGACCTTAGGCTTGTCCCAGTTTCTGTCCCATCTGACAGTTGGAACTCATGGCCTTGGTCCAACAACTCTTGTTTGGCAGGCAGGTTGCCAAGCAGGTTGCTATGGGTGTGACCCAGCAGGCTACAACAGGGCTCAGGAAGGTACTGAGCATGTGCATAGGGTGACCGGAAGCATCAGGAAACTTGGAGTTGTGGGTAAGGTGGAGAAATAAGGGCAAACTTTGTATTCTCCCTTTATCTCCAGGGATTCTAGGAGAGTCCTGTGAGGGTGTGCTGGGCTCTCCAAAGGCTGAGGGCTGTCAGCATCTACCTAGTGAAGGCAAAGACTTGGAGCTAGAAAGATAGTTCAGTGGATAAGCTGCTTGCTATGCAAGCAAGACGACTTGTATTTGGATCTGCAGCACATACTGACTGAGTTTATAATCCTAATAGAAAGAGCTTAATGGACGACTAGTTAACCAAAACTAGGGAGCTCTGGGTTCAATGAGAGATCCTACCTCAGATAATAATAATAATAACAGGGAGAGCAACCGAGGAAGACTCCTTAGAGCCTCTACAGGCCCATGCATGTGCACACACACAGCAAAGGTATGGGAGTGTTTGTAACTCCCAGGATCTCAGGATCCTAAGGAATCGAGGTATGTGAGCTGTAGAAGTGCCAGAAACAGACTGGTGGCAAAGGAGTCCAGATTCTTCGGGCTGGAGAGATGACTTCATGATTAAGAGCATTGGCTACTCTTCTTGAGGACCTGGGTTCAATTACCAGCATCCACATGGCAGCTCACACTGTCTGTAACTCCAGTTTTGGGGGATCCGACACCCCTGCATAAACACACATGCAGGCAAAATACCAATACACATAAATAAATTGTTACCCACAGGAGACTGGTATTTTGAGACAGTCATGGTGCCCTGAAGAAATGCCTGGCACTGTGCTCAATAGAGAAGACCCCCCAAAAATGTACAGGGACCTGTATGGGTGTCTCTCCCTCAACCATTACCCCCTCCCACCAGTTCCTGTTTTGAACCATGGATCCATGTGCATATCAGCCAAATGTACCCCAACTCCCAGGTGAGTAGTGTCATTCAGGACACCCCTATCCCTTGGATGCAGGGGTTCAGTAGTCTTGAGCCACTGGCTTCAAATGAGTCTCAAAACTGTCCCTGAGAATCATGTGTACAGACTTTCTTCTTCCTGTGCAGGAATAAGGAGGCATTCAATTCTAGAAGATTCTGGTAGCTATTTCCTAAGAAAGTAATACAGACTTGGAATCTTAGGCATTCGAGCTCAAGCAGCTGCTGCCCCTCACAGTGTATCCTGATTTAAGAAGTTAGTCACTTACTTTTATTTCATGTGTATGACTATTCTGCCTGCATGGATGGATGTGCACTGTACGCATTGCCTGCTGCCTGCAGAGGCCAGGGGAGGGTTTGGACCCATTCCCCTGGAACTGGATTTATAGACAGTTGTGAGTGGTCAAGCTGGGAACCAAACCTGGGTCCTCTGAAAGAGCAGCAAGTGCTCTTAACCACTTAGCCATCTCTCTAGCTCCATGTTCTCTCTGTTTACATAAAACTTCTTGGTGAAGAGACACACATTCAGAGAGACATAAACAGACAGACAGACACACACACATTAAAATGGCCAGTTGTTGGAGTGTTCAGTCCTTCGGTTACATGGGGAATACATCCTCCGTATTGGTTGTGACACTTTGGGCTGTTTTCTCTGGCAACTCAGAGTACCTTGATGATGCTCTCAAAGTTAGTTTTGTAAACACCAGAATGACTGTGGTCCAGACACGTGAGGATGAGTCTGAGAAAGACTAACGAAGGCTGACAGCCAGAAAGGATTACTGATTGAGAACAGGGGATTTCAATGGTGGAGGGAAGGGAAACTATTCCAGGTTAGAATGGAAGAGTAAAGAGAGAAGGATGTGTTTGCAAGATTGTGATCTCCTGTGGGGATATCAGAGTACAGGGAACTTTGGAAGCCAAGTGGAGCCAGGCACTGTGGCATATGCCCTTAATACAGGACTCTGGAGGCATGGTAGGTGAGTTAGAATCCAGCCAGAGCTGTGTAATGAGAACAACAAAACAAAAAACCACAAAGTGAGGGCATTTAAAGGTAGTCATCCGGAGGAAGTCATCAGATAGTTTGAGCAGCAATGCTTCAAGAATTTCACACACGTGTACACACATTGACTTACAGGGACATACACATCACACACACACACATACACACACACACACACACACCATTCACAAAGAGATCAAAGACTTCAAATGAGGGTAGAGCCCTCTCACAGGAGTCCAGGATAAGAGTTAATGGTGGGCCTGACACAACTGACAGGACTGGAACAGGAAAAGGAAAAGAGTACCGATAAATATTTCCAGCACTTCAGGACTGGAAGACTATGGGCTAAATAAAACTGGTAGCTGTCTCTCAGGAAACAGAGTTGGATGTGTGTGGTGTGTGAAGACAGCAGGCTAGGAACCCAAACATGTGAGCACAGTCTAGGAGCAGTAATGCCTGGGACAGGAAGGTGGGAAAGACCTCACAGAGGTAAATGACAGCAGAGATCAGTATAACAGACGGAGGGAAGTCTCAGCATCCTGCCTGGGCTTTGTGACAGTTGGAACCTGGGAGTTGAGGGAGAAGGAAGGGCTGAAGGTAGCTATGAAGACAGAGGCATGGATGCTCCTTCCAGGAGTGACGGAAGGTCCCACAGAGCACCTGAAGATACCCTGACATGGACAAGACTGGACAGTGGTGATATCACACACTACACAAAGATGAAGACAACAGTATAACAAGCAACCATCATGAATCCTGATTAGGTGTCAGCCACGGTTATTCCCTAAATAAACTCATGGGAAATTGCTGTTATTATTTTCTTCATTTTGTGGATGAAGAACCCAACATGGAGAGGAAGTGAAACTTCAAACTGAACAATTTTACTCCAGAACCTTGTTTTTGGATTTTTTTTTTTTTTTTGCCCCCTCCATTTTCATGTGCATGTGAAATGCATGTGTGTATAAGGTACGTTGCCATATGTATCGTCACATACCTTATTCATTGAGTTAAGGTCTCTCAATCAAACTCAGAGCTTGCCCATATGTTAGCCTTGGTAGCCTGCTTGCTCTGGAGATCCCCAGCCTCCACTTTCAGAGGCTGGATTTACAGGTAAGCTATCACACCCACCTGGCATCTACATGGAATGCTGGGGATCTGAACTCTGCCTGCTTGCCTAGTGTGTGCTTAATCGCTGAGTCATCTTCCCAGCTAGTCCCAGAGGCTTGGAAAGTATTGTGCTAAACTGCTTAGAGAAATCTATCTGCAAGAAAAAGATGCATTTAAACTAATTGCAAATCAAGGGAAAGGTGTGGTGATCAATTAGCACAAAGTGGTTACCAAGTGCAAGACAATCTCTGAGCAGTCAGTCTTCAGATTTCCGTACTTTGGAGAGAGGGGAAGTGCTCTAGAGAACCAGGGGACTCATACCGAGTTTCTCACCACCACCACCACCCTCCCCCTGTGAGCAAGCACAGGCGGGATTTGAACTCGGTCGGGAGAGACAGAGCCTCGGACTCCAGAGCCGGGCGACTGCAGCGGTGCGCCGGCCACCGCTGGTCGGCTACCCTCCGAGTTCTTATCTCAGAGAGTCCAGCATGGGATTCGCAGTCTGCATAAAATACCTTGTACTTCTGAAACCCAGGTAAGCAACATTTAATGAAGGTTGGTATTGGGGGTACTGTTGTGTCCTTGAAATCACGTGTATGAGAATCTACTGGCTGTTGCTGCTGAATTTGGAGAACTGACTCAAATGACTCTCAGAGCCGAGTCCAGGGAGCCGCAGCTGGCGGCTCTGCTCGAGGGTTCCTCTTGGTCTCAGTCTCATCCGGGTACAAGAGTGACTGCAGGTAGCTGATATACTTGATGGCAGCTCTGAGGGTCTCCACTTTGCTGAGTCGTTTTTCCAGGTAGTCCTCCGGAAGGTGCCGCCGCAGCCGGGCGTAGCCTTCGTTCACACACTTGACTCGCTGCCTCTCTCGCTCATTCCTTTTGCGGATAAAGGCAGGCCCATAGGTGTAGTCACAGCGCCTGTAGTTGGTGTAAGGCATGGGGAAGGGGAAGGGATATGGGTCCCCGTAATTGTTCATGATCAGGGTATCGCTGGAAAAGGGCAGCAGAGGTAGCTCGTCCGTGTAAGGGGTCGGCACCGGGGCTTCGGGGCATAGGTGGACAGTAACCATGGGGTCCAGGTAGAAGGGCCTGGACAGTGGCAAGTGGGCAGACTCAGCGAAGACCGAGAACCTGTCTGGAGGGCTGGGATAGCTTCTGGTGTCCATTGTTTCTTCTTTCACCTAGAGACACAGGAGTGCTTGTCAGTTTGGCCAGATTAAAAGAGCAGTTTTGATCTACTTTCTTAGAGATCTAGGTCTTATAGACTTCTGCTTAGGACTCATATAGAAAATTAGACAGGGTTATAGTCATTTGTGTACAGTCACTGGGGTGGCAGGGACTTGTAACTCCAGCACTCAAGAGGATGAAGCAGGAGGATAGCTGTGAGTTCTAGGGCAGCCTGGTTTACATAGTAAGTTCAAGGGTAGTCTGGGCTATATAGTGAAACTGTCTCAAAACATTATCAGTAACAACAAGAAAAGAAAAAGAGAGAGAGAGTGACAGAGAGAGGACAGAGAGAGAGAGAAAGAGAGAGAGAGAGAGAGAGAGAGAGAGAGAGAGGAGAGGATTTTATATCTTTTCTTGATCAAAAATGTTATTTTCTCTCTCTCTCTCTCTCTCTCTCTCTCTGTGTGTGTGTGTGTGTGTGTGTGTGTGTGTGTGTGATTCTGGAGGCACTGAACCCAGAGTCTTGCACATAATCAGCAAAGTGCATTGAGCTACACAGCCATCACTTTTTGGCCTCTGGCCATATAAAATAGCCTCAGTGGATTTTCCAGGCACACTGTAGTTACCCTGTCACCTGGGACTCAGGGCAGGAGTGCTTGTGTGCTTCCATTGTAAATGCTTTAGGGCTCAATCCTGATTCTTCCTTGTTCTGTGTCCTCAGGCCAGTTCCTTAAACCACACTGGGCCTTGCTTGCTTCCTATACTCACTTGAGATATTGACTATCCTGCAGCGGTTAAAAGGGTTTAAACGCTAAAAGTCCAAGTGATGCATCAAGTCCTGGAATTAGATGTTTTCCTTTTTCTTCACAGGTGAAGACTTAGGGAGCCTCTTTCTCTGCAGCTCATAGAAAAAACTGGAGCCCCCAGGGCTGTTCTCAGGGAGTAAGTTTCCATTGTCTTTCAGAGTTACAGGCTTGGCACACTAAACAAAAAAGAAGTGCAGCAAGAGCAAACAAACTAAATGTTTCTAGGCAAGATTAGATAACACTGGTGCCTCTCTCTCTCATTTGTTTGTATTTTTGAGACTAGGTCTTGCTGTGTATTTGCTGGCCTGATATTTGTTAGCTAGCTGAGGCAGGAGCCTAGTAAGCATGTGCCACCACACCTAACTTGGCCCTGGATCCTCTTTACCTGAGCACAGCAGGAAACGTACAGATCTTGTCAGGTGAGGGAAGGAACGGGCTTTAAGACCAGATTCTAGTGTGTTTCCATCTTTGTGAAAAGGCCAGGGTATGGCCTCTGAAAAGATAAGAGTCAGAAAGGGCTGCAGGGGCTTAGAGGCCTGGAGGGGATGTTGCGGGCTGGGAGGCCACAGGAATGCTGAGGGCTAAAGGGATGCTGGGAAGCTGGAGGGGTGCTATGGGGCCAGAGGGGTGCTGAGAGGCCGCAGCGGTGCTGAGAGGCCACAGCGGTGCTGGGGGGCCGCAGGGGTGCTGGGGGCGGTGCAGGGTGTTGGGGGCTGGAGTGTGGGTGGAGAAGGAAGGGGTTGTAAGAAGCCACAGTAGGACTGGCTGGAAATGTAGTGAGTGCCTGGAAAAATGTGTGCTAAAGAGTCTGGGGAGGGTATGTGATGCAGTGCCAATTAAAAACTAAACCGGAGGAACGGGAAATGGCAGAGTCCAAATTACTGACCAAATGACCCACAATAACTAACATAAGACAAACGTCTCTGGAAGATTAAACAGGAGCCAGAATTCTGTCAAAAAGAAAAAGTTGCTGAGAGAAGAAACTAGTTAGGAAATTCCCAAGTCAGGAATTCAAGAGGCTAAGAAAAAAGGGCAGGTATGCCTAAGCCACCAAAGTCAGCAAATGGGGGCAGAGGATGCAGCTCAGCTGGTAGGTACTTGCCTGGCATGCACAAAGCCCTGGATGCAAATCCCAGCACCAAATAAACCAGAAGCTTAAGGTTATCTTAGGCCAGCCTGGGATCCAGGAGACCCTGTGTCAAAACAAGACAGAACTGGCGACTGGGAATGCAGCCTGCTCCACTTATTTGTGCCTACAGCTGACAAGTTAAGTGAAACTACACCATATCACCTTAATATAGCCTAGCGTCACGGAGGGGATGGTTGCCTGCGTCTCACGGGGCTGTGGGCCTCCATTAGGATATTGACATGAGTGTCTCCATGTATATGTATGCACCACATGCATGCCTGGTATATCCACAGAGGCACATGATCATCATATGCAAGGCCCTGAGTTCAGTGCCTGCTCTCTCTCTCTCTCTCTCTCTCTCTCTCTCTCTCTCTCTAATACACACACACACATACACACACAGAGAGACAGACAGAAGACAGACACAGAGAGAGACAAAGACAGACACAGAGAGACAAGACAGACACAAGACATGAAAGAGAGAAAAAGAGAGACAGAGACAGATGGAGACACAATGAGAGAGAGAGAAAGGGAGAGATCTGTGTCAGATCCTCCCATCTGGAGTTACAGGCAGTTGCAAGTGACCTGATGTCCTTGCTAGGAACCAAACCCAGGTCCTTTGCAAGAGTAGCAAGTGCTTGTAACTGCTGGACCATCTCTCCAGCCCCCAGCGTATTGTCTTGAGCATTAATTGATGTTGGAGACCCACCCCACTGTGTATGACATCATATCTGGTCAGGTGATCCTAGGCTGTCAAAGAAAGCCAGCTAAGCATGAACCAGCAAGACAGAGAGCGCAAACCAGGGCCTCTTCTCCAAGCTTCTGCTCCGTGAGCTCCTGCCTCGTTCCCCTTGATGACAGACTGTCACCTGTAAGCTGAAACAACCTTTTTCCCCTAAGGTGCTTTCGGTCAGAATGTTTTCTCACAGCAACAGACAGGAAACGAGAACTGCCAGGTTCCTCAAAAGTAAAGCAGATGCCGTCAAAGCCAAAATCAAAATAAAAAGAATTTTATTTTGGTCATGCTTTTTACCCTGAGAAATAACCTAAATAATATCTTAACTCTTGACCCAGATGAAACCTGAGTAATTTGTTTACACCACAGGTAATTAAGATTCTACATTTTAATGAGATTTTGACTAACTCTTAAAGCATGGCACATCTGAAGACACAATGATGACCAGGCTTTTCTACTGATCATTTCCAAGGACTCCACCCATCAGAGAGCATTGAAGTGTGGTACTTAATTCACACAAGAGAACTTAACCATACAAGTTAGGAAAATGAAAGCAAGAAGAGGAGGAAGACAGGAAGCCTGGTGGAGTCTGAGTGTGTGTGTATGTGGTGGTGTGGGGGGGGGGTTTGAACACAAGTTTATCTAAAAAGAAAGCAATGGATTATTAATGCTGCCATTGCAGGCTTCCACATACACGCATGGCTGACAAACACACCTACCTTGGGACCATCTCAGGTTCCTGTCTTAGAGCTCTTCTGGGAAATAAATAATGAAGTCTTAATGATAAAATCCTAAGAGATTCTTGATGCTCCACTGAGCATAAAAATGTCAACTTTCATAATTTAAAAAAGAATCTAGAATTTAAAAAATAAAAAAACCACCATTGTGCATACAATTGATTTATGGCATGTGAGAGCTGGCGGGGGAGCTTAGAGCTGCCTCCTTCCCTCCTGCCTCAGAGGCTATGGTAAATCACTAAGGTTTCAAAGTCAGCAGCAATGCTGGTGCCAGATGCCAGATGCCAGAAGCTAAGTTCATCAGATTTCATCAGGGGGCAATCTGAGCCTTGCACTGTATGGGTAGTCATCAATTCTTAAGACAATAACATAATCCTATTGATGACAGACTTTTTCGACTGTGCCTGGAGCTTTTCTTAAGAACCATAGTCTCCCTGTGGGCCACTGTGGAGAAGTGTCTCTTACCTGTTTTGTAGTTCAGGATGCTGTATTTGGGGCTGTGTCTGACTGAACCTGATTTATAGGTGGTCATTTAGTGAAAATATGCAAAGTAGCTTACAGTTAAACAGAACTGGCTGGCTCCAGTTTAGCTGATTCTTTTTCTGCCTACAGTGGAGCTATGGCAGCACCCAACAATCTAAGCTGAAAGGTTTGCTTATGAAACTGGACACTTGGGACAGATTCTTTTGTTTAGACGGTACTCCCATTCATCCAGGTTATATATAAAATTATTTAAAAAAAATACAGTAGTCTCATAAAACGCAAATGCTGGTCTTTTTTTTTTTTTAAGAGTAAGACCAGTGCTAAGAAGGTCCATGTGGCCTTTGCATAGTGAAATCTCTTGGGCAGTGCAATACAGAAACACCCTGAGAGCTGGTGCTTTTATAATGGCAAAGTAACTTCCTTCATAACAAACCAACAAACTAGGCACTGAGATACTACAAGTGCTTAGTTTTGTATATGGGGAGAAGCCCTTCTTGCTTGCTTCCTTAAATCAACAGAAACTGGTGAGTCATGAATAAAACACATTCTATAATATAATATACTTAAGCATAATTGTGTTTCAAAATGTATTTGAAGGGGCTGGGGAGATGACTCAGCAGGTAAGAGCGCTTGCTTTACAAGCATGAGGACCTGAGTTCAAATCTTCCAGAACACATATAAAAACCCAAAGGTGGTTGTATGTGTACCTATAACTTCAGTGCTGTGGGTAGGGAGAGCCAAGTAGAGACCAGAAGATCAATGGGGCATGCCAGCCAGCCACCAGACTAGCGCCAGGTGCAGTGAAGGACTCTGCCTCAAAGGAACAGCATATAGAGTGGTAAAGGACACCTGACACTCTTTTATCACACACACACACACACACACACACACACACACGCCTTACACATACATACCTTACACATACATACACACCATGCATGCACACAGGAGCAAAAAATAAAAAGATGGATTTTCTGAAAATGTTTATTAAAATATGTAGGAAAGGTCTTCATTTTAACTAAAAACAACCAAATACAATATGTGCCATGTTATAATCTTAAATATCTGCAAGATAGTCTTAGAAAATGGAAATATTTACATTAAGTGCAAGAAAGAAAACCTAATATTTTAAAAGATTTTTACATTTTTACTTACGTGCCTCTCTGCCTTTGTGTGTGGATATGTGCACCTGAGTGTAGGTTCCTATGGATGACAGAAGAGGGCGCCAGATCTCCTGGAGCTGGAGTTACAGGTGGTTGTGAACAGCCCAGTGTGGGTACTAGGAGCTGAACTTGAGTCTTCTGTAAAAGCAACAAGAGCTCTTAGTTGAGTCAGCACAAGCTAGAGTCACTAGAAAGAAGGGAACCTCAATTGAGAAAATCTCTCTATAAGATTCAGCTCTAAGGCATTTTCTTAACTTGTGATTGATGGGGTAGGGCCCAGCCCATTGTGGATGATCATCCAGGGTTCTCTGGAAAGCAGGCTGAGCAAGCCATGAGGAGCAAGGCAGCAAACAGCAATTCTCTATGGCCTCTGCATCAGCTCCTGCCTCCAGGTTTGAGTTCCTGTCCTGACTTCCTTTGATGGTGAACAGTGCTATGGAAATGTAAGCCAAATAAACCCTTCCCTTCCCAACTTGCTTTTGGTCCTGATGTTTTGTTACAGCAATAGTAATCCTAAGACACAGCCCCAATACCTAACATTTATTTTTTTTATTAAGACTATGTAGCCCTGGCTGGCCTGGAATTCACTAAGTAGACCAGGCTGTCCTCAAATTCATGGAAATCCACCTGACTCTGCTTACTGAGTGCTGGGATTAAAGGTGTGCATCACCATGCCCAGCCCAGCATAACATTTTTAAACGTTTGATATTGCTGTTAACTCATGTTATACAATTAAAAGATAATGTCACATTTACTTCTCTGCGAATTCCACGAGTTGTATTGACATTCTTTTCACCATTAAAAACTCTTGAGTCTTGGGGCTGGGCATGTAGCTCAGTTAGTATACTTGCCTAGCATACAAGAAGCCCTGGTTTTGATCCTCATCGTCAGACAAAACTGGGCATGACAACATACTCCTGTAACCATAACACTTAGGAAGCATTGGCAAGAGGACTAGAAGTTTTGAGTTATCCTCAGCTGTGTATTGAGTTTAAGGGCAGCCTGGGCTACATGAGAGCTTATGATGTTCTATGACACCTTTTCAGCTCTGTACATAGATTTTGGAACCAAATTTGGACTCTATCCTCCTCTAGATTCAAATTTTAAGCTAAGTCTTCTTTGATACCAATGCCCAGAATAGTAGCATGCTGTAAAGACATTTTCCAAGACTTCTTCCTGGTTCTCAGCCTTTGGTTTCTGTTTCAGCCTTGGTCTCTTCAAAGGTAGTTTTTTCCTGAGGCTTAACAGTATTTCAAAGCTAAGTTTCCTGGCATTAAGTGATGTACCTGCAAGGAAACAAGACCCAGTTGGGAAGACTAGCCACATGTGGGCAGAGGGTATGCCTTTGCAGCAGCTGCAGCCACCTACCCAAGGCCTGTGGTTTCCTTGATGGAATACAATGTTTCTTCTGGTCTGAAAACTACAAAGAAGCAAGACAAGTTTGCTTTCTTTAAGAAGCCTGAAGAACACCCCTTCTGGGTTGCACAGAGAGAATTCTGACTTTTTCGCTTCTACCCCACATAAAACTAAAATTTTTATCATTTTAAATGTTAATTTTTCTTTTGTTTCACAAGACAGTATTTTTTTTAAGAAGAACATAGAATTAGATATTTCAAAAGGTATTTTCCTTTCATGTTTTTTTTTAAAGATTTTTTTTTTTTTATGTGCATGGGTGTTTTGCCTTCATGAATCTCTGTTCACCATATAACCTATGGAGACAGTTCTTTTTGTTTTTGAGATGGGAAAACTTGACAAGTAGCTGAGGATGACCTTGAACTTTTGGTCCTTCTGGATATACCTTCTAAGTGCTGAGATTACAACCACATGCTACTCCATCTGAATTTTACTCTAAGGATCAGACTTTTCTAGACAAGCACCCCAGCCATTTTCTCTAAGAACTTTATTACTGTATGTCTCTGTGTGTGCATGTCTGTGTATATTCACTTAAGAAACTCAGAGTTCAGTTTGCAGGGGTTAGTCACTGGGCTTGGTAGCCAGCACCTTGACCTGCTAAGTCACCTCCCTAACCCAGTTGTACTTTTAAATTTCAAATTCTTCCCCACCTGTTCACTGCTTGTACCTAGGAAAGTACCTAATGTTTACATTCTGAAATCTTAAAACTTTGCTGGAATCACTTAGTTCCAGAGGTTTTTGTTGTTTGGTTTTCAACTTAGAAGACAGTGTCATCCTTAAGCAGTCTCTTTTCCGTCTTACTCTGCATCTTTCTTCTTTTAAGGCCTGAGCTAGGACTTACAGGATGACGTTAAAAAGTGTCACAAGAGCACATCCTTGTCTCCTCCATATCAAGGGAGAGGACTTACAGGCTGAGGTTAAAGTATCACAAGAGGACATCTGTGTCTCCTCAATCTCAAGAGGAAAGTTTCTAGCTTCTTGCCAGTAAATATAATTTATTATTACATAAATATAATTGTTGCAGGGTTTTTTTTCTTGAGATACTGGTCTCATTCTGTAGACTATGCTGGCCTTGAACTCCTGGCAATTCTCCAGCTTGTTTCCCAAATGCTGGGCTTACAGGAAAAGCCACTATATTCAGTTTGTAATTCTTTATCTTGTTGGGAAATTCCTCTTATTCCCAGTTTTGCAAGAGTCTTTCTTTCCTGTGTATGCAGGTCCACATGCATGTGGAGAACAGAGGACAACCTATGGGGTCACCCTTACCTCTCTACCTTGTTTGAGACAGGATGCATAAGAGGGATAGCTGGTACACTCACACTACTGCATGCAGCTTTTTTATGAGGGTCCTGGGGATTTAAACTCAGGTTCGTGTGGCTAGCTTTTTTACCCACTGATCAATCACCCTTTATGGGTCTCATTACACAGCCCAGAATGACTCTGAGTCCCCAGCAACTCTCTTCTCAGCCCTCTGAGTGCTAGGATTATGGGCATGCACTACCATGCATAGTTTATGAAGTTAAAGGTACTCGATTGTCTGACGACTTGTGTACCTAGGAATACATCGTCTTTCTCTCTGCACCCACATACCCTTAATACAGATCCAGCGTCTTAGGATTGTGTTTTCAAACAATAGTGCACCAAATGTCTCTGTGTCACATGCTTATCACACAGCACAAGAGGAAAGAGAAAAGCTGCAGAACAGACACACCAATGGGGCTTTGTAAATTATTTTATTGTTACATTCCAAAGAGGATGTAGGAAGAAAAAAGCCAGTTATCCAATAACTGTTAGACTTCTCAGAGAGAGGCGATCTGAACTCTAGTCCTAGTTCAAAGCTGCCCACATTAGTTCAAAGAGCTGCCTCTCAGCAAGACAGGGAAGGCTGACCAGTATGTATATGTCAATCATCCAGGGAAGGCTTGGGCTTAAGAGAAAATGTCTTTATTCTAAATGTTCAAGTTCTTAGAGCTACTAGAAGAAGATGAGGAAGACCACACACACACACTGAGAGTGTGTTTAGTTATTAGTGTAAACTAGCAAATGGCCAGTTTGTTCTAGGACATGTTGCATCAGACATCACAGTACACGAAACGTCTTCATTTCGAGAGGAGCCGCCAGGCATTTCAGATCCAACTTGTCATGAACACAGCCACAGGCAAAACCAGAATCTTAGGTAAGGTAGTCAGTGCAAAAGTCAAGTGGGGAGGCCAGCACGCTGACAGAGCCAGCTCCACTGGGACATTAACAAGTGTGAAGTGGGGGGCCTGATGTACTCACAAGTCTGTCTGGTAAAGTGACTTGAGAGAAGCTACTCAAGCACTCCCAAGGCATCCCTTCCTTCTCTTTCCCACCACAAGAAAGAGAAGCAAAAACACACCTGGAAATCATCTTGAACACCAAGTTAGAACTGTGTGGCAAGAAAGAGAGAGCTTGTTCCAGGCACAGGACTTCAAGATAACTCACAGGCAGCTTAGTTTTATTAGTAAAAGTCACAAGTAGGAAAAGATTTACTGGTTGACTTGGAACTGTGTGCTTTAAAAATGTTTCTATTAATACATTAACAAGAAAAATACCAAGCATGGGGTTTGCTTCCAGTTTTGAGTCTTCCTCCATCCAGCAAGGATTTGTAAAAACAAACAGGGCATTAAAACGCACGGACACCCAGTCAGTTCTTCTCAGTTGTCTGCCGTGTTCTTTCTAGTCACCTTGATTCCAGTTCCCAGTTAGCTGAGGACAACATGTCGGTCAAAGACAGACTTTCTCTGCTCCTGGACCTGAAGCTTCCAGCGCTGCTGTGCATACTCCACCTTGTTTAGAACATTGGCTCTGCTGCGAGAGCGGGCCAGCACATCATGGGCATTTGCAAAAGGCTGGTGATCCTGAAAGTCAAGGTAGAAGGTGTTAGAGATGCCAGGGCCAGCCAGCTGAGAACAAACAGCCTGTGAGCCAGACCTAGGGCAGGGTGTTCTAGCCCTTCAACAATCAACAGCAGGACAATCTCAGCTACAGAAGAAGAGGATTCCAGAGACAGGAGGAAGAAGGGGTATGTGAGACATGTGGTCACCATTTCCAACAGCGTTTTTCTTAAGGAGCAGAAACCAAGACAAGGACAGTGGTCATTAAAGAGAGTGGCCTTAAGGAGAAGTCTTTCATGGTTAGTGGGAGAGTATTTTCTTGGGCCAGTGAGATGGCGCAGCTGGTAAAGACATTTACACCAAGCCTGACCTGAGTCTGATCCCTGGACCCCCACAGTGGAAAGAGAGAGCTGATCCCTCCAAGTGTTCCTGTGACTTTCGCATACCCTGAGGCATGCATGTGCCCACATTCCCAATCCTACCCCCCAAAACAAACATTAATTAATTAATACAATTAAACATTTTTTTAAAAGGGCTAGAGAATGGTTTAGCAGTTAAGAACGCTTGCTGTTCTTTTGGAAGACCTGAGTACATTTCTAGCACCCTTCTAAGGCAGCTCACATTTGCCTGTAACTCTAGCTCCAAGGGATCAGACACCTTTCTTGGCCGCCCAAGGTATCTGCAAAATGTACACATATGACACATGAAACTTTTAAAATCTTTTAAAAATTTTTAGTCACTTTCTTGTGCCTTTCTTTCCCTTGAGATATGGTCTTTCCATGTCACTCAGGCTAGCCTGGACCACTATACTGTGTAGACTAATCACAAACTAGTGGTCCTCCAATTTCCTGATCCCAAAAGCTATACCACCCGCCCTGACTAAAGAAGCCTGTTTTCACATTACTATCTCCATGACAGATATTAATGTAGAACTTTCCTCTGTATTGATCGATATTTCATCACTCATCTATGACAAAGGAGAACTCTGCCTTTCCATTTCCCAACTCCCATTTATATCAGAACTGTTTGCATGTCAGCCTCGGGCCACTAGAGCAGGCAGGAGCTCTCGGGGCCATTATCCTGCCTGGTCTTAATGCCTCTCTGGCCCTCAGCATGTACTGATGGGTGTTTTCCAATGTCTCCTTGTTTTCCCTCTCCCCACTGTGTAGTGGGCAGCTCATGTGCTCTAGTATCTTCTGCTATCGAGGAGGACGAGGACCAGCTTACTTCAGAATGCCTAATCAACAGTCTTTCACTGCCATGTTAACTGCCATCTTAGGAAAGAGGCTAATGAAGGTTACCCTGGTTTGTGTACAAAGCCAGATTCTCCTGTCAAAATAAACTAATGCAACTGGATGTTTGTAGTCATTACAGAGGAAACCATCCCACTAATCCACCTATGGATGAGATGTCAACACAGCTGCCCACATGACAAACAGGTTCAATTGTAATTTACTGTTTTTGTTTTGACTTTTCTTTAAGTTTTTTCCTCAACTCTATGTCAGCAAAGTTTCTAGATGTTCCAACACAGGCCCGGCCTCTTAAACTAGGTTTGCCTACATGAGAAAAGCAACAACATTTTGCTCCATGGAGGCAGCTGGGCCTGGGCCGGAGTGCATGGGGCATGGAAAGCTGTGCACGGCACCCTGGCTGTATGACAGCAGGCACTTGAGGGTTTGCTGGATCCTGTTTCTACAGCGAGACATTTCTACCATGTTTACTACCCTAAGAATTTTCTTTTTTTTAACTTAGAGATCTACTTATGTGTTTTATGTAGGTTTTCCCTGCATGTATGTCTGTGTACCATGTTCATTCCTGGTGCCCATTTAGGACAGAAGTGTGTCAGAACCTCTGGGTCTAGAGTTAAAGATGGCTGAGAGGCATCTTTTGGGCACTGGGAATACAACCCATGTCCTCTGCAAAAGCAATCGTTTATTTATTATTGTGCGTGATGTGTGAGTGTATGTGTGTGAGGACAACTCTGCAGAGTCTTTTTCTCTTTGCATCTGTTGCATCAGGCTCTCAGGCTTGCTCCTGTACTAAGAGCAGCCAGCTTTCTGGACCTCAAGGAAGCTTTTTGTTTGCTTTACTTTTACAGATTTACCCTGTTTCTATTATGTATATGTGGGTAGGTGTGTGCACATGAGTACATGTTTCATAGAGGTCAGAAGAGGATGTCAGATCCCTAGTGATGGAGTCACAATTGTGAGTCACGGTCATGGGTTCTGGCAACTGAACTTGGGTTGTCTACAAGAATAGTAGGTGCTTTTTGTTTTGTTTTG
Source organism: Mastomys natalensis (assembly GCA_021653895.1). Classification (NCBI taxonomy): domain Eukaryota; kingdom Metazoa; phylum Chordata; class Mammalia; order Rodentia; family Muridae; genus Mastomys; species Mastomys natalensis. The sequence goes on from JAJTUV010001203.1 coordinate 227,687, forward strand.
TTTTTGTTTTTTCAAGACAGGGTTTCTCTGTATAGCCCTGGCTGTCCTGGAACTCACTCTGTAGACCAGGCTGGCCTCAAACTCAGAAATCGCCTGCCTCTGCCTCCCAAGTGCTGGGATTAAAGGTGTGCGCCACCACCGCCCAGCTAGTGGGTGCTTTTAACTGCTGAACCCACTCCAAAGACTTTTCTATATGGAGTCTTTCTTTATTAGAATGTCCTCTACTTTTTATCTAACTTAGACAATGTCTTCTGCAAATCTGATTATTTGTTTTTAACCCTACAGATGAAAATCATAAAGACAATGTGTGAAGTCTGAGATGTCCCACAGACACAGAAGGAAAGATGAAGGAGGAGGAAGCTTAGCATGGAGGTGCACACTTAAAACCCTAGCTCTTGGGAGGACTGCTGCAGACCTGAGGCCAGCCTGGTATATAGAGCAAGTTCTGGGTCAGCCAGGGCTATAAGCAAGACCCTGTTGACAGGCAGAGAGAGAGATTGAGGTGGGTCATAGGGGAGAGGGAAGGAAGAAAAAGATAGAAAAAAGAAAGACAAGGCTAAATTAGCATCACTTGATTTCCAACAAAGAAACAAAGTGGCCCAAGGTCATTTAACAAATTAGTTCAAACACTAACACTTAGTGTGCCTAACCCTACGTTGGTATCATATCTTCCTAACACACCAGATTGTTTCTGGTTGATTAGTATGGGAAAATGGTGCATTAGTGATGTTGTGTATTAAATATTACTACTATTGGTTTATTTGGACAGAAACAATACTAGCAAGAAGGAAGTACTTTATCAGAGAGCTTGTCATCTACTCCTCAAGGAACAAACTCAGATGACTAAACAAACAAGTTAATCCTTTTGGTCTGCTATCCACTACTGAACAAGATTGGACTAGCTGCTCACAGACACAGGGAGAATGCAAATAGAGATTTTCACTTTCGTGTTTGTTCTTTTTACACCTGATAAAATTACAATGAATACAAAGCATGCTTTAGCAGAATGTTTAGATAATAGAGACTACATGTCCCGGATATATGATTACAACAAATACTACCATTGTCTAAAGTGAACCTCTTGGCTAATTGTACGGTTTTATCTGCCCTAAAATGTAATAAAAATGAGAAAGAATTTAAATGCCTTAAAAATGAACCTCTAAAAAGTACATACTAAAGAACTCCCATGTTAGCTAAGCAGTTCATACGAACTGAAATTTAACTTCTGTTTGTTCATTAAACTCACAGCTTTGGTTGGAAAACCTTTCTCTGCCTAGAATCAGTCTGACAAATATCAGGTCAGCTGGGGCTCTTAGTGACAGTGTTTCCAATGGTCAATGTGTGGGCAGAACTAATCACTGATGGGCAAAGTGGTTACTAATTATATGAGCCTGTCAATCAATGTTGGCCTCCATGCTTACTTCTACATAGTTTTGCACCAGCTTACATTTTGCGTGTACTACATTAACATTGTGTCTGAGTGAGCATCAGGTAATCGATGCTGTAAGGATGTATAAAGTCAGCAGAAACTTTTGTGCTAGGCATGAAACACTGTGAGGCCTTTGATAGACATTTTATGCCAGTAGTTCTCAACTGGTGGTGATTTTGTTCTCCTGACAGGTTTGTTTGTTTGTTTGTTTCTTTCTTTCTTTCTTTCTTTCCTTCTTTTAAAGATTTATTTATTTTATGTATATGAATACATGTTACTGTCTTCAGACACACCAGAAGAGGACATCAAATCTCATTAAATATGAGCCACCATGTGGTTGCTGAATTTAACTCAGTACCTCTGGAAGAGCAGTCAGTGCTTGAGCCATCTTTCCAGCCCTCCTGCCAGCTTTCTTTAAAGGCAAGGTTTCTCCACAACAAAGGATAATTTAACACTAGTATCTATACAGTCAGGGTTGAGAATATATAAATGGAAATTACCATAGAAAGAGTATTTGAGATTACTACGTTGCTATACAAGTTCTCTCTAGGCATCAATCCTACTATCCGATTTATGTGTATATTGTGTTTAAGGTTTATTATTGTTAATTATGTTGTTTCTATGTGTGTGCATGTGTCTGCTGAGACTGGAGGCCAAAGGTATCAGAGTCCCCTGGAGCTGGAGTGACAGGCAGTTGTGAGCTATCTGATGTAGGGGCTGAGAATGAAACTCAGATCCTCTGCAAGAACAATGTGTGTTCTTAACCACTAAGATATCTTTTTAGCCCTTTGGGGTTTTTGTTTGTTTGTTTGAATTTATTTTGCACTGAGACAAGTTCTCAAGTTGCCTAAGCTGTCACTGAACTCCCTATGTGACCAAGAATGATCTTAAACTTTTTTTTTTTTTTAACCAAACTGGGAGAAGTCCATACTTTTATCTAACAATAGCTAAGGAGAAAGTAATCATATTGAACAAATGCTTTTTATTTTTGATCTTTAACTTTAAATCATCCTGCTTCTACCTCCTAAATTTTGGGGTTAAAAATATGTACCACAACATCCTGCCTGTCTGTGCTTGGTTTTGTTTTTAAATTTTAACTTGTTTTATTCCATCAGATCTCCAGACTTACCTTCCTCTCAGCCTACCAATCTACTTCTGGAATTATTTGTTCTTAATTAAAATGTTTGTTTTGTGTATGTATGATGTGTATTGTATGTTTGTGTGTGGGAGTATAGGTCCATGGGAATGCCAAGGCACTGGTATGGAGGTCAGAGAACAACTTCAGTTATCAACTTGTTTGAGGCAGAGCCTGTTCTTTGTTGCTCACTGCAGCATACATGAGTTTTTTAGAATTTTTCTGTCTCTGCCTCCATCTTGTAGGAACATTAGTTAGAATATGTATCAGTGTCTCAGTGGAGACCTGCAGTAGCATGAAAACATCTACTACAACCATTTCCACCACATCAGATGAGGGCAATGAGCAGCTACTCCAGCGCCAGAACTTACCCCAATGTCATCATCACTCTGCAACAGCTGGGAGTGTCCAAAGAGGCGCCTCTTCAGGATGGGCTCAATTAAGGTAAGATATACCATGTACAGAAGCAGAAGGCCCAAAATAGAGAGATAAATTATAATGGTAACCTAAAGGAAAAAGAAAGGAAGTCACACTTCAGTTCAAGCCAAGATAGCAAAGTTTGTTCAGTAACAGTGACATCTTGGGAAGACGGGCACATCTACGCGGAGCACAGGGTGTACAGCCAGAGCCCAGCAGAAGAGGCAACCTGAATCCACCAAGGCAGGAAAAGAGGCAACGAAGCACTGCCTCTGGATCTTTTTGTGGGTCCCCACCAACCCCATCATTCGCCACTGTGGCCTGCACAGCTGTTTTCTTTCTCCAGCTGAACACGGCATCCTAACTCAGTAGCATCACTGCCAAAATGACCTACGGGAATCCTAGCCGAACTGTGGCTCAGGAGGGTTTCAACAGAATATCCCTTCAGACTGGTGTGGGTCAGCATAGACACTTGTCAGGACAGTGACTGGGGTATTAAGTCACGTGCTGCCACATGACATCCCCTCAGTTGGCTACAATAAAACAGAACACATGTTGGCAAAGACATGGAAAGGTGGAACCCTTGCACACTGCCACCACTTTGGAAAACTGTATAGCCGTCTCTTCAACAAACAAATTTATCACTCTGAGGAATTTCCCCAAGAGAAGAACAAACATATCCATACAAAACCACTCAAGACAGTATTATGGGAATAATCCAAATATTCATGAACTGAGAAGCAGTCATACAATGGAATACTATTTAGCAATAACATGAAATGAAGTCCTAGTGCATACTACAACTTAGACAAGGTAAAAAGTCACAAAGAACCACATATGACTTTACATACATGAAATATTAAAATGGGTACAGGCAGAAAGTTAAAGATAGTAACTATTTGCGACCAGAGACAGAAATGTTTAAAACTGAAATATAAGAAGTTGTTCTAAGCCAGGCAGTGGTGGCACATGCCTTTAATCCCAGCACTTGGGAGGCAGAGGCAGGCATATTTCTGAGTTCGAGGCCAGCCTGGTCTACAGAGTGAGTTCCAGGACAGCCCGGGCTACACAGAGAAACCCTGTCTCAAAAAACAAAAACAAAAAAAGAAGTTGTTCTAATTTACTAAATTATATACTTAAAAGCAAGCGAATTTTAAGGTTTACAAATTATATATTTAAGTGTATTAAAAAAAAGCATAAAAGCTAGGGCTGGATTTCAGTCATCAAACATTGTCTGTTAGGTGTAAGACCCTGAGCTCCACAAAAAGGAAAGAGGGGGCTGGGGAGATGGCTCAGCAGTTAGGAGCACTGACTGCTTCTGAAGGACACAGGTTCGGTTCCCAGCACTCACATGGAGACTACTGTCTACAACTCCAGTTCCTGAGGTCTGGTGCTCTGGTCTGACCTCCATGAGCATCAGACACGTAACTGGTGCATAGACTACATACAGGCAAAACATTCATACACAGAAAATAATAATTTAGGGGCTTCAGAGGTAGCTCTTAAGTTTAGAGCACTTGTTGTTCTTTATAGAGGACCCAGATTCAATTCCCAGCATCCAAATGGTGGCTGACAACCACCCATAACTTCAATTCCAGAGGATCTGATGCCCTGTTCTGACCTCTGTAGGGAACAGACATGTACATGATGTACTGACACACATATAAGCCAAACACTCATATGCATAAAATAAAACCAATAAATCTTTAAAGCCTTTTTCATTTTTTTAGTTTTTTGTTTTTTTGACAGGGTCTCTCAACAGCACTGTCTCCGTCCTAAAATTTACTATGTAGACCAGGCTGGCCTCAGACTCAGAGACCCGCCTGCCTCTGCCTCCTGAGTTATGAGGCCCGCTTTTGAGGAACAGAATGGAAGGCAAGATCTTAAAACAAACAAACAAAACCCGAGAACCATTTGCCATCATAATAAAGTAACTGAGCTCATTACAGATCTAATGGTGATGAGTTGTCAATACCCCATCCCTCCAGGGACTGAAGACCTGAAGTTACACTTCTACAATAGTGACTAAATGCATCATTCAGTCAAGGGTTGGGACGGTAGGAGGAAGAGGGCTTGATAATGTTGTCTCACTGGCTTTCAGTGTGTATGATAAACTACGATGTATTTCAGAATGTGCTAACTAAACATAGCACAGTTTCAGAGTCATTTCACTTGTCTCGTTTAATATGTCCTAACGAATCCAGAAAGCAAGGGCAGGGCCATTATTACTTTCTGGGAAGTTCAATGTTTCTGTCTTTTCTGGAGAGCATGTGTGCATGTGTGTGCAGGTGTGTGCATGTGCACACACTCATGTTTCACCTTGATTGTGACAGAGCTTCTTTCTTCGTATTTGCATTCACAGCGTAGACAGTATGCTTCTACGTCAGGCCCCCGCACAGGCATGGGCTCCACAACATGGAGGCAATCACTGAAAATAAAGGTAAAGACTGAGAAAACCTAGCTTGATGTTCTCCTATCTCTGATCAACTGAAACTCAGGATGGTTACTGAGCTAACCCAAAGGAATAAGGACCAAATAATCAATAAATCAAAGTGAAATAATTTCCTTTCTCAGTATTGGCATTTTGATAGTTTAGCAATGTAAACAGCCAGACTGGAAAGATGGCTCAGCAGTTAAGAGCACTGCCAACTCTTCCAGAGGTCCTGAGTTCAATTCCCAGCACCCACATGGTGGTTCACGATCATCTGTAATAAGATCCAATGCCCTCTTCTGGTGTGTCTGAGGATAGCAACAGTGTAGTCACATAAATAAAATAAATAAGTCTTTTATTTTAAAAAGTATAAAAAGCCAAAGACATTATAAAAAGCCAAAAGGCAATGGCTATCTATGTCTAAGTTGTTATTACTAACAGTTTCAGATGCCCTAGAAAATCCCAAACTGTATAAAAAAACAAAATTATTTGCTAAAAACAAGTCATATTTAGACTTGCCAGTTACCAAGCAAAACTCCTTTAAATGCTTCAAAGTAACACAAGGCATTATTTGAATATTGTCTCTTGTGAACTAACCACATCTTAGCTTCCATTTGTGTGTGAGAGTGTGGTGCACATGCATGTGTGCACTGGCACACTTGAAGAGACCCAAGCAAAATGTCAAACACCCTGCTCTATCACTCTTCACCTGGCCGCCCTGAGACAAGATCTCTACCTGAAACTAGGCTAGCAGTCAACAAGCCCAGGCGGTCCTCCTGCCTCTGCTTCCTGCACCTCTGGGGTGACAAGCATACATGGCAATACCTGGCTTTTGATGTGTGTAGTAGATATTCCAACTCGGGACCTCATATACAGCAACATTTTTAGTCACTAAGCTATCTCCCCTGTCCCCATAAACTACTATTATCACCATCATTTATTATTTTGTGTTTTTGTGACAACATTTCTCTGTGTATCATTGGCTGTGTTGGAACTCACTTTTGTAGACCAGGCTGGCCTTGAACTCAGAGATCTGCCTGCCTCTGCCTCCTGAGTGCTGAGATTGAAGGTGTGTGCCACCACTGCCTGCCCAGCTTTTGTTCAAATTAAATTACTTGTTATAGATAAATGAAATTTTTATCATTTATACTATTTTGAATTCTATTTGTTTCCAATGCTATAGTTCAGAGGCAACAGAACGTGGAAAGGTGGATTTTGATGGGTCAAAGAAGGAATCATCTCAGAACACTGAGTGCCCCCAGGAAGACTGGCTGGGATAAGAGGATCCTGTCAAAGCATTCTTGAGGCAGCCAGAGGTGACTGAAAGCCAGCGCTGGGAGACTGCTCAGTGGGAGACAGCACTTGAGAAGCATGAGCACACACATCACATACACAGTTGCAAAACAGAAAGTAATCACTCAGTTTTCAGAAATGACAGATTTTGAGAAAAGATATTTTTGGTAGCATTGCTTTTTTAAAAAATAAATACTCCCCCAACCCCCAGTTTTTCAAGATAAGACTTCTTTGTGTAACATTCCTGGCATGGACCTTACTTTGTAGAGCAGGCTGGCCTCAAACTCAGAGATTCACTTGCCTCTACCTTCCGAGTGCTGGGATTAAAGGCATGCAACACCATGCCTGGTGATCTCTCTTATTTTTTGTATACTTCCTTTTTCATTTAGAAATGTTTTAAATTTAAATTTATAATTTATATGTATACATGTGTAACTACATGTGTTTATGTGCACCATATGCATGCAGGTGTCCTTGGAGGTCAAAGGGCATCAGATCTCCTGAAATGAGTTATAGGTGGTTGTGAGCTGCCTGACAGCAAAGATGGGAACCAAAGCCAGATTGTGCAAGCTCATTAAACACTTTTAACTGCTGTACCATCTCTCCAGCCCCTGCCTGCCCTGGAACTTGCTCTGTAGACTAGGCTGTCCTGGAAGTCACCGAGAGCCACCTGTCTGTGCCTCCCAAGCGCTGAGATTAAAAGCATGTGCCAGCATAACTGGCCCAAGGATGTAACTATTTCTCACTGTGGCTTTAGGGGTCCACTTTTCAGCATTTCATAATTTACTCTTCTGTTAAATGTGATAAGTTATTCATATGCTACACTGGAGCAACTAAAAATAATGTTAATTCGAACCAGGTGTGGTGGCAAAATAGCCAGGATAGCCAGGGCTACTCAGAGAAACTCTGTCTCAGGAAAAAAAAAAAAAAAAAAGAAGTTGGACATGGTGGCATAGACCTGTAATCACAGCACTTGGAAGGCTGAGGCAGGATGATTCAGAATTCCAGGTAGGCCTGGACTACACAGAGAGACAGAGACCCTGTTTCTAAACAGAACAATAGGCGGTAGGCAGGCAGGCAAAAGGAAAGGAGGAAGGGAGAAGAAAAGGCTGTGTAAGGCTGAAACAGCAGGAAGGTTTTCTGACTAACCCATAATAAACAAGATGTGGCTCAACCAGTCTTAGCAACTAGGAAACATCTCCATCTAGTGCTCAAAGGAAGAACCAGTGTTGACCTAAATCCCAAAGACAAACTAGGGTACTGCTCTAACTTTCCTTGTTTCTAATCAGCTATTCCAATGAAGAACTAAAGCTAACAACTGCACAAAACAAGAGGCCCAGAGACTAGAAGGTGAAAGTGTATATGGGGTCTTGCAATACCCAGGTCTTCAGGGAGTCAATAGCATCATGGTCTACCATAATCTGCCTGTCGGTCCAAACAAGTTAAAACTTCTGTCAATTGGGAACATGTATCCACAAAAGACTTACAAGCAAGAGAAAATAGGAAAGATGGAAGAAAATTTCCTATAAATCTTGTTTTCAACTGTTTATTTTCAAAGTTTCTAGTTTTAATTTATAACCAGGGATGAAGATGTGGCCCTATCTCAGCACAGAATAACAAACAAATAAACAAACAAACAAAAATCAGCATTAAACACTTAAAAAGTGAGTTCGGTTGCCACTCCACTAATACATATCACATTCTGTTACCAATAAGAAAACAAACTGATTATACATGTTCAATAGCTTTGGAAGCTATAGATATAACTTCAAGATGTATTTGAGGGCAGGGGAATACTGCCCAGTGGGAGAATGTTTATTCAGCATTTACAAGGCCCTGGATCTGATCTCTAGCATAAAAAAATTGAGCTTGCATGTATTATATAAAGTAACCTCCTGGTACAAAACCCACTAAAAATACACCCCAATTGCTTTGTAATATAAAAACAACTTTAAATGATACACAGACGTTCAGAAGATCATAAGAACACACCAAACAGACTGAACCTAAATGCATATTGTAGGAAGACTAAACAACGGCACCAGAGAAAGTAAGTGTGCTCAAAGTCAGCCTGGAAACTTGAGATGGAACAAACTTAATCTTGCTTTCCAATCGCTGCTGACTATAGAGCTGTGGAATCAGGCACGCACCAAAGTACCTATCATTCGGGGCTGTTCCCATCAGCCTGTGACCATGACATCATAGTCCCCAGGGAGAAGGACATCCATCCTGTTGTGTAACCTGCTGCTTCCTGTTTCAAGGCACACACAGGAAAAATTGCATTCCTAATCCACTGGGATAAACTGAGAAGGCTTCTGGTCAACTAGTCAATCAGGATTCCAGCCGGCACAGGCCTGCCTGATTGCCTAAGGGCCGAAAAGATCTCAGCCTTATCCGAACCACCTGACATACCTGAAAGGAGGAACTCGGACACACACTTTATTCTCCTTCAATCCTGAATCTCTGAAACTTAAATATAGCCAATATTTGGCATTTTGTCATCAAAATTTACAAACTGTGGCCTGGGAAGTAGCGGCAAAAGGAGCAGGAGCTTGAAGCCAGCCTGGTGTACAAAACAAGTGCCGGGCTGCTCTGGGCTACATAGTGAGATCTTGTCTCAATACAAAAAACAAAAACAAATCCCAAACCAAAACAACCACCCTGCTCCCATAGACCAGGAGCAGGAGAGACGTGATGGTTAAGTGTGCTGGCTGCTGCTGCAGAGGACAGGAGTTCAGTTCCCAGCACCAGAGTTGGCCATGTTACACACACCTGTAACACTGGCTCCAGAGAATGCAATACCCTCTCTGGCCTCCACAGATACCCGTTGTGTACATGACCACACACAATTTTTTTAAGTGCTTAAAAAAATTATACATTGGATAAAGAAAGCTCAACTTGCCATTCACTGAAAAAAGGGATAAAGATCCCTGGCCAAAGTTTAAGAGGGCCCAAGAGAACAGCTACTGGTAGTTTAGGTACAATAAACTCTGTCCCAGCTGATATGAAGCCCACCGCCTCCCTCAGTCTAGAGCTTTCTGTTTAGGCTACAGTATTCCTTTAGACTTGTATCACACACTCAGGACCTCAGTCTAAAATCTGACACTTTTGCTTTTTTTTTCTTCACTTTTGCTTAAGAACAAAATGAGACATCATATGAACAGTCTGAGTTAACAGTAGGAACCACAGAATATTTGACAGATGATTTCTTAGCCTAAGATACTTACCAATCTTTCTGAGATATATTCTTATTATAAATATGCCCAGGATTCTCTTTATAGGGAGGGCAGATACATTTACATCTCACGTCTTCAAAATTCTGTAATAAAATGAAAACAGTATAACTTCTTTATAGTTTATCATCAATATTTAAAAAAAAAAATCCACAAACATACATTTTGCTAAGTATCCCTGTCAGATATTCTAAAACCATTACAAAAGAGTTAGACTTGAGAGATGCAAGTTCCTAAAATCCACAAGACCCTATCTGTGCCTTATTAAACTCACTTATGAATCGCATGACAATCAATTGTGTTATTATCATCTACCTGCCACTAGAAAAACATATCATGACAGACAACAGGGCCTACAAAGAGATATGCTGATATGAAGGAACTGGGGAGAATGGAGTTAAGGATTATTTATAAGCAGGTCACAGGTCTAGGCTGGGGGGGGCAGCTCAGTGTCAAGGTCTAGGCTGGGGGGGGCAGCTCAGTGTCAAGGTCTAGGCTAGGGGGGCAGCTCAGTGTCACAGGTCTAGGCTGGGGGGGCAGCTCAGTGTCACAGGTCTAGGCTGGGGGGGCAGCTCAGTGTCACAGGTCTAGGCTGGGGGAGCAGCTCAGTGCTAAACCATAAGCTTATCATGCATCAGGTCGACTCAATCTGTAACACAACAATGGGTGAGGAGAGTCAGAATTGTTCTAATTTCTTCTTTTCTAACTTTTTCCTTTTGGGAGAAAGGCACTGGGCATGGGTAAAAGGGGCTGAGTCAGCTATAAACGGGATTAAGATTCAGGGCCACTCAGCCAGTGCTAGAAGGGAAGTCAAAAGGGAAGGGAGTGTGAATCTTCCCAATGTCCCCCAGAAATGTGGCTTCTAACCCATGGTTGACAGGGAGGACAACTCCTAGCAATACAAGTTTCACGGAGCAGAGCAAGCAGGCATTATGTGTGTATACATCCAAGAGACACTTTCTCAGCAAAGGGGTGTTTATTTGAGAAGGCAGTGGCTCTTTAGTCCCCACTGAGACATAGCCACTGCTCCTACGTCCAATGAAATGTCTGGCAGAGCTGCTGACAGTCCTTAAATGAATCAGTAACCACTGTGCCAGAGCCAGTGTTCAAAGCGGAGGACTCAGATAAGCAAGACACAGCTCCTGTTTACTGGGACAAGCCCTACCAAGGGGAGATGGACAAATACACACTACATAAAATGGTAACACATCCATGTAGAGGGTACCCAACAATATTTCAAAAGTTGGGAAACTTTTTGCTGTCCCTATTTCTGATGACATCAGAAAAATTGGGGGAAAAATGATCAAAAACACCTGCCTACCTGTGACCTAGCTTTCCCAGCAATTTATAACATTTAAAAATATTATAAAACACTTCTTTTTAAAATACAGTGTCACTGTTTCCCACTACACCGTGGAGTCTTTCTATTTTGCCCAAAAATGAGTTAGCCCACCTGGAAGAAAGCACGTGTTTTCTTGGACCAGGGCAGCTCTGGGGCACCAGATAACAACAGAGGGGGGACCAGAACGGTTAAGAAACACAATGGGGAAAAGGACACAACTTCCCCTCCACTCTCTCCTAGGCTAGTAAATTATTAGAAGAGGTGTGTGCGTTTTCCTGAATGGGGAGCCGGGTGAGAGAATCAAGCTAGTGGGATGGCCCTATAGGTCCTCCTGGGAACAGGTAGTTGCCACGAGAGTCGAGCACCCACCATGGCAAGGGACTCTGCTCATGAATGAGTTGAGGGGAGCTAGTCCTTAGTAGGGAAGACTTCGGGGAGATGAGGGTTTCCCATCCTTTGGACTGGGGACTGAGAGCTGGTGAAGTGCGGGGGTGGGCTGCCAGAGTTTAAGGGTGGAAAGTTCAAAGCTCCCAGGTCTGGAAAGTTCCGGGTGTGCGTTGTCGGGGCCGGGAAGGGAAATGTCATGAGGTAAAGGATTGCAGACCTGGCTCTGGCACTGTCAGAGGGTTAGGATGCTCTGGGGAGGGCCGGCCCGGGCTGTGAGGGTAGGGAGAAGATATGGCTGTGGGATTGGGAGACCCGAGAGTGGGGAGCAAGTGGTCAACCCCAGTTTCAGCCAGGCCAGAAGCAGGGGCGGAGCTCCTGTCAGGAGCCGGGCGGGGCGGAACTCACCTTGGCAGCGCCTGTCAGGGGCGCGAGCAGCAGCACGGACAGCGCCAGGCAGGACATGCTGAGCCCCGAGCCCAGCCGCAGCAGGCTACCGCACCATAGGCTCGCCATCGCGGGAGCCAGTCGCCCCAGCGAGCCCCGAGCCCCGCGCCCGGCTCGGGATCCGGCTCGGGATCCTCCGCCCGCACTTCCGCCTGGGCCTGCGCGTCACCGTCCGCGCCGGGTCAGCTGCGAGAAAGCCTCCGCCCCGGAAACGGTTCCGGGTGTAGAAGGCCCGCCACGGCCGCGGCCCTGGGGCTGCACTGAAGTCTGGGGGTCTTCCCCGGCCAGAGCTGGCGAATCCTGCACCCCCAGGGAGCAGGCCTTGCGAGCCTAGTCCGGCAGGCCAGGTGAACCCCATCCCCGGGAACTGGGGAGGCCGAGAGGGTGCTACTCGTGGAGACCTGGCCGGGAGAGACCGATCGTCCGGAGATTGGAAGCCAACCGGGCGGTGGAGGCTCGGGGCTCGACTCCTGTGCCTCGGTACGAACCTGCGGTCCGTACGCCTCCAGAATTCAGGCCCCTGTCCGGCTCCCAACTGTAGCTGTGAGCTGTCCAGGCGGGTGTGGCTTCCACTAGGGGCCGACAGCCTAGTTACAGTCTAGGGCTGGGAAGTGTGCCATGGCGGCGGAGCTGGGCTGACTCGAGTCAGGCTTCGCAAGATGTGGACTGCCCCTGGAGCATCCCCCGCCCAGGACTCCTGGAGGTGGAGAATCCAGGCGCCAAGCTCCTGTGAGGCAGTGCAGATTTAAAACAGTTGACCTCTCAGTCAGTTCAGGGAGCACCGACCCTACCCCTTGGGGTCTTTTTCTGTAGATACTTTAGGAGCACCCTGGAGAGAACATAGTGCTTCTCATTAAGATGTTTTTTTTTTTCACTTAGTAGAGACTCTGGGGCTAGAGAAAGGGATGCAGCATGCTCATCACAACCTTAGGAATTTGCTGAATGTCACCAGGGAAAATCACTTCCTTTCGAGGAAGGATAAATTCAGGAGGGGATTAAATTATATGATTTTCAAAGTCTACTTATAAGATCCCCACCCCACTCCCCCTTAAGTGGTCCTTTCCTGGTTGGTGGAAATGTCTTCATTTATAGGTAGAAATTTCACAACGTTTTTCTGCTATGTGATTTTTGTAGACTAGAAACTAACACAAGATGCTGTTGTATTAAATGTATTTAGCCCTTTTTAGTCCTAAATGGCAACTAGCCCAGAGGACTAGATGCTTTCTCACCAGTTTTTGTGAAGATGCTGTCACATTGGGAATAAGTCATATCCTTGTAAACCGTGTCCTGCTAATCAATCGTAGGACTGTCAGGATAGAATTTGTTGGTGAGGCATTGTGGATCTGATTTAGAAAAGCTGACTTAGTAGCCAGTTTGGGTCAGTTTAGAGCTGTATATCTGACATCTAAAAGGAATGTGTGCTCTTCAGACAAAGCATAGGAACCCTCCTTCAAAATTCTTTTTAAAGCCAATGCTGGTGTTAGGTACCTTTGATCCTAGCATGCCTATGCTCCCGGTGGCAGGCAGATCTCTGAGACCAGGCCAGCCTGGCCTACAAAGTGAGTTCCAGGACAGGGTACACAGAGAAGGAGGAGGAAGAGGAGGAAGGAGGAGGAGAAGAAAAGAAGAAACAACTAAAGAAAGAAAAAATTCTTTTCAGAGGGTTTTATGGGGGTGCAGAGATTTAGAGGACTGCAACAATGCCTCAGGCTGGTGGGTTATTTTCTTCTCTTTGTCCATGCTGTCTCAAACTAGTGGGCTCAAGAGATCCCCTCCCTCAGTCTCCCTGATAACTGACTACAGGCATGAGCCACCAAATCAGGACCACCTATCTGTTTAATGAAGAAGACCGCCGGGCGGTGGTGGTGCACGCCTTTATTTTTTTTATTTTTTTTTATTTTTTTGGTTTTTCGAGACAGGGTTTCTCTGTGTAGCCCGGGCTGTCCTGGAACTCACTCTGTAGACCAGGCTGGCCTGGAACTCAGAAGTCCGCCTGCCTCTGCCTCCCAAGTGCTGGGATTAAAGGCGTGCGCCACCACCGCCCGGCTATGAGTAATCTAAATTTATACACTGTATTTCATAGTCAACATGAGAAAAAAAAATTTATTTTAAAATACTGATTAGAGTTGGGGCTAAAGAGATGACTCAGCAGTTGAGAGCACTTGCTGCTCGTACAGAAGATTGATGTTTGGTTTCCACCACCCAAATGGCAACTTACAACCTTCTGAAACTCCAGTCCAGGGGATTGGTTCTTCTGTTTCCCAGTGGCACTGTACACATATGGTACACATGTGTACATTTTGTCAAAACACTCATACACATAAAATTTGAAATAGTGGTTAAAGTTTAAATATTTTGAATATATTGAATTTAAATTATTATTTAATTTCAATTTAAAAATTTTTGCGCTCTAGCCACCATCTTGTGTCTCCACTGTGTCCCTTATCTCAGCTTGTCTGCCCGGGACCCCTGAGCATGAACCCTAGTCCTCCCACACAGCCCCACTTCCACTAACAAGATGAAACAATCATGAACCAGGAAAAACTTGCCAAACTGCAGGCACAATTGCATTGGTGGGAAAGGCACCTCCCATAAAAAGGTGGTTCATAGACCAGTCACAGCAGATGATAAAATCTGCAGTTCTCCTTAGAGAAGTTAGTAAACAACTCTGATATTGAAGAGGTGAACATGTTTACAAACCAAGAAACTGATTTTAACAACCCTAAAGTTCAGGCGTCTCTGGCAGCAAACACCTTCACCAGTCCAGGCCGCGCTGAGACAAAGCAGCTGACAGGAATGCTTCCCAGCATCCTAAACCAGCTTGGTGTGGACAGTCTGACTAGTTCAAAGAGGGTGACTGAAGCTGCCGAAACAATCTATGGATAGAAAAGCACCATTTGCTACTTAAAGAGGTGATGATAGTTCCAGATCTGGTGGGAAATTTTGATGAAGCTTCTAAGAAGGAGGCAAACTGAATTGAGGTGGCTTCTGAAGAAGGTGACCTTTGGTGGATCTGATAAAATCTAGATCTCTAGCCAGCAGGTGGTGACATGCAGCTTTAATCCTAGCAATTAGGAGTGAGAGGCAGGTGGATCTCTGTGAATTTGGGCCAGCCCAGTCTACAAAGTGAGTTCCAGGATAGCCAGGGCTGTTACACAGAGAAACCCTGTCTCAAAACACAAAACAAAACAAAAAATCTAGAATTCTAGTATTTTTAAGGCCAAGCCCCCTGGACACCAAAGCTCTTTTCAGTCTTTTCAGGTTTTTTCTCTCCTCTCTCCTCTCTCCTCCTCCTCTCCTCCTCCTCCTCTTCTTCCTCCTCTTCTTCCTCCTTCTTTTCTTCTTCTTCTTCTACACAATTCATTCCTTGTGACAAAATAACCCCAAGAAGCCTGGGAATAAAGTTTGAAATGTGCTAATAAAATTTTTTTGCATAGTTAAAAAAAACAAACAAAAAAAGCCTTCTGAATGTGGCTATTAGAAAATTTTTTTGTTCTGGAATGCACAGCAAGACAGCCATTAGTGACGTGTAACTGACCATAGACTGGGTCGGATGGGGAGAAACTGGGTGTGGTGGTTTGAGTAGGGATGGCCCTCCACAGACTCTGAATGTTTGGCCCATAGGGAGTGGCACTATTAGGAGGTGTGGCCTTGGAGGAAGTATGTTACTGGGAGAAGGCTTTGAGATCTCATATACTCAAGCTACATACAGTGTGGCTCAGTCTTTCTTCATCACCATGTCTGCCTGCACTGCCATGCTTCCTGCCACAATGATAATGGACTGAACCTCTGAAACTGTAAGCCAGCCCCAATTAAGGGAGTCCTTTATAAGAGTTACTGTGGTCATGGTGTCTCTTCATGGTGTCTTTTCACAGCAATAAAATCCAAACTAAGACTCTGTAGACAGTGTCTACACAGGTAGGACAGGTAGAGCTGAGGACTTCGGAGAAGTATATCTGCCAAAAAATGAATATAATTTCAGCTGACTTTAATAGAAGGTTTTACTTCTCTTGCTCTTCTCAGCAGTGTATGTATGATTCTTTCCTGTAGATCAGGGATATTTAATGCCAGAAAGACTTCCTTTACAAGGGTACATGTTGTGGCTTTGCAGATCTCTTTTCTAACCTACTTTATTATGGTAAAATTGTGTTTTCATGTATACCTTTAATGCTCCCATTCCCTTCCAAAATCTTGTGGGCCCTTTGAGCAGAGGAACCTTTGTTTTAATATCTTTGGACCTGCCGGGCGGTGGTGGCGCACGCCTTTAATCCCAGCACTTGGGAGGCAGAGGCAGGCGGATTTCTGAGTTCGAGGCCAGCCTGGTCTACAGAGTGAGTGCCAGGACAGCCAGGGCTACACAGAGAAACCCTGTCTCGAAAAACACAAAAAAAAAAAAAAAAAAAAAAAAATCTTTGGACCTGGAGACTGAGATCCAAGCATTAATGTGGGAACCAGAGAAAAAGAAAAGGGGAGAAAGAAATAAATTCATTTAGTTGTCTCAGGAATTACAGGTACTTACTTTAGTCTTTCCTTGGCTCTTTCTAACCCTGAGAGATGAGGCTGAGAGGCCCAAAGTGCAAAGGGCAGACCTGGGGAACTGGGTTAGGTGAGGAAAGACTTGTGACCAGGATCACTTTAGAGCTGTTTTGTTTATACTTTGGCACTCACCTGAGCATCCACCTTCCTCCCCGCCCTTCTCCTGGCTTCCTAGGAGTAGGCTTTCCTATTTGGTATTTCTTTTGCCAAGCTAGGAATTTGCCATGCCCAGAGCTCCCATATGCTAAGAAGCTTTTCCCCTCTAAGTTACATCCTCAGCCCCTACTCCATTCCTCTTGATTTTGATTAACAGAGCAAGGATACTCTACCACCAGATCTGAGTTCTCGTCTCTTGGTAAAGCCTGAAAATTTCTCTGTATCTTCCTCATTTCCCTTCTTTTTGTTTCTTTGTAGCACTGGTGATCTAACAGAGGATTTTACCCATGCTGGTCACTCCACCACTGAGTTCCAGCTCCCAGTACTGGTCTTCCTCCCTTAGAAAAATCCCCCCATTCTCTATGTCTGTTTGTCTGTCTGTCTGTCTGTCTGTCTCTATGTGTGTGTGTGTGTGTGTGTGTGTACACAGATGCACGTGTATGTGCAGGTTTCCACAAAAAAACGGAAGAGAGCATCTAATCTGGAGCTGGAGTTATAGATGATTGTAAGATGACTGACGTGGGTGTTCGGAACCAAATTATGGTTCTCTGTAAGAGCTCTTAACTGCTGAACCATCTCTCCAGCCTTCCTCCAACCTCCTTTTGAGACAGAGACTTCCCATGTTGCCCAGACTGGTTTTGAATTCAGTCCTCTTGCTTCAGCCTCCTAAATCCTGGAATTTGCACCACCACATGTGGCTTTCTAGTCCTAGTGTTCTAGTCTTTCATAACATTAAAAGGTCTCTGAGAAAACAGGTAACTTTTTCTTTTTTCTTTTCTTTTTATTTGTTTGTTTGGTTGGTTTTTGAGAGAGACTTTCTTTGGCTCTCCTGGAGTTCCCTCTGTGGACTAGGCTGGCCTGGAATTCAGATCTGACTGTCACTGCCTCTGCTTCCTGAGTGCTGGGACTAAAGGTGTGTACCACCAGCTCCCAGCAACAGGTAAGATTATTAAAACAATTGTATAAATTTTCTGGAGGTGGTTATGACTATTGTTCTGTTATTCATTATTAAAGAGCCTGGCCTGGCAAACATTTGACATTTTTCATAATTAGAATAACTTAAGAAGCTTAAGAAACTGTTTGAGGTGAAATGGCAGTACCTCCTGAGTGGCAGAAGAGAGCCCTGTCAGGAGGTGAAGCATGCTGCTTGCAGGTTTCTTATACGTTTATACAAAATAAACAAATGTGAAAAAATTTTAAAGTATGTATCCTTAAAAGGTAAGTTTCTATCATGAGAAAAATGCATTTCTTTTTTTTTTTAAAAACATATTTTTAGTTTGTTTGTTTATTTATTTATTTATTTTATATAGTGAATACACTGTAGCTCTCTTCAGACACGCAGAAATGGACATCAGATCCCATTGCAGGTGGTTGTGAGCCACCATGTGATTGCTGGGAATTGAACTCAGGACCTCTGGAAAAGCAATCATTGCTCTTAACTGCTGAGTCATCTCTCCAGCGCTCCCTCCTCTCCAAAATGCATTTCTTTGGAATGCCATATAATAATCCAATAATAATAAGGTTAATTCAACCCTTTCCCTTCCCAAGCTCTCTAATTTGTTATCCAAATAAACATTTCCTTTTTCTCTAAGTAATTCTTCTCCACACACTGCTGATTGTTTCAACATAGAAGATTGTTCTTGCACTTGGAAATGGATTACTCAGCACTTAACATGGGTGTTCTCACTTGACACCATGAGTTCAATACCTTTTCTATTTGCTTCATAGACTACAAAGCCATGTTCAATAAGATTCACTATTCTGTTCAAAGACTTTAAGAGGGAGCTGAGGCAGTGGCAGCAGTTGGGAAGCTGAAAACCACAAGACCTTGTGTTGGGAGGTCCTAAGCAGAAATGCTGATGTACTTAGACTGTGTCCTGGCTCCTCAGCTTCAGAGACTCAGACAAGCACACAGAGAACAATTCCACTTTATTGATACATCAGTGTCACAAATAAGCCCAGTACAGCCAGAAATACTGAGCAGATAAAGTGCTATTGCAGAGAGACCTGGCAACAGAAGGAGGGAGGAATCCAGTTCATCTCCTCCAAGTCCCAGTCTGAAAGGTTTTCTACTACACAAGAGTAAGGGAAACTAGGTAAGCCAGTCTATAGATGCTCTGAGCTAAGGAACAGAAAACCATACTAGTGGGCTATGTGCAGAGCAAGGAAAAAGGAAAGTCAGAAATTCCTCAAATTAAGCATAGAAATACCAAACAATTGTTTTCAACTTCCTGGATGTAATGTCTATTAAGGAATGACAAGTCTGCTGCTACTTCCCAGGGACTCAGAACTCTGATGCAGTAGACACTTTCTTACACCCTAAGAAACACTACCATTTTCTACCTGGGAAAAACTCATTGACCTTACTTTGCTAGTCCCCCAAAGCAAAGCCAGTGTCCTTTTGTGAACACTGAGGAGACAGAAACTATAAGAGTAATCAACTTGGCAGCATCAATGGCAAGGCAGAAGCAGGCAGATTTCTGTGAGTTCGAGGCTAGCCTTGTCTACATATTGAGTTTCTGGCCAGCCTACCCCATATAATAAGATCCTGTCTCAAAAACAAAACAAAAAAGCACTAATAAACCCCAAGACTTCCTATAATTATCTTGAAGCATTTTAGGTATCTCTATTATGGAATTAAAAAATTTGGAAAATTCAGATGATATGAATGAACTGAGTGAACTATGTGACATGGAGTCCAGTTCACCTATTGTTTTTTTTCCCAAATTAGAAAATAACCGATTTTCAGAGACAAGAAGGAACATTAAAGGCCATGTATTCATCCTGGTGCCATACTTTGCTGAACTGAAAAGGGCCAAAATCAATGCCTCTTTCAAGAACTCGAGAATTCCTGGCCTCACTGGTCCTCAGGAAATCCAAACAAAGAGACACTAGAAGGAGCCTGCAGCATGCTTCCTTTGCAGTCAAGTGTCAAGGCTTGAGGTAGAACTCTCAAGTAGGGAGATGAGGGTGACATCTCCAGCCCTGTCCTGGAAGAGCTGGCCAGTGTGGTGCTCTGATGAACAAAAGTGCAGGGATCCTGGGGAAGGAGCTCTCATGGCCAGGCTGAAGGCTGGGACACTGAGCAACATGGTGGTACCTGAGAGGATCCAAAGTTTGAGAACTGCTATGACCCAAGGGTAGACTTAGAGATATCTTGAAGGATTACTTGTGGTTAGCTATTCTTCTGCCTTAGTCAAATATTTCTATAACTGAACTGAAGAGCAGATTCCATTACAGGCACCTCTATGCCTGAGAAGACACAATAGTAAAAACAAACAAACAAACAAAAACAAAACAAAAACTTAAAAAACAATCCTGTAATTTCCCCAAACCACTGAGATAGGTCAGGTCAGGAAATATTGGGGAATTATATCGGTTATTCTGGTTTGTTTATTTCTATTTTTATTTTATTTTTGTCTTTTGAGACTCTCCCTTACTGGCCTGGAATTCACTATGTAGACCAAGCTGGTCTCATACTCATATCTGCCCGCCTCTGCCTCTGCCTTCTGGGTGCTGGTATTAAAGGCATATGCCACATCCAGCTGTTAATGGCTCTTAATGCTGCCAGCTACCTTTTTTCTTCCCTTGTACTAAGGGCTTGTCAGTCTTTACTTCCCTGCCTGGAGATTTCACTCCCTATTTCAATCCCAGGAAAGTCTTCCAGGTAGGCTTTCCCACTCGATGGACTCAGTCTCCTCTCTTCTATTCTGGCCTACTTTGGTTTTTTATTTTTCCTTTCCCTATCTCTACTTCCAGCTACTTGAATCTTTGTGACATGTAACAAGACAAGCAGAAATTCTGACTGGTTCTTAGGGGTAATCAATATCCATAGTGACAACAACATCATCAATGATATCTCAGGAACTAATAATATCCTTTCCTGTCTGTGGTTTCTTTCTTCTCTTGTTCACTGTGAGAGACTGTCTCATCTTTGTAGCCTGTTTTTTCCCCTCTCATTCTTTTTCCTGTGGTGTGTGTCCATGTGTGTCTGTGAGTATGTCTAGGAATTTGTATGAGTGCATGGAGCTGTGCACCTGTGCACGCTCACAGAGGCCAGAGGAACAGTGGGTGTCCTCTATTCCTCTCCCATACTTCACTTGGTTCCTTTGAAGCAAAGACTCTGGAGATACCCCCTCACTCTTCTTCCTCCCCCTCTTCCTGTCTCTCCCTCTCTCTTTTGGTTAGACTGGTAGCTAGAAAGTTCCATTTGTTATCCTGTTGGTTCTGGGGTCTCAAGTGTGTGTGGGACTATGCCCAGCTATTGTTTGGACACTGGGATCCAAATGACAGTCTTCATGCTTACGCAGCAAGCACTCTTAATCAGCAAGCCATCTCTCTGTCTCTACTGCTGTGATTGAGCCCAGGACCTTGCGCACATTAAACAGGCACTCCACCACTAAGCCACATCCACTACCCCTCCTCTGTTGCACTTTAACTTTCCTGCCTTCCTCTTGAGGCTGGAAAACAAATGAAGCAGCGTAAGAGCCTTGGTTTGGATATCAAGCCCAGATTCTGGCTATCTTCTGCCACTGACTTAATATATGAATTTAGACAATTCAATGGCCTGTCTGTGTGTTTAAATTAAATGTCTGGACCAGATGATCTCTCTGAAACATCTTTCAGATCAGTTCACACTGGGAAAATCAATTGCTTCAGAAGAGATTCTAACGTCAAGACATGTTTCTACACCTCTTTGAAACAGCTGAAACAAAGTTCCTATTTACTATATATTTTAATATTTTAAAAAAGCAGTTGCTATCTATGGAGAAATAGAACCTGGCAGCCCCTACACTGGATTAATAAAAAGCAAATTCTTGGAAGAAAGCAGAGAAATAGGCCACAAATAAGACCTGGCAGTGTCAAAAAAGGTCTATAAGTTAAATATTCAAAGAAGTAAAAAACAATGTCTGTTTAACCATTAAGCCATTAACCAGACAAGATCTCTAAGCACAGACTATAGTCTAGAAAGGTCTGAGTGGGAAGAAGCCCCTGCAGGATGTACTGGAGGGAAGGACTTGGTCCATAGCAAGTTGCTACTGTATTTAGTTGGAACTCAGTTTTCTCAGTCTGTCAACCTGGTGTGTGTGCATGCACACGCTTCAGGCTGCAATTATGCTTCTGAAGTGCTGAAATGAGAAAGAAACAAATGATTGGTAGCAAGTTCAAAGGAGTTAATCTGAAGGCAAATTAACTTGGGTTTAAAATGTCTCATGTATATACTTTATCTCAATGTCCTATTCCCAACTCATACCCTATTCCATGACTGGGTTACATAAGGAAACCTTGTTTTACACACACACACACACACACACACACACACACACACCTTAAAAGGCTGTTAGTTTCTTTACCATTCTGTGTGCTATCCTTGTTTATTATAGCATGTAGGCTACAGAGTTCTGTGAGACAGTAAACTCTGGTCTGGGGAAAGGCTGACTTCTGCTATGACTAAAAGCTAAAGGTGGGCTATAAGCCTATAAACTGTCTGAGATTCCCTGACTCATGTACTCACTTGTCATCACTCATAGAAACTGTCTCCACAAAAGGGATTTCTTCTTTGTCTGTCTTCCCCACAATCAGCCGGTGCTTGTCCAAGTTTATGATACACTGAAACAACAAAGAAGGATCACTGGTCACCTGTCAGTGATGCTACTCTTGCCTCTGAGAGGAAATATCAAAGGAAAAGTAGAGTCAGTCCTACCTTCAGGGATCTAAGAGTCTGGAGACCAAGCGACAAGCTTTTTTCATTATCATCTAATAAAAACAAAACAGTAAGAGTCAGACATTTCCATGCTGGCTTGGACACCAGCCTGAACACCATTCGGTTCATTTGTCCCATCTATCCATCCACCCACCCAACAAACTAGCAGCTAACGACCCAAAAAACATCTGTTGAGCTTTATTGAGTACTTTCTCAGATCATTATAGCTAAAAAAAGGTAAGAGCCAAAATTCAAACCGAAGTCTTTTTTGCTCTAGAGGAGAGAGGCCTTCAGTAAAATATAGGCAGGTACTTAGTGTAGTCTTAGCATAGAACATATGCGAAGGAGAGTAAGTGATCAGGCATCTATGGCAGAGAAGTAAGAGGATCTTCTCTTCACCAGTAACAAGCTCATGAAAAGTGCCTTTTGGGACATTTTAACTTATACATAAAAAACATCTGTCTTTAGGCAGGTAAGATGGCTCAGTGGGTTAAAGCGCTTGCTGTCAAATCTGATGACCTGAGTTCACTCCTTAGAATCCACACAATGGAGGGAAAGACCTAACCTCTGACCTCCATAAAAGTGTCATGTCATATGAGCATACACTCCTCAAACAAGTAAATAAATAAATGTAGGAAAAGTCTGTTTCCTATGGCTTATATACATAAGGGAATTTCTTTTAGCCATAAAGAAGAATGAAGCTATGTCATTTGCAGGAAAATGGATGTAACTGGAGAACATCATAGCAAGTAAATTAAATCAGTTTCAGAAAGACAAATATGTTTTCTCTCATTTGTGTGTCTTTCATAAGGGCACATACAGTCATATATAAACAGATTACATGACGTAGTAGTGAAGCTGTTGAGGGCAACAATGGGAGCTAACTGAACAATGAAGAGTGAGAAAGTACATTTACATACTTGTATGAAAATAGGCTTATGTGATCAAGTATGCTTTTTTATTATTGAAAATTTTAATTACATGTGTTTATTTATGGAGGCACACCTGTGCCATGGAACACATGTGGAAATCAGAGGACAATTTGCAAAAGTCAATGTTTTCCTTCCATCATGTAGGTTCTGGGATCAAACTCAGGCCATCAGGTTGATTCCAACTATCTTAATGCACTGAGCAATTCCACTGGCTGCATTCTATTTTTAAAGATTATTTAATATTTATGTGTGTGTGCCTAAGTATGTATGTATGTATATCACATGTGTACAGGAGCTTGAGGATGTCAGAAGAATGTGTCAGATCCCTTGGAACTGGAGTTACAGGTGGTTGTGGGCCATCCTATATAGATGCTGGGAACCTAACCTGAGTCTTCTGAAAGAGCAGGAAGTACTCTAAACCACTGAGCCATCTCTCTAGCCCCCAGTAGGTAAGCAAATAAGTAAGTAAATAAATAAATACATTTATTTTTTTTAAATAATGTGCTGGGCTGAGCATGGTGGTACATGCCTTTTATTTCAGCACTCAGGAGGAGGGACAGGAGAATCTCTGTGAGTTCAAGGACCGCCTAGTCTGTATAGTGAGATCCAGGACAGACAGAACCCTGTCTCAAAACAATAGCAACAAATGTGCTGGGTATGATGGCACATGCCTTTAATTCCAGCACTTGGAAGGGTAAAATTATCACAAAGGTGTAGAGTATAAGGAAATGGGAACCTTGGATTTTGAAGAAGTCAGTACTATAGGCATGAGACCTCAGGAGGGTTTATCTTAGACCCATAGGTCTAGCACCCAATTTAACTCACCAACCACAGCTGCTGGGCAATCCAGACGGAGAGAACCCACTGTAATCAATAGGTGCTCAATCTGGCCTACTACTTTGAGATGCCGTGGTAGAGAAAGCTTCTCTCCTTCATGCTTGTGAGATTTGACATGGTCCTTTAGTCTGAAACAGAGAGAAAGCTATCATAATCCCTCCCATTGGCAAAGTTTTCTGTCTCAGAATTGGGTTCTCTAGGGACTTCCTGGGGCTAGCCAGCCTATATTTGATTCAAGTCCTTTCTTCCTAAACATGCCAGAGGAATAAAAAAGAAAACATGAGACTTGTTTCCTGTCTTTAAGAAGCTTAAATCACTACCTGCATTTGTGCAGAGAGGAGTTGACACGTTCAGAGAATTCTGCTCTGCATCCTAATATCCCTATATATGTGTGAGATAGTTTAATTAATTTCTTTTTTACCCATCTGTGGATAATAGATATCAGAGGGCAAATTAATCCTAAGTTAGAAAAGGCTTCGTTCAAGGTCCATTTTTCTTCTCATTTCTATTTCAATTTATTGTCATAAAATTGTCTTAGTCTATAAGGATAATGGGGACAGGCACTTGTTTGGTAAGAATATTGATACTGGTAGCAGCAAAGAATATTATGGAGAAAGTTCTCAATAATTTGGCTTGCCTTTGCTGGGATGGAAAGAAAGGAACAGCACCAAGGTTTCACACAATTACATAAGCTGATTGGAATAGTTAGCACCCAAGCTATTATGGGATGGTGGATAAATACTTAATTATGGATTTTCTGTGCCAATACTTCTGTTCTCCTCCATTTCCTCTCTTTTGGTGTTACAGCCCATCCAAAAGAAATTGCAGTTTTACAGATGGTTATTAATTCCTCCAGAATCATGGCAGTCTGCTGCCTAATTATGCACCAGGACATCATTAGTCTTTCTGGAACCATCATATTGTGCATAACTCATCTCTTCACTACACTAAAAAAACAAAGACAAAAAACTTAAGTTCTTCCCACTTGAGTCCTGAAATCTACTTTACCCCAATCTTAAACAGTAATGTATAAAATAATTCACAGAACAAACTTCAGATAGTCATAACAGTAGGTGGGGAGTGAGAATCGGGCAGATATAGAAGAAATAGACCATGTAATGCAGCCATTAAGAACTGAAATGAAGCCCTGGGTAAGCCCAGTTGAGAATATGCATGTTTTGGACAAAGTTCTAAATAGGCCACTTGGTCTGTCTCAATAATTACAGAGATTTGGTCTATGGAATAATTTGTTGTCTACAGCAGTGCTTCTTAATCTGTGGCTCATGACCCCCTTGGGAGTTGAATGACCCTTTCACAGGGATGGCCTAAGACCATTGGAATTTACATTACAGATAGTTACATTACAATTTATAACAGTAACAAAATTACAACTGTGAAGTGGCAACAAAAATAATTTTATGGTTGAGGATCACCATAACATGGGGAACTGTGTATTAAAGAGTCACACCATCAGGAAGGTTGAGAATCACTGGTCTACAGAAAACTATGGAAAATAATATTCTGTTGATTCTAGTCAAGATACCTCAGGGAACATCTGGTACTTTAGAAGAAAGAGTAAGAAGAAGGATGAAGTAACAGGAAAGGTTGAGTGAAATGGCAGTAAGGCACAGAATGGCTTTCTCAGTCCAGAAGAGGAAGAACCTTGGGTTTTCTCTCTTCTAGTTAGAGAAAGCCATCCTTGCTTCTACACATCTGGAGTAACAACAGGACAATTTGCTGTCTAGAGAATCAAGGTAGGGTATATACTGAGCAAGAGTCTTACGCTCTCTCATTCCATACTCTAGAAGCATGCTCAGAATTTAGAAAGTGGAAATTAACAGAAGGCCCAAGGTTTCCTGCATTTCTTCCATTGTCTGACAAATTGCAGCACTCCCCTCTATTAAGGAAACTGACTCTGGACTAGAGAAAAAACTTTGCATGTTTCTCTTGCTTCTGTGGATACATTCAAGCATTATAACCTTAAACCAGATTCAAGCAGGAAAAATAATTACATCTAACTTCCACTTAGCACAAATGGCTACTTACCCCAATCTGTCCACACAGGCTGAGGAGATGAGATTATATTGACAGCCAGTGTCAACCAAAGCTTTCACGTCCTTCCCAGCACACTGTGGGAAGGAAATATACTCTTTAATAGGATTTAGAGAAGCAAAAGAGGAATGAGAGACAAAGAACAAGCAGCAGATGTCAAATGAAAGACATGGTTTGAGAGTAGCCTTCCAACTGGTCGGTTGGTGCTGTCATCCTTTCCCACTGCTAAATCTGACTTTGACTGGCTCTGTTTCCTGCTAACTAAATCTAAGGCTGACAGAATACCCATAACGAACTTTGGGAGTTTCACTCTATATACAAAATATTATATACAGAATCTTTTTTAAAAAATCACTCTGGGGGCAAATTCAGGGCCTTGAGCACGCTAGATGAAGTGGGTTTTTTGTTTTTGTTTTAAACCACTGAACTACATGCCAGCTCTCTAAAAAGATTTACATTCTTTGTAAGTCTGATAAAAGCTTTGGTATTTCTTCCCATTCAAATGTACACACATAAAATATATGCGTTTCTAGTATATAGAGCTTTAAAACTCACTTATTAATTTCATGTTAATTTTATGTTGAGATCATAAAGGGCCCTCAAATCCTACTTTTAAGAAAGCTCTAGAAAAAAAGTGTTCTCTTACCTGGCAAGACACTAAAATCATGTCATCATCTTCACACTTCTTTAGCCCTTCAGACTTAGCCTGATTGAATTTGTTGGTCTTAGAGGCCCAAGGGACACGACTGCTTCGGAGCTTAGACAAGTTGGTTTCCATGAGGCGCCTCTGCAGAATGTTATGAGGTTGCTTGAGGGATAGAAAACAGAGGCTTCTTACTGCCAGGGAATTCCCTGCTTTCCCTACACCCCACCCCTGGCTCCACAGAAATAATGAAGGAACTTCACATAAGAGCTCCAAATACACTTCTTATTCTTCTCTCAGGTGAGCATCGCATTGGTATTGTCAGGGCAGGTACTATAAACCAACATGTCACAGCTAACTCTGGAGTATGCTGCTTCGTTTTTGTCAACTTGACACAAGTTCAGAACATCTGAGAAAATGGACCCTAGTTAGGCCATTCAGAATGCCTCTTTCTTTCTCTCTTTCTTCCTCCCTTCCTTCCTTCCTTCCTGTCTTTCTTTTAGGTTAAGTCGTTTGATCTAAGAAATTTTCTATACACATATATCTTATGCCCACTTTATAATAACATTTCAAAACTCTCAAAGGATAGCACTTAGCCCCAAGATTCAACTAACCACATTCCTCCTCTAATTCAAAGGGTAAGACGTTACTCTTAGACGTCCAGAGCCTAGAAGGTTCCTGGGGAAGGGGAGAGCAGAGGAAGTCTTTATAATAAGCTACCTTACTGACTTCAAAGGAAGAAGGGAGTCAGAGCTGTGACTCACCATAACTCCAGTGAGGAGAAGAAATAGATTCCCCAAATACACTGATTCTTGGCAAAGCAGGTTATATATCCTTGGGGAAGAAGAGGAAGAAGGTTTGATGAAGGAAATGAGGAAATGTGTGAGCTGACCATGATAGGCACTGGGAACCTAACCTGAGTCCTCTGGAAGAGCAAATGCTCATAGATGCTGTGCCATTTCTCCAGTCCCTATAAACAGGTTTTGTTTTTGTTTTTTTTAAATTTTTCATCTTATAATTGGTGGATCTGTAGATACAGAACCCACAAATACCAAAAGTTACTTGTACTGATAACTTCAGAGAATTATGTTTGAGCTATCACATATATAGTGGCATCTATATCAAAAGCAGTTTTCTCAATCAGCCCAAAACCCTGGCAAAGCTGAGCAGAGGTATTGGGACATCTACCACCGGACTGTGAGTAG
The DNA here is from genome assembly GCA_021653895.1 of Mastomys natalensis. Taxonomy (NCBI): domain Eukaryota; kingdom Metazoa; phylum Chordata; class Mammalia; order Rodentia; family Muridae; genus Mastomys; species Mastomys natalensis. The sequence goes on from JAJTUV010001203.1 coordinate 255,863, forward strand.
GGATGGAAACTGAAAAGTTTAAAGCCTGCATATGACTCCCACTTGACCCAAACAATTGGGAAGAAGTTTACTCTGTAATTTAAAAGACTAACTGGTCAATAGTTTGCCTTTCAGATGTGTATCACAGCTATTAGAGTGTTGGGTTCCATACTAAGGAAGAACTGAAGGATATGGATTTAAAGATTGCAAGGGCAAAGCCTAGTACAGTGAAAGAAAAAGAAAGTCTACCTCAAGATATCATATCCTTAGGGAAAAAACTTAAAAAACATAAAAAAATCACACCACTGTGAAATATCATGACAGCAATCCCAAAAGCTTCCAAAAAGAAAACTATGACACGAATACAAAGGATTAGGAACCAGAATGATGATGATTCCTCAACAATAAAATCAAAAACAAAAAAAGACAATGGAATAACACCTCCAAAAATCTAGCAGTGGTGCCGGAGAGATGGCTCAGTGGTTAAGAGAATTGGCCACTCTTCCAGAGGACCTGTGTTTGATTCCTAAGCACCCACATGATGGCACACAACCTTTTATAACTCAAGATTCAGAGAATCTAATACTAGCTTCTGGCCTCAGCTGGCACCAGGCATGCATATGGTACACAGACATATATGTAGGCAAAACACTCATAACATAGAAAAAAAGTAAACATTTTAAAAAGGATTCAGTAGAAAAGGACAGCAAAGGAAATTCTGAAAGCAGTATTGGATTAAAAGCTTGCCTGTTAAGATCAACAGCAGGCAGACCAAGCTGAAATGAGAAAATAGGATTCCAGGAAGAATGTCTTGAAGGGGAAAAAAGTGGACCAAGCATGGTATCCTCCTCAGTCTGTATAATGTTACTCTATGTATATGATTTAGGGGGTTACTACTCGGTATTGGATGACTAATTTGTGGAGGTGCTCTTATCCCAACCAACACTTGAGAAGTGGAGGCAGGAAGATCAAGTGTTCAAGGCCAGTCTTAGCTACATAGTAAGTACAGGATGAGCCTGGCCTGCATAAGACTGTCTCAAAACAAAGGAGTTGTACATCCTATGCCAGAGTTTAGCCAGATATCTCACACCTCGTCAAAGAACCTTCTCTTTGCGATAGACAGAGAGCATTACAGAAAAACACAACCCATGAAAATGTAAAGACCAAATGATCATGTGACACTCGGCAACAACTGACACATCTACAGGACAGTTCCCTGTCCCTGAAGACCAAGGAACACCAAGGAAGAGGAAGTGGAAAGACCATGAGAACCAGAGGAACAGGAAGTCTGCTGTGAGATTACATCTTCTAGAAGTGTCATGAAATCTCCACATGACTGCTTAAACAAGGCCTGAACAAAGACAATACCAATAGACATGCTAACTTGGAAGGGAGAGATCTCATGGGGCCCCAACCTTAGACAAAGGACTATAGGCAACTTAGGAAAGCTGTGCATGAAGAAAATAGTCTTCCCTGTGAAGAGTGCCCCCCACCCCCAGTAATTTGTCATCAAATAACAAGTAGTAAACCTCCAAGTCATATACATATGAGTAACATACAGACTGATAAGGTTGTACTTATATCCTTATTAGAGAAAAACAAGATATGAGATTGAGAGAGAGGAAAAGGAAGAAAAGAGCCAAGTAATGGTGGTGCACACCTGTAATCCCAGAATTCCAGAGGCAGAGGCAGGCAGATCACTGTGAGTTTGAAGCCAATCTGGTCTACAGAGCAAGTTCCCAAACAGCCAGGGCTACTCAGAGAAACCCTGTCTCAAAAATAATAATATAAAAGGAAGAAAGGGAACAGAGAAATGATGTAATTATATTTTAGTTTAAATTTTTAAAAAAGGAACTTGTAATCATTTATAGTTTTCAAGTAATTTCTCATTGAAAATTAAATAAAGGAAAAACTTCAAGGAATTAATTTGGAAAAATACATAACGAAGAAAAATATCACAGTACATTTGTCTCAGCTGTGAACAATATAACAGTAAATGCTGATTTGATCCAAAATAATAATTCAACATAATTAGTATAACAGGAGAGAGGATATGATAAGAAGGTGTGGTGGTTTGAATAGGTACGGCCCCTACAGACTCATGTATTTGAATGCTTGTCCTATAAAGAGTGACACTGTTAGGAGGTGTGGCCTTATTGGAGTAGGTGTGGAGTTGTAGTATCTCCTCACAGCACAGAAGGTATGAAATTGGAAATTTTTTTACCCATTCAAAATTTTTAAATTTTTTTAAAGTTTAGTGCATGTGTGTACCCGTGTACTGCACCATATATATTGGGCCAGAGGAAAAGTTTCAGGAGTATAGACTCAGTTGCAAGCGCTTTTACCTGCTAAACCATCTTGCTGGGCCACCTTAATCCATTTTAAGAAGACAAATACATACTAGTAAAATCAATAAATCTGGAATGGGCATGGTGGTGCATGCCAGCTAATCAAAAGCCTGAGCCAGAAGGATCACAAATTCAAGATCAGCCTAGACAATATAGTGAGACTTTTTCTGAAGAAAAAGGACATTGATATATCACCATTTATTTAGAAATATGGTGACTCCATATCATAGGAAAGAGTGCAGCCACAAGAAATGCCAGCTTACAGAGGTTTAAATGGAGTTCTAAAGGAATAAGAAATTTGAAGGTGGACACTGCCTACATTAACTCAGCAGATTAACGATTTTATTTCTCTTACACATGCCCTCATGATCATAAGCAAGGTGTCCTAGATGGAGGCATTACATCCATATTCAAAAGAAGAGGGAAGAGGCTGGGAACCATCCCAGTGCCATCTATCCCCTTTGTCAAGTCAAGAAAACTAATGTTAGCAGTTTCCTCCCCACCCCCTGTATCTTACTGGTGAAATTCAGGAGTATAGACTCAGTTGCAAGTGCTTTTACCTGCTAAACTATCTTGCTTATTTCAAGAGACCTTGGAAAATAATTTAGCTTATTTAATCTCTATAGACAGTCAAATAGAAAAGGACTGAAAATGGAAAACCAATTAGATAACTAAAGCATCTGCCAGAACATACAAACACTAAAGTATATGTTTGCATGCATATACAACACACACATACACTGTAATTGATTATTTAATTTTTAAGTACATGTTGTTGTGTATATGTCTGCTTCTTGTCTGCAACACAATGAGTCAAGCACCTGTAGTAGAAATTATTAAAACCGCCAAATTTGTTGCTGTAAAATCTTCTACCCAAAGGAGACCAGTAAAGAAAAACACAACTCAATAATTATGGTATAAATTGCACACCTGGATTGGGCAGATTTATCACTACACTACTCTAATCCCTGGCTATGAGATCCCTGATAACTTGCCGTTCATCCAGGCCTCGTGGTTGCCCTTCCACCTCCGGCTCCGGCTCCTCCATCGTCTCGCTTCCTTCCAACACCGGCTTCCTTCTGCTTCGATTTCCTCCTGCTTCTACTTCTCTGCTCTCTCTTGTTCTCCTCTTCCTTTTATCTCTTCCTCTCCTAACTCCTCCTCTTCCTTTTCCTCTCCTAACTCCTTCCACTTTAGCTCCTCCTACAAGCCCCTCAAGTTCTTATTACTATACCTTATCTACCATGATGGACTGCACATTTATTGAGTCCAAATAGATCATTGTTTCCTAAAGTTCCTTTTGTTAGCAACTGTGTCACAGTAACAAGAAAAATAACCAATACTCCTGCTTAACACTCTTTCCCAGCTGTCCTACTCGGTGCATTAATTATTTGACTATTTGCAATTATGTCTTGGGGTGGGGAGTGTATATACAAGAGTGCAAATGGCCTCAGAGAACAGAGGGATTATTGGATCCCCTGGATCTCGAGTTACAGGTGGTTACAACCACCAAGTATAGGTAACTACCAGTAACCTCAGGTGCACTGGAAGACCAGTGTGTGTTTAAAAACTGAGCCATCTGTCTAACCCACACTTGGTACTAACATCTATAGATACTTGAGATTATTATAAAAACATATATCAATTTAATTTAGGATTTTTTTCCACGTTTGTCATCAGAAATGTTGCAAAAAGCTCAACATTGTATTTTTCTTGAACATCTCTTCCAACTAGCATCTGAAGCTCTGTTTCTGTTTGTCTTGTCTACCTCTGCTCCTTTTTAAAATGTCAGCATTCTTCAGTGCTCTATATTTGGCCTTTTTCTCACTTTACATATTTGCCATGGGTGATTTTATCTGCTTTCATTGCATAAATTACTATCTTTATAAGGATTCTAGTTCAAGGACAGCTCAGTCTTGAGTCTCAGGCCATAGACCTAACTACCCTCCTCTACCAGGACACTCCACAGGCACTTCAGACTCAATTTGCCCTACCCATATTTCCCATAAAGGTTGTTTTTTTCTTCTCTAAGCCCTATCTTGGTGAATGAAATTCTTCTTGTATATTACTCTATATTTCTGCTGCTTTTGCTAAATCTAAGCATCTGTAATCCTGAAACATCACCTTCATGATCTCATCCCCTAACAATTTCTTTTGCCAGCTGGAACAAACAAAAATTCTCTCAATTTAGCACTCAAGATCTACTAACTACCACTTAGCCTCCTTCCCAACCTTCTCTATTTCATTATCGCAGCATGGAGGCTTTCTACTTTTAGCAAATTACCACTTGTCGTATATTACCTTGAGCAAATCACTAATCTCACTAAGCCTTGCTTTCTTTAACAGTAATAAAGGAGGTTTGAGCTCCATGTTTGGTCAGGAACTTCTTCCTGCCAACCTTAGCAGGTGGCACTACCATTTCCTTGGTTTGGTTTGGTTTGATTAAGTTTTGAGATGGGTCTCACTATGTTGTCCAGTCTAGTCTTAAGCAGCTTGGAACTATAGGCAGTGTACCCAACTCACACACCTTCATTTTCTTTTCATTTCTATTTTATATGTATGGGTGTTGTGCCTGCATGATGTCTGTGTACCCCAAAAAGGCTAAAAGAGGGAGGAGTTGGATCCCCTGAAACTGTAGTTACAGAAGTTGTGAGCCACCGTGTGAGTGCTGGGGTGACGGCTCAAGCACACTGGAACCCCAGTCAACTGCAAATGCTCTTCAGCACTGAGCCATCTCTCTGGCATCATACACATTCACGATTCCTTTCCCACCCTCCCCTCCCAACCACATCCACAGTCAGTGTCCTTTTCCTCATCTTTACTTCCTCCTATCTAACCATACAATCATTTTCTATCTATAGTGCAACAGCCTCCTAATTTATCTTCTGATTTTTATGTTTCATTTCATTCTCTGCATAGTGACCATAGTTAGGTTTGGCATTTGTTTGTTTGTTTGTTGTTTTTAAATGAAGGTCAGAGGTTGGGAATGAAGTTTAGTGGTAGAGACTTACCTAGAACACAAAGCTCTGGTTCTACGCCCATCATTGTCTCTGTTAGTATCTCCTGTCAGCACACCCCTTGCTCATTCCACACTAGCTACACTGGTCCTCTCTCAATTCTCTAATTCTATGAAGCATCATGATAGCCAGACCATTGTACCTGCTGTGTCTTTTGTTTTGTTTTGGGTTTTTTGAGACGGGTTCTTTCTGTGTTTTCCTGGCTTTCGTAGCACTTACTGTGTAAAACAGTATGGCCTCACCCTCAGAGATACACACGCCTACCTCTGCCTCTAGAGTGCTGGGATTAAAGTATACCACCACCTCCCAGCATATTTGCTGTCTGTATCTTTTGCCCAGAACATTTACTCTTTCCTGACATATTTTACTCCTTCATTTCCTTCAATATTTCTATAAAGGTAATCTTTTAAGTACTATTTTATTTATTGACAATTGCATACAGGTATATGATGCATCTTGATCATATTCATACCCAACTTCCACTGCTGCTCTCCGCATCCCATCACAGGCACCCTTCTAGAGGATATAATTATACTGGCCTTGGCCTTTTAAAGCTCCAAGTTCTCTAGTCCTTGACCCATGACATTATAGGTAGCTAATCTATAGGGCACCAGCCTGAGCTTCTCTAATTGACAGAGATCTGTTCTTATCAGGTATTTGATAGTCAGTTTCCCTCACTGTGTTCTACTATCTCCCCCAGCCTTAATCCTAGTTAGTTTGGCTAAAGCTTTTTAGCTATATGCAGACTCAAACATAGGAAGGAAAGAAAATTTCTCTCTGCTACAAGGCAAGGAGGGATCTAGCCAGACAGGCCAGTATATAACATCATGCAAGAAACACAACATATCATCACATGACATACTGCTTTCAAAGAATAAAGTCTTTAGTACAACAAGAACTTTATTAACCAAAACAAGAAAAATTACAATGGGTAAAACTCTAAGAATAAAGATGCTTTTGTCTTGCTCTATTATTTTTTAAAGTCACATATAACATGGCTCATAAATTTGGTTTTAGTTCTTAATTTAATACAAAAACCACAATACAATGGAATGATAAAATAAGGGAGTCAGACATAAGTTATACAATCCATTTCCACAGCAGATTTAGTAGCAGCCAACTCCACACACAAAGGAATTGGGCAAAGGAATGGGGCCAAGAGAATACGGCCATCTTTGATCACCTTACAGGTGCCATCTGCTAAACCAGCAGCATGTGCTATCGGATCATAAACATTACAGAGATAGCATAGTACAAGGTAGATGATTCAGAAAAGCCAGCAGCATCATTAAAGCATGGGATACTTACATGATAAAACATAATCCATAGTCTTAACATTGTTCAAACCCCAGTGTCAATAAGAATTAGATTTGTGTCCTCCTCTTGTACCTCCCTTTTCTGTCCCCTTTCTATTGGGTTGTTTGGTAAACTACTTCAAGTAAAATCTACTGTTAATTTTAATGCCCTCCAAATTTCACATCATGGAACAAAATGGAATCAGCATGACCTGTCTTGTCTGTAAAATGAGTTGATAAAATGTGTTTCTAAAATCCTTCTGAGATTGTACTGAGGCTGCAACATCAGTTCCAAAAGAGCTTCAAGCATGCTGGTTCACCTACCCTTGCAGCTCTCCCTGCCCTCCCTTAGTCAGCCTTGGTTTCTGGGATGTGATCTGATTCTCCCTTCAATAGCTTGCACATTGAAGGTGTGAGAACAGTGAGAGAGGGGAATTAACTCTATGAAAATGGGGTACAGAAAGTGTGAACGATGGTTCAGGGTTTCACAGTGAACTGCTGTGTGTCATACCCATGGCTGTACTCTGAAAGCATCCTCCTTATAGCCTTCAGCTATACTGTCAGCTCCTTGTAGCTCAACCATGACAAAAAAAGTCAGAAAAGAATTATCCTTACATAGTTCAAAGCAGTATATGGAATCTTAGGAAGAAAGATGTTGTGGTAATTCTCATTAGGAAACCTCTCAGCCACTCAAACCAAACATCAGTGCCTTAGATCCAGCATTCTAAAAGTCCACATTTTGATTCTTCTAATAATACACCCCCCCCACACACACACTTTATTAAGTAGGATTACTTTGGTCTGAAGGTGAGCAGATTTGGACTGAATTTGCCAAATGAATCATGAAAGTCTTCAAGTGAAAGAAGAGGCAGCTATCTTTGGCAGGAGTAAACTTTAATCACACCACTCTCGGTTAACATGACTAGATCAACTATACCCAGGCTCAAGCAGAAAAACAGCTTGTAAAAACAAAGTAAGATAGCTGGAGTAACATTCCCTTCAAAGGGTATCTAATGGTAGTCAGGGAAAATCTTTGGTATTGATGAATTGTTAGCACTATTGATGGGGGGAGGAGCAGAAGCTCTTGCCTCTGTTGCCATACCAGGGCCAGAAATAGCAATTTCAGTGAACCAAGGCCAACAACCACAATTAAGTATTTCAGAAGCTCAAAATATAAAATACTAGAAAGATTATCCAGAGCATTTATTTCTACTGCAAAAGACATTTCATTGATGTTTCATAAATCATTCCACAGATTATAAGGGAACTATAAATAAAAAAACAATCAAAGCTAGGAGTGATGATACACACCTTATAATCTCAGCAATCCTGAGGCTGAGACAGGAGAATTAAGAATTAGAAGCCAACATGGGCTATGTAATGAGATTCAAGCCAGCCTAGGTTATATAGATCAAGATCCTGATGTCTCATTAAGAAAAATCTCTCTTCAAAATAATGACAATAACAATTCCAAATGAAGCTACAAAGTTACATATAAATTTGTGAGCAAGGAGAGAGAATTACATATAGGTCACATCCCTTAGCCATTCACCCTTATTCAAGAGATGGAGGACAATATGGTTTTGGATTCTGGCCCATGTCCTGAACTTCTACTTAATACCAAGAATAATACTGCCAGAAATAAAAAGACTGCAACAGCCCAGCTCCAACTATGTACATGCATCATCTGGTCTGTAAGATGAAGCAGTCAGGGCTTCCTCCATCTTCCCACCCTTAGAGAGAAGACTTTAGAAGAGGAAGAGTTGAGAGTGGAGAAGAGATGTTTAGGTTCTGGAAAGATTTGAGCTTGACCTCTATTCCCCTGCCTCACCCCACTCCCTTACCCAGGGTAGAAAATCAAAGGTAGGTTAAGACCTAAACTGAGTAGATTTTGGGCGGCAGGGAGTGGGGTGCAATAGAATCAACCAATATATTCAGCAGCTGACCAGAAACCTCGCTTTTCACTGTTTCTCAATCACCCACTACGAGTCACCTCAGTCTGGGGGACACATAACTGTCCACGCAGCCTGTGAGGAGTGTGTGGGAGCCAGGACTTCCCTACGAGGCTCCAGCTCCAGGAGCTAAGTTCTAGATTCTGGATAAGCCAGCAGAAAGGGGATCTGAGGGCAATAGGGCAGGGTCTCTTTCTTCCTTGGACAGAGAAGAGAGAGTCGGGAGGGAGGAGACTGCGCCAAGGTAGAACAGGCTAGGAAAGCTACTAGACTCCGGGATGTGAGATTGGGAGGGGTTGTGCCGAGCACCCGCCAGGGAGCGGATAGCGACAAGTCTGGCCGGTGACTCAGTGAAAGTGGCAGTGAGGGCCTGGGCATCAGTGGCGGCCCAGAGGCCCGTGACGGGCGTGGCCGATGGTGGGGAGCTTACCGTGTCCTTGGACGAGCCCAGCTTTTTGAGGCCGTCCAGGGGCAGCAGGTCGGCGGAGTCCTTGTGGATGAACTGCACCGCCTGCTTCATCCGGCGCTGCTGCCGCAGGGACGCCGCTTCCCGCATGTCTGTCTCCTTGCGGCTGCCCTCGGTGAGGAGCCCTGAGTAAAACATCGCTTAGACGTCCGCGGCCGGGCGGCCGGGTGTCCCCTCCCAAGCACCCTCAACCTCGAGCTCCTGGACAGCGCCGCGGGAGCTGCTCCCGCGCCTTTTATAGCCGAGCGTGACGTCACGGGGAGCAGCCAGTGCGCGCGGGGGAAGGCGTGGCCAGCAAAGCGCCCCGCCCCTCTGGCGCAGGTTCAGGGACCGGGGTGGGGTCTATCTAGCGTCAACCACCCATCTTTGCTCCATCACCCATCCTGAGGAAAAAGCCAGCTCGGAGCAGCCTATGGCTGACAGACTGACCCCAGGGCGCTGAGGGTCTAGCGGAGCCGCATTGCCCAACTGTCCCCTCTCCCGCGTGGGTTGTCCTGCCCTCCATGCACTGCATGGAATGAGCTGTGCGGCCCTCGGCTCCAGCAGCCTAGCCTCTTCCACCCTAGTCGGGCTCCCGGCTCACCTGTCCACGCCGCGGCCGATCCCGGGATCACTGACAGCTGAGCCATGCCCGGCTTCTCAGAGTTGCACCTCTGTGCTCCGAAGTTGGAAGAGCTCCGGATTCTTTCAACTTCAAGTCGGTCCCCACCCACTGGACCACGTGACTGCGGAGGGGCCAGGAGGATGGGCTGGAGCAGGCCTTCCGGGGACCCCTCCTGCTCTTGGCACCCTCTGAGCCCAGCACCAGAGGTTAGGGAGGCAGGTCTGGTCTGAAGCCTTCACTTCTCTGGGAGTACACCCGCTCTTAAGAACACCAAGGTGTGTGTGTGTGTGTGTGTGTGTGTGTTGTGTGTGTGTGTTGTTTGTTTTTTCTGTGAACACTAGATTTTACACTCAGAGGTGGAGGTGGAATGTATCCTTGTGGGAAAATTGAAAGCCATTTTTCTTTGAGACTCATTCATACTTTCTAGCCATTCTAAAAGGAATGTTCTGTTCCTTCTGGATTGGAGTCTTGATGTATGACTTAGTACAGATCACATTACTACATGTGGGAATCACCACACCTCTCTTCGTCTCAAAGAAGCAGTCATGAATCAGAAAAGATCTGCACCCCAAGAGCACCATAAGTCTCAATAATGACACTTACTGAGCTTTTATGGTCGTGAGCTGGATTCTAGAATGAACACTTACAGTGCAGTACCTCAGTGAAGGACAGCAGCTATGAGATGGCATTCCGTACTATCCCCTTTGTTCAGATACCCACACCACCTAGTCTGCCTCCAATGTCTCTGACCTGTTCCTTTCTATTGCTCACTGTGCTCTTAAAGTATTCTCCAAGTACCATTGTCTCACAGTCCCGTTAAGAGCACCCCAAACAATGTCTGCTCTTGACCAAAGGACCCACACACTCTCTTCTGTGATGTCATTCTGCACTTCAGCATCTTAAATTTTCTTCTAGTACCTCAAAGAAGTCTTTCTCCTTTTGCCAAGTGGTTTGCCTTTGGAGTGCCCTCTGAGTGGGATGTCCCTTCTCACCCTCTTAAGTGATCTATGCTTTTCTAGACCTCAGCTCAATCTTTGCTTCTTTCAGAGGACGTCTCTGACGTAGGTTGTGCTTCCTCCTGGTTGCTTAGCATCAAACCCCCAGTACCCAGAAGGCTATCAATAAGCACTAATACAGGCATGACAAAAAGTTAAGGTCTCAGGAAAACAAGAAGCAGAGTTGTGGATCTCTCTTCAGAACCTGTGCTGGCCTTCCCAGACTTGGAATAGCTGGCCTCAACTCAGGGACCTGCTTATTTCCCGCTGCCCTCCCTTCAATGCCTGCCTAGTTTTTGGAGCACAGAGACTGCATTTAAGAAAACAAATTAAGAAAGCTGCTCACCTAGTTGCAAGGAAGACCCAGGGCAGGGGGCTTTTCCACATGCAGAGAACAGGAGGGCTGCTCCTCTTCCAGTCCTCTGGCACACTTTCACACTGGTTGCCCAGGTTCCTTTCTGTCCTGTTGCCTGGGTCCCTGCCTGGTTGTTCACCGAGGGAACTGTGAAAGACACCCTGCCTTGTCTGTCTAGGACCGGTGCCTCCGTTCTTGGCAGGGTGTCAGAACAGCCCAGCACAGAGGGCCCATATGGCTTGGCTTGGGACAACATCTTTCCTCGGGAAAGAAACCAGGCAGCTAGATGCTCTGGGGAAGGAGTTGGAATTCTTGAGACGGTTCGACCCCATCTTGCAGCCCGTGGTTGCTGAGGATGTTCTGACAGAAGAAAGGGGTTCTTGTCATAGCTAGACTCCCCCTGGGAACACCAGGAAGCAGGATCTCTCTGGTTCAACTGGAATTTGACCCATATCAAGTGTTGCTGAAAAATCAATGGGCCGTGGCTGGAGCTGGGAACCTTTGTGTGAATTCAGGGCTCATTGCTGTAGTGGGTTTGTGTTCTGCAATTGGATCTGTGGCTATAGTGCCCACTGTCCCCTTACCTCTTAAAGACCTTTCTTGCCAGACTGACTCAATCACTGTTCTTATGCATGGTTGATATGAAGAGGCTTGTTTCCCCTGCCTCAGCACACACATTGAATTTCTGCAAACTACAGCCTGGTCCTTCATGTTGAAAAGGCTCACCTCTCTGTGGTGTATTCAATTCCCAAATGACTGAGCAAGTCATTTTCTACATCTGAGTCTGTCTCTATTGTACCAAAATTATGCTGTAATATTGCATATTCAGTTTTGCATTATAAACTTTGAGGACTGCACCAACAGGAAAGATTAATATTAATTCTTCATCTAGCAGAAGCCCTCTGCAGCACTAGACCATCAGTGACTTACAGTGGTTAAAAATCACAGGTTTGGGAGTATGATATATTGGGCCTAAAGCTTTACTCTGTCACTGAGTTATCTGACTTCCTGAGAGTTTGATTCTTTGATGTATTGGTAAATTGTCATGTGTTTGAGCCCATCAAAAAGCTGGCTCTGAAAGCAGGGTGCCCCCTCCCGCCCCCCACACCAATCTTTGAGACCAAGTATGTTTGACTCAAAGTGTCCTTCAAGGCCTCTTGTTTGGAAGTGATCTGCCCACCCCCAACTCTGTGACAAAAAAGGGAGAACAGCAAAGCAGCCCGAGAGGAACAAAAGTGCCGTGTCCTTGAGAAAAGCCTGAAGGTAAATGATTTCCTGCAGGGCTCCTCTTGTTTATCCCGTGTTTATGAGTGCCAATGGTGGAAAAGAAGAAGGTTTGTCCACCAAAGGCTTGTTCATGGACAGAAAGCTCAGCTGGGAACTCCAGCTAACTGCCTCAAGTCGCCAGTCAGTTTCTGCTAGAAGCCATGAACCCTCAGTCTGCTGCTATCCTCCTGCTGTTTTTTGTTTGTTTGTGGCTTTTTGCAATTTTTCTTGGAAGCCTCACACGCAAATGGATTCACCCTGTACTCTCTCAGGCTCACCAGATGACTGCCTCAACAGGCTTCCAAAGTCCATTTCTGCTGGATGTTTTGAGTACATGATTTGATGATGTTTTTCTGTCTGTCTACCTTACCTGTCTGCCTTCTGTCATTTGCTATTTCTTCTTTCTTCTTCTTCTTCCTTCTTCTTCTCTCTTCTTCTTCTCTCTCTTCTTCTTTCTTCTCTCTTCTTCTTCTTCTTCTTCTTCTTTGGCTTGCTCTATACTTAATAAACTCACTCATTCAAAACTAGATTGTTCTCTGGATTTTATGGAATAGTTTCTAGAAAATGATGCCAGCCAGTACTGTGTCTATCTATCAGAGCTGCTGCGATGATTAAATGAGATTATCCACATAACACATTGGCTTGTACCAAGAGCCTAGCAGAAGGGAACTTTTATCATCAGTTGGGGCAACCTCAGGAAAACCCATAGGCTACTATGCTAGGAGTGGGTCTGACTAATGTGTCTTGTAAAACTCCAGGCACACAAATCAGACCTGAAAGTCTTCCTTGATCTTCAGGGATGAGGCCTCCTGAGGTAGGAACTAGCCAGTTTGCTTCTTTCCCAATGTCTCCAAATTCTGGATTTCCCATGTGTGCTGGCTGGTTTATGTCAACTTGACACAAGCCAGAGTCACTGGAAAGGAGGGAATCTCAACTGAGAAAATGCAGCTCCAGAAGGCACTTCCCCCCCATAATGCAGCTGTAAAGCATTTTCTTAATTAGTTATGGATGGGGGAAGGGCCCATTCCATCCCTGGGCTGCTGGTGATTCTGGGTTCTATAATAAAGCAGGCTGATCAAGACATGGGGAGCAAACCAGTAAGCAGCACCCCTCTATGGCCTCCAAGTCAGTTTCTTCCTGTCCTGACTTCCTTCTGAGATGAACTATGATGTGGAAGTGTAAGTCAAATCAACCCTTTCCTCCTCCCTTGCTTTTGGTCGTGGTGCTTCATCATAACAATAGTAATCCTAACTAAGACACCACATTAGGTAGCTCCCATCTAGAGTTCTCTACACCCTACCTTGACTGTTGCAGAGGATCTATACTTAGAAGTCATAGTAGACACCTAGTACTGTTTCAATCACGATGTTTTTCATGTTCTTTCTCTTTAAAAAATGATTTATTTTTATTTTATGTGTTTGGGTGTTGACCAGCATGTATGTCTGTGTACCACACCTATGAAATGCCTGAGGGGGCCAGAAAACGCCTGTCAGATCTCCTGGAACTGGAATTACAGATGCTTGTCAGCTGTCTTGTGAGTGCTAGGAATTGGACCCAGATCTTCTAGAAGAGCAGCCAGTGCTCTTAACTGCGGAACCATCTCTCCAGCTCCCCTCACCCAACACTTTTATGTTATTCTTATAAATGGAAAAATAACCAGTTGTAACTTTCTTAAGCAAAAACTCAGATTTTTTTTTCTTGTTCCTTTCATCAGAAGATGCAAGGGCTTTGGGCATGGCTGGATCTAGGGTAATACATAGGTATTACCCATTTCAGCCCTGCCTTTTCCTGAGCTGATGACTGACCATGCAGGTGCTTCCTGTTTAGTTGTTAGTAGTTCCTGGCTTACAATTTCTTCTTCCAGAAACCCTTTTTGCATCTTCAGCCATCAGAGAGGTCTTTGAGGATGGAATCCAGGGTGAGAACTGAGGCCGGGAGCCCAGGAAACTAGATAAGAGCAAAGAGTTAGGAGGAAACTGGAAAGAAATAGTCAGCTTTGCCTTCAACCTGTACACACTGCCTATGCTACCCCAAATTTAGAATGACCATTCCCTGGGGTGCTCTTATCTCACCAGACCCATCCTTATAGTGATGAGTGAGCAATCTTCTTCCTGTGTCTCTGTCACTCTCCTGTGCCTGTCACTCCCCTGGCAGGGAGATTCCTCAAACTATTTGTCCTCTACAAGTCCCAGGTGTGTACCTGGATGTCTGTGTACAGCACCCAAGTCTCAGCTCTAGTCTTGGAGACCTTTTTTACTTTAGGAGGTTAAAGCAGAAATGAGGTTCCTCCAACCCCGCTTGAGAGACATTCTGAACATCACCACAGACTCAAAATACAAAGCGGATGGCAGCCCTGTGGCTGCTTTCCAAAGTTGGCAGAGCCTTTTGGATCTGTTCCATTAGCAATGATTTGGTTTCATTTCCTGGGATGGGGCAGATTTTTGATGTTAAATCAGACAGATAGCAAGAGAAGAAAGGGGGGGGAGGAAGGAGGGAAGGAAAGAAGGAAGGAAGGAAGGAAGGAAGGAAGGAAGGAAGGAAGGAAGGAAGGAAGGAAGGAAGGAAGGAAGGAGATACCAGCCTCAGCATCAGAGCAATGGTCCATCTTGAAAGTCAGGAAAGGAGGAGTCTAGGCTTGGCTTTAAGTTCAGTTCTGCCCTCGCCTACTCACCCCTATGAACTCGCTGTGGGACCCTGGCCATGCTGCAGAAGTTTTCAATCCTCAGTTGACCCATCTTGTAGAGGTCTGTGTAGTTTTGTAGAGCACAGAATCCTGACCTCAATAAATATAAGCCCCATTCCCATTTTCTCCCCATCTCCAACACACAGAACCCAGACATAAAATGAGTGACCCTCCTGAGGCAGAGTGACCCTCCTGAGGCAGGGTAAATGCTGCACTGAGGGACAAGACCTGTGAAAAACCATAGACCTATCAGAATGCAGTGAGTACTAGGTATGATGCCTGATCTCTGGTGGACAGCCCAAGGGGGCAGCTCACCTGTGATCACTATTCACCTCCGGAGCACCTTGGGTTCCACCTCCTTCCTTTGAGCATGATGTCAGGAAACAATGGTAGCAGGCCACAGGGCCTGGAGCTGGGGCTGGGGTTGGGCAGCTAGCAGTCAGTACATCACGAGTAGACTCACAGCAATGTAAATATGTACACATTTACACACACATACATACACACACACAGAGAGAAGACAGAGAATTCCCTTGAACCTACTTTCAAGCTCAGTTCTACTTTGCCCAGAGAGAAAGAGTCATTCCTAGCTAACCTTTCTCGCTCTCTGACTCCAGGGCCTTGACCATGCTAAGCAAGCAAGCGCTCTACTCCATTTCCAGACCTGACTACTCACAATTTCTTAAAATTTCTTTTTAAATTTATAATTTTTTAATTTATAAACAATTCCAAATTTTCAAGTTGCATGCATAAAATACTACACCCATATACCCTTTCCCAGGTTCCCTGTTACTAAACTTTATTACATGCACATACTTTTATTTTCTTCAAGTATTTAAGGACAAATTAGATAAAATCATGTCCTTTTACCACTAATTCAACAGTATGTATTTTCCAAAAATACAAGTATGGTGGTATATAATCCACCTCCTACTTAGAAGGCTACAAAGGCTAATTGAGAGAGGCTAGCCCAGGCATGGTGACACACACTTTTAATCCCAGCACTCAAGAAGCAAAGGCAGGCAGATCTCTGTGAATTCAAGGCCAGGCTGACTTACACAGAGTTCCAGGCCAGGTAGAGCTAAATAGTAAGTGAGGCCCTGTACAGAAAAATGGGGACAGAGATAGAAGGACAGAAAGAAAGAGTGTGAGTGTGTGGGGGGGTCAACCTGGGCTACACAGAAAGTTCAAGGGCAGTGAAGTTGCATCTCTAAAACCAGAAAAGAGGGAGGAGGGGCTTTTCTCTCTCATAACCAAAGTACAGATATAAACTTCATAAATTTACATTGCTAGAATATTTTTACCAAAATTATTCATGTTCTAGTTTTGTGAATTGACGTAATAAAGTTCTTTATTATAACCTTCTCCCCTAGTGGCTTCTCAAGACCCACCCAGAGTCAAATCTCTTCAGCCTTTTTTAATCTGTACGTTTCCACAGCTTTCTCTATCCTTCATGCCACTGACACAGAATGCAGTCCCCCATGTTCACTGCTTTTTCCTATGTGACCAAATTCCCAGTGAAAGGCTCTTAAGGAAGAAAGGGTTATTCTGGCTCGTGGTTTATGAAGGTGTGGTCCACAGCGGCAGGGAAACCATGATGGAGCTTGCAGCAACAAGAGCATGCAGTGGGGCCTCTTCATGTCCTGGAAGGCCAAGAATCAGAGTGATGGATGCTAGGGCACAGCTCCCTTTCTCATTTTTTTTTTTTGGCTTCAGACAGGTTCCTATGTACGCTGGCTGTCCAACTCACCGTGTGACATGCTCCTCGTAACTCAGAACCCCATGCCTGCCTCCAAAGTCTGATTAAGGCTGTGCCCACCAGACCCCAAAACTCCCTTCTCATTATGTCCATTTTATTCAGCCAGGCCACAGTCTATGGACGGATGTGTCATCATCACCTAGTAGTGAATGTTTAACTCCCAGTTAGCTGTTAGGACGCCCTCTGTAATAGAATGTGTCCAAAGTTAGCGCTGTACAACATGATAAATTATTGTGCATATGACAAGCCAAATTGTTTTACTAATCGTACATGTTCCCTGTGGACATAGCCGTTTTGTGTTTCTCTAGTCAATTACTGAAGAGTCATTTCTACATTTTGTGTGTAGTCTCTCTGTGTGTGTTTCTCCCTGTATGTCTATCTCTATCTCTGTCTCTGTTTCTGCCTCTGTGTGTGTGTGTGTGTGTTGTGTGTGTGTGTGTGTGTACGTACCTGTGTAGAGGTATAGAGAGAACAGAAGTTGATACTGGGTATCTTCTTTTATCACTCTGTCATTGAACCTGGGGCTTACTGATATGCTAGACTAGCTGGCTAACAAGCCCCTGGAATCCTCCTGTCTCTACCTCCCAGCTGTGGGATTACAAACTTATGCTCCCAGCTCCCATGCCTAGCTTTTTTATATGGGGTTGGGAATCCAAACTCAAGTCCCCAGTCTTGGTGACCTAAGTAATTTGCATAAGGTCACACTGCTGATAAGTAAAACTGGGTTAGCAGTCTGGGAATGTCAGAGGACATAATGGAGATCTCGATAGAGTAAACATGGTGAAAGTTAAGCTTTGGAGAAAGACCATTTCTCGGTGACCAACAGAAAGGACAGATTCTCAGAAAAGCACACTGGGAATACAGGGGGCTGCTGCTGGGTGAGTGGTTCTTCTTGAGTCAGTTCCTTGACTCCCTAGTTCCTCAGTGGGAGTTCTAAACGTTTATTGGCTTCCTATTCTCATACCCATGTTAGTCAAAACTCCGGTTGGCATATGAGATGTAGCTGTTCAAAGCTGCCTTCTTTCACCTTAAGTCACTGGAACCAACATCCTGGTTGGTTCTTTGCCACCACCACCATCTTACTGCATCAGCCTCAGTTTTGTACTCTGTTAGGCATCAAACACACCAGCTGCATCTGCTGTGAGTGTGATAAGCTGGTTATCACATGTAAGCATGGAGACAGCAGACTGGCCAGGGCCACCAAAGCTCTTTTTGTTACCACCACGCTCTTCTGCCTTGTGTGGCATCAGTTCCAGTTTCTGCTTAGCAACTATTCAGTTTTTCAACTCCCAATCAGGTTACAAGGCAAAGGCAACATTAAAGCTCAGATTTGAGGTGGGTTTGTATTTCTGCCTCAGGAATCCTGTAGGGAGTATTAGTCAGACTTTTAATTGCTGGGACCAACTTCCCAGGAAGGCAATTGTGTTAGTCAGGGTTCTCTAGAGGAACAGAATTTACAGAATGAAAATTTCTCTCTCTCTCTCTCTCTCTCTCTCTCTCTCTCTCTCTCTCTCTCTCTCTCTCTCTGTGGTGTGTGTGTGTGTGTGTGTGTGTGTGTGTGTATAAGGGGGAAGATTTATTAGAATGGCTTATAGGCCATTGTCAACTAGTCTGACAATGACTGTCTATCTACCAGTAGAGGGTTCAAATATCTAGTAGTTGTTCAGTTGTCTCTGCTGGTCTTCAGTACACACCAGAATCCTGAAGAAGTAATCTCTAGTGCCAGTGAAGGAATGGTCTTGCTGGCAAGAGTGAGCAGGAAAAGAGATCTTTTCCTTCTTCCAAGACCTTTATATATATAGGCTGCTAGAAGAAGGTGTGCCCCAGATTAAAGGTGGATTTTTCCCACCTCAAAAGATCTGGTTTAAAGGTGGATCTTTCCATATCAAAAAAAATCCAGACTTCCAATCCCACTTTGAATGATTTAATTAAGAAGAAATCCCTCATTCATAGATGTGCCCAGCCATTTGGGTTTTAGATAATTCCAGATGTGATCAAGTTGACAACCAGGAACAATCATCACAGCAACTCAAAGAAGGGAGGAATCATTTTGCCCCTGGCTTTTAGAGGATGACATCCATAGGTACTTGACCTGTGTCTCTGGACCCATAGTGTGATGGGGGTGTAGAGGAGGAGGAGGGGAGGGGGGGAGGCTATTCACCTGGTGACAGACAGGGAACAACAACCAAGGGAAGGCCTGGAGAAATCTCCAAGGGCATATTCCTAGAAGGGCCCACTTCCTCCAAAGCTGCTTCTCCTAAAACAGTACACTACTTGGAGAACAAGTTCTCAGTATCTGGACTTGAGAGAATGTTTCAGATTTGAACCATAGCATAGGGAAGAGATGGAAAACACCAGACTGTCTCTCAGAATTACCCTTCAGTCCTAGAAAATATTTTGGGATAAGAGAACAGTCTGAGTTGGGGGTGTCATAGCTCCTAGAATTACAAAGGCTGAAGCATTAGACAAGATTACAAATTGGGGTGATTTCTTCCTCGTTCTTTCAAGTTTTAATAATGATTTTAAAATTTTTAAAGATTTATTTATTTATTTTATGCATATAAGAACACTGTAGCTGCCTTCAGACACACCAGAAGAGTGCATTGGATCCCATTACAGATGGTTGTGAGTCACCATGTGGTTGCTAAGGATTGAACTCGGGACCTATGGAAGAGCAGCCACTGCTCTTAACCTCTGACCCATCTCTTCAACTCGATGATTTAAATTTTTTAAATCATGGATCCATGTCTCTGTATGGGTGTGTGCACTTGTGTGCGGGTACCTCTGGAAGCTGGAGGAGAATATCAGAGCCTTTGAGTCGAGCAGCCACACGAGGGAGTTGAGAATTTAATTCTGGTCCTATGCAAGAGCAAGAAGTATTCTTAACCATAGAGTCAGCTTTGTACCCTTCTCTTTCAATTCCTCTTCCTCACTAACTCAGTAATATATATCCAGCCTTCCCTAATGCCTGTACCATAAAAGGAAATGAGTAGTGATATTGGCTGTGGGTAGGTGGGGTTGACAGTATTGTTGATAGCTTGAAATCACCTAAATCTTAAGCCGGGCAGAGTAAGGTTCTAAACCAACATGCTCTGAGGTCTATATCAATTCAGCATGTGGCCAATCTTTTATCAAAGACCAGCCTTGACCCTCAGAGTCCTATTGGTTAGCTATTTTATTTTGAATTTCAGGCAAATAGCGTGGGCAACTAATACGCAGGTCAACTCTGTTTTCCAACCACTAGGTGGCACCAGTTCTGGGACTTGCTTGTTCACCCGGTGTGGTTAAACTGATGTGTCCACACCATGCTAGGTTCTTGCTGGGTGAATAAGGGAGCTTGCCAGGGCCAGTGCTGCCAAGCTTGGTTTGTAGATCCAGTGCCTTGATGAATCTGAATTCAAGACTCCAGTGGATTAGCTTATGAAATAGCTAATAATGAAAATAGCCGCTGTAAGCACACTGCCCGTCACTAACACTTACATACTTACCTTTCTATGCACTTTCGGTTTTTTGCCTCTCTCCACTGGACTCTCAGTTCCCTCAGGACAGAAATTTATCTTGTTTAGTAGGCCCTCAGTAAATATACACTGCATAAATTCATGAATAAGTAAACCTGCAACCAAGAAGTATTAGTAACTAAGGACTGTGCTTGCAGATCCTTGGTAAACTAAAAACCAAGCAGTTACTGGGCTGTTGTTGTTATTTGTGGCAGATGGGCTTACTTTGTTTTAATTCAACTAGAACAACTTGCCTGTAAATTGAGGTGGTTTCATTTCCTAAGTCTATTTTGCTCCTACTGTGCTATTTGGGGAGATCCTTGATGATACTGTGTCTTTTATTATCTTCAGAGTCTTGCTCTGTAGCCTTGGCTGGGCTGGTGGTTGCTATGTGCCTAGGCTGACCTCAGAATGGCAGTCACCCTGTTTCCTTCACTTCCTGAGTGCTGGGATTACATGTGTGAACTCCCATATCTAATCCTTGCTGGGCCACCTGCCAGTCTCCTGCAGAATACCTTGGAGAACGAGACGGGATACTAGGAGTTCACATACCACTGGAATAGATGGTCACAGAAAGGAGGACTAATGGTGGCCTCTAATTTCTATGGGTGAGTCCCTTCTGGCCTCTTCCAGGAACTACTCTGGGGACAGTTCATGGCCACCTATCAGGTAACTGTGGGATAAGAAGGCTCCCTCTACTTAATGAGGAACCCTTTAGCCTCCTCAGTCAATCCATTTGCCTCTCAGATGCTCCTGAGAAGTGAAGAGACATAGTAAAGCTCTCAGGACCTTCTGAGGGCAGGAAACAGATACAAACATCTGTGGCATCTCTTCTAGGTTGACGATATTGTAGCTAGGCCTGATGGGGGATGCCTGGGTACATGAACTGACCAACTAAAGCAGTTCTGCAGCAGGTCACCTAGTCCATCTTCCTGCAAAGTTCTACCCAAGGGCAAGTGAATCCTTACTTCTTGCACTCAGCCTTTGCTTTTCTCAAGTTCCCACATGCCGTGTGAGAATCATCTGCAAACTTAAATCCAGCAAACGCCTATAGGCATTGCACTTAACAGCTCAGAGGATGATTCAGAGGAAGCAATTTCCCCAAGGGATGGTAATCATCTGTTCGTGTGAAAAGGCAGGCTCTCATTACCATTGCAAGTGGGGAGAAGACGTTGCTGGTCTACAGATGCAGTATGCTGCAGTATGTGGTTCAGAACAACATCCACAGCTGGAAGGTGGGACTCACAAACTCCTGTGCCTGCTCAGAACTCACCCACAGGAGCAGCTCTAATGGCAGGAAGGCGGACACTCAGCTTTGGAGCCCTACCCCTCTCACCCAGATGAGTGGCAACAGCCTCCTATACATTGTTTCCAAGCCTGCCTCCTCAAACCCGTCCACAGAGGAGTCCTTGGTACCTTTTAAGAACATAATCAGGGTTGGGGTGGAGGGGAGGGACTGGGAAGGTGGGTCAGTGGATAAAGTACATGCTATATGAGCGTGAGGACCTGAGTTCCAGCTCCAGAACCCTCATTAAAAAAAGTGAGGCTGGATGTGGTCAAGTGTGCTTGTAATCCCATTGCCTGACAGGCAGACACTGGGAGAGCCCTAGGCTCCCTGGTCACCCTGCCACACTTGGTGAGCTTCAAGCTGGTGAGAGCCCTGGTCATAACAAACAAGGTTGTCAGGTTGTTCTCTGACCTAAACATATATGTGAGTGGAACTGTGTACATGCACAAAGGCAGGCAGGCAGGCGCAGGCATGTGTGCACATGCGCATTCGAGTGTACCCACACAGACACACAGACACACAGACACACACATATACATGCATACCCTCGCAGACACACATGCACAGCACAAGGCCCTCTCCATTCTTCTGCTTAAGTCCATCACAGACTTTGAAGCATATTTGGAATTAAACCCAAACCCCTCCTAAATTCCACAAACAATGGAATCTGGCCCGTCCATGGTTCTCTGGCCTGGTCAGATGCCATTTACCTCTTGACTAGACTTCCATGCTCACAGGCATGTCTGTGCCTACATCTCTGCCCTTGGGGTGCCTCCCTCTGGAATGTTCTCCTCCTCATCCTGCTCCCATAGGCTGTTCCTTATCACATAGTTTTCAGTTGAGAGGTCATGTGCTCGAATAGGCTCTACAGCCCCCAAACCTAAAGTAGCCATGGAGCCATCGTTACATTAGTCAGTTTCAATTTATAACATAACACCACTAGCCACTTCAGGCTCGCTGTCTCTTCCTTATGAACTCCACAATGGCTAGGAACCTATCTTATTACTGGGGTCTTTGGTTAATCTCCAGGGACTAATACAGTTACCTGGCACAGACTGGATATGCACTGTGAGTTGACTTAGCCGGTAACCAACTGCCTGACTAACTAGGTAGCCTCCCAGAAGGGCCACAGAATCTCTCAGAGCAGCTGATATGTCTGGATTAGAAGCCTGAAGACTTCAGGGGCTCAAGCTTATGCCAAAAGCACAGCTCTGGTGTATGATCTGCTCCTGGCGATAGTTCAAAGCCACTGGCTCTAATCAGTCTCCTGCCAAGTCCTCCAAGTATACCCATCCCAAACCTTCTGGGAAGGCAATACAATACACATTTACCTGGCCTGGCCCTCCTGTCCTCCTTATCAGTCACTAACAGGTGAAATCTGCATGTCCACCTTATGGTCAAACTTTGAAATGTAGGTCAAATTATAACATATCAAATTCCAAGTGTTCATCTTAATGAATTTTAAAAGGTTTATTTTATAGCCAGGTGTGGTGGTGCAATACTTTCAATCTCAGCACTGAGGAGGCAGGAGCAGTGAGTGAGTTCAAGGCCAACCCCAGGGATACATAATGAAACCCTGCCTGGGAGATGGGGGGAGACTAGAGGCTGGAGAGTTGGCAAAACAGTTAAAGGCACAGACAGCTCTTCCAAAGGACCTGGGTTTGATTCCAGGACCCACATATTGGCTTAAAGTTTGTGATTTGTAACTCCAGTTCCAGGGACTCCAACACCCTCTCCTGGCTTCTTTGGGCTAGGAGTGTATTGGTGCACAGACATATATGCAAACTAAACATTCATACACATAAATTCTTAAACATTAAAAACAAAGATTAAAAAAAAAGAATTTATTATTTAAATTGCATAGGTGTGTGTATGGGTCTGGGTACATGTGTACCACATGCATGCAGTGCCCAAAGAGACCAGAAGAGGGTGACAGATCACCAGGAAGTTACCTAATGTGGCCACTAGGAACTGAACCTGGGTCCTCTGCAAGAACACTAAGTGCTCATAACTGATAAATCATCTCTCCAGCCTCTTCACGATGTTTGTTTTTGTTTTGTTTGTTTGTTTTGTTTTTCAAGATAGGGTTTCTCTGTGTAACAGTCCTGGCTGTTCTGGAAATTGCTATGTAGACCAGGCTGGCCTCAAACTCACAGGCCAGCCTCTGCCTCTCCAGTGCTAGGGTTAAAGAATCTTAATGCCTTTTTTTTTTTTTTTTTTTAACTGAATATGGTTTAAAAACATACTTTTGAAATAAGGTCTCTTGTAGCCCAGACTGGCCTCAAACTCCCTATATAGATGAGGATAACTTCAAATTCCTGATCCTCCGACTTACACTTCCTGAGAGCTGGGATTACAAGTGTCAATGTGCCTAACAAGACATTCAAATTCCTTTTTTTGTTTGTTTGTTTGTTTTTTTTCAAGACAGGGTTTCTCTTTATAGTCCTGGCTGTCCTGGAACTCACTCCGGAGACCAGGCTGGCCTCAAACTCAGAAATCCGCCTGCCTCTGCCTCCCAAGTGCTGGGACTAAAGTCATGCGCCACCACACGCCCGGCGACATTCAAATTCTTAAAGAGAAATTTCATCTAAATAAAAATGAAATTTTCATTAGGGCTTTAAAAATGTCAGCATTTCCAGACATGGTTGGTGGCACACACCTTTAATCCCAGTACTTGGGAGGTGAGTCTGAGGCTAACCAGAGCTACATAGTTGGACTCTATCTTTTTTTAAACAAAAAGACATAAAAGTCAGTGTCATAATAGATTAAAAATGAAATTGAAGTGGAAAAGCAAGTCTAATAATAATGAAATACTGTTTTCTTTTAAAAATGCTTGTTAAACATTTTTTTTAGTACTTTGGTACACAGAATTATGTGCTATAATTGCCACAGAAAGAACAAGACCCTATGGCTATGTGTAGCAGTCCATCCATTATAGACAGGGCAGCTTGATGGACAGGATTCTTTGGGGGAGTGGTATTGGGGGCCTTCCACATCCTTAGTAAGTGTTCTGCCACTGGGCTACATCTCTAGTCCAATAGGATATTTTCTTCATCCACTGTGATGAGATTTTTTTTGCTTGGGGGGGGGCTTAAAATGTTTAAAAGCTCAATAATATTGAAAAGTAGAGTCCATGGGGGAGGGGATCAGGATGTGGATCCACTGTCCAGACCCAAGTGATTCCACTGTGTGGCCTGTGAGCCGGTGTGTGAGCCGGTGTGTAGCCGGTGTGTGAGCCGTGCACTGCAGGGTCAGAACGACTTCATCTCAGACTCAGTTTCTCTCTGAGAGAACGGAAAACGAAGGTACTTGTGCCAGTCACTACTAGCACTGGGGGGAGCCCTGGCCCTATTGACTCTGGGTTGGTGGAGTCTCTCTTCCATGATGTCGGATAACTCTCATCCATCACATTCAAGAACTCACCGAGCCCTAGCATGGTGCTCCAAGTGACTGAAGGCAGAGGAGATGCTGTGGCAAGCAGCCCTCTGCATTTGTTGTTGTTGTGGTGGTGGTGGTTGTGTGTGTGTGTGTGTGTGTGTGTGTGTGTGCTATTCATGCCTCCAGAGGGGCTACACTTCCCTTTTTGTTTCTAATTCCTTCTAGTATTTTTTTTTTTAAATCATTGCTGCTTAGAATCCTAACATAGGATTAAACTGGCATTGAAAAGGCTGCAGAAGGCCGGGAGGCCCTGAGTCTTCCCATGATTCAGAAGGCCTGGGAGTGCTTGTCCTTCCCTCCTGCTTGCCTGTTTGGCTTGGTGACCGCTGATGAGTACAGGTACTCCCTGGGCGAGGACTGGCCTGGAGGACGTGGCGATGTAGCCAGAGTGGTCCTTCTGTGGCCTCCTTTCCACTACAGACAGCTGGAGGGCTGAGAGCCCAAAAGGAGGCCAGTGCAGCCAGCCCTCACAACATCCAGGACATGTGCCCACATAGTGCTAGTCCAAGCGTAGGAAGTCCACATCTGAAACGCTGGGAAAGAAAACCCAAGTTCATTTTACCAAGATATCTGTATTGTGTATAAAAACTGAACTGACGAGTCACGGATGCTGGCGTGGTAATCCGATGGCAGGCTGGCACGTGGAGGGGAGACGTCTGCAGCCCACTGAGCCTCAGTAGGGCCCCGCTCGGGACGGCATGAGGGAAGAGTCATTTGTAAGGCCTCAGAAACCTCGACACTTTGGAACGTAGCAATCGGATGAAAGATCTTGGAAACATCTCTCGGGACTCCTGGGCTGTGTACTTGAAATAGTTCTGGGGATGTGCCAGGACATCAAACAGAGCCTTGATCAGTTTCTTATCCTGAAGAGAACAGAATTTTTGTTACCAGGCCAAAACACTCAAGCCTTCTGACATTTTGCCAATGGACTCATAACGACTCACAATCGATGGGAGGTTCGCTAGCTAGAGATCCCTTGGTGAAAATTGTTTCCTCTGATTGTTATCTTCTTTCCAGTTTAATTTTTCTTAATTGTTAATAAGTGTGCATTACATTATGAAAGAAGACTTGATATGTGAAAACTATTTTTTCTCACCCAGATGAGATATAACATAGAGATTTGGAAAATAGTTTAGGGTTAAGTAATGTGGCGAGTATTTACTATCAATCACAAGTCTCTAACATGTGGTGAGCTTTGAGCCTGAAGCATAAACTAGGAACCAAAGGTCTTTCACTGTTAAAGTTGAACATAAAAACAATATATGCTCCTGGCTTTGATTTCTTTTTTTTTTTTCTTAATTTACATTGGTGTTGTGTTCTGCCTCCACGTGTATCTGTGTGAGGGAGGTCACATTCCCTGGATCTGGAATTACAGACAGCTGTGAACTGCAATGGGCGTGCTGGGATTTTGAACCTGGGTCCTTTAGAAGAGCGGCCAGTGCTTCAACCACCGAGCCGTCTCTCCAGCCCCCTGGTTTGGATTTCTGAGCAATCACCCTCCACACATGCACTCATGCACTCCAGCAGCTGTCTGTGTCTGCCTGCACCAGACCAGTACAAGGTCAAGCCAAAGCTCCGGGGCGGATGAGTAAAGAACTCACAACGCCCCACCCTTAACTGAGAAGCTCTTGGCAGTTGATGGCTGCTGGAGGAGAGAGGTTAGTTTTCTTCAGAGATGTGCTCCATGCTCCTGTGGCTGGCCCTACAACTATGTGCATACACTAATCATATATACTACGATCGAACTAATTAAACTCAGTGGTTTAGAAAAAGAGAGAGAACATGAAGTTGGAAAGGGAATACCTTGTGCAGGTCTGGCAGGAGTTAGGGGAGAGGGTAGAAAAAAATTTATATATATACATATATACATAGGAACACTTAAGACAGACTCTATTAAATCACAGGGAAGGGTGGAGCTGACTTTGCTCCCCATAGAGTCGGTGTCTGGAAGGCTTACGAGCGGAGCTCATGGCTAACTTCCTGTGTGCTGAGGCAGGAACTGACCTTCAGTATTTCCTGGTGGTTCTCAGAGGCATAGAGCCTGCCATCTCGAACTATGTCTTCAATGAGCTCCTGGTAGTCTTCTGTTGAAATAAAGGACATGTTTTGCTTCTCACTGTTTAATTATTTCCAAACCCGAGCTTCTGTCTTTTCTAAGCTCTGAGAAGTCTCCCTTTGGTGGCTGCTCTCAGAGGACTTTGCACTCTCACACAGAGAAGACAGTCAGCACCTCCACTCAGCTGGCATCTGCCCTGCCCACCCTGCTCCCTCAGAGGAGCCTTCTGTGCTTCCAGTCGAGACCCATCCTCTGCCTCCCACACCAGATGCATCTTCCTTTCCCAAATCAAGGACACTTATGCCAGTAATTCTGTACTTTTTCCTACACAGAAATCTTTCTAGCGGCTCCCATCAGCATGAAAACAAGCAGCTCGTAAGGATGCCTTGTTTCATCTTTCTTTCCAGTTTCCATCTCATGTCTCTCTTGCCTTTTGTAGCAAACGTCTTCCAGAGAAGGCTCAACACTCATTGTCTCCAGCTAGACTGTTCTCCTAAATCAACTGCTGTCAGTTTTGTCCCAACCACTCCTCCAAAACTGAAATCAGCAATGGCCTTCATGTCGTGTGTCCTGGTGTCAAATGCTGGTCCTCTCTTCTCTTCATGACTTAGTAACATTTGACATAGCTGGTCACCCTCCTCCTCTATCCAGTTCCTCTCTGATCTTCCAGAACACTTTATACTTTGTTTTCCACACTATCTCACTGACTGCTCTCGGAGGATTTCTTGCTTTCCTCCTATCCCTGGCCTTTTCCTGTAGTAGGGACTTGGGGGCTCCCTGCTTGGTGATCTGCTCTTCCCTACGCTTCCTCCCCTGAGAGTTCACCCAGGCTTTCCTTTCCCTCTCTGCCAACACCTCCCATGCCCCCACTATCTCTCTGTCCTTGCAGTGTACAAGGTGACCAAGCTCACACCAGGAAAGACTCTTCTCTCTTTAGTTGGACTAGGGCTAGGGATGGAGAACTCAGATGTCTGAGAAGAAGGATGTACTTTTTCACCTTGATCATTTCTGTGATCCTGGCACACATATTATGTGCAGTGCACGCAGTATTCCTTTTCCAAATGTAGTCTCACCCCACTTTGAAGTCTAGCCTACTTCCCAGTCATAACTCAAGCAAGCATATGCAGAGCACAGTCATCTCCAAAGCTCAAATACATCAGAAACTGCCTTTCTGTATGCATCCCATGTGCTGAGGAGCCACACGCGTTCTGAGAGCGCCCCTGGAGGCAGCTGGAAGTGCTCCCAAGAAGTTTCTTCAGTCCAGAGATGGTGGTGGACCGACGCTGCACAATGAGTATTTGATACACACACACTATCATTTTGACTACTGACATGGCACCTTTGTCTTCACTCTCTTATTTTAATGAGATTAATGAATTAATATATAATGTGAGTGCACATTCAAGGCCAACTTGGGCTACATGGTAACTTCGTGAGCTATAGGACCTTGTCCTAAAACAAACAATTATCAACATCAACAACAAAGCCAAAGTAAATAAAGCAAAATGGGGAGTTTAAGTTTTATTTCTTTCCCTTTTCTTTCTCTTTCTATTTTTCTTTCTTTTTTAAAATAGGGTTCAATGTAGTCCAGGCTGGACTTAAAGTTGCTATGTAACCAAAGCTGGCCTTGAATGCCTGATCCTCCTGCCTCTACCCATTAAGTGCTGGATTACAAGTGTATGCCACCCTACCCTGCTTATTTTAGTTTTAGGTTTGCACCCTTGCTCAGTGTCTGAACCTCAGAGGACTGGCTTCTTTCCATAAGGAGAGTCTACTATTAGGAATGCAGGTTGTTGTGCAAACCATTGTAACAGGAACCCTATACTGTGCTTTGCCATTATACCATATGTTTCCAGGATGTCGTCTTTTAAAAATACCCATCCCTGTTTCTAAGAGCTTCCTGCCTTCCTTCTGCCTTTCAAAACAGAGCAGTTTATAGGTAAGAGCTCAGGCTCTGAAGTCTCTAGACTTGGGTCATCCCAGTCCTGCAGCCTTGTTATGCCATGCCCTCCGCTCAGTTATTTAAATCTCTAAGCCTGAGTGGCCTCATCTGTAACATCAGAAAGTGACCCAGTCTGCTTCATGGGGTGACCATGAGGAATGTGGCCCATAAAAGGCACCTTGATGCATACCTGGTGACCAGGAATGCCCTGTGCCTGTCACATGACTCTTGCCCTTCTCCAGCATAAGACTAATCTGCAGTCTCCCACTCCCCCCCCCCGACCCCCCACCATCTTGTGCTCTTCCTGATAGGATTTCAGTTGCCAGCATACCCGGCTTAGACAATGCTGGGAGGTTGGGCATTGGCTTCAAATTGGCTTCATACATGTTACACAAACATTCTACCAACTGAGCTACACTTCCAGTCCTTGTTTTCATCTTTTTTTTTCAATTTAAAAGGAACATTTAATATGTCACAAAGGCAGAAGAACAACAGCATCTTAAAGTGTGACATGTGAAAATGTCTAAATGCCTTGATAACATTTGCCCACGCCCCAGAGTCTGTTTTACTTTATGCCTCCAGACAGGAGAGCTTGCTGGACACCTGCTATTAGGAAGAAACTAAACTCAATGTCTCCAGCAGAGTCCTGGAAGTCAGAGTCCAAGAACCCCGTCCTGGGCATTACACATCATTTGAGACAACTGCAGGGCAGACCAAAGGTCTTATATCACTTGTTAGAAATAAACTATGTAAAGTGAGTTTAGGAAAGCCAAGGATGTCTCTTTGCCTAAAACTCTTTAATGGCTCCCTATAAAATGAATCCTATTCTCCTGAGCTTGGCACTGAAGGAAGTTGGGAGCCGACTCCTAGCAGAAAGTGGCTATCATCCTTGCAGCCATCTCAGGCCATATACCCTGACAAGAGACTTGTTGTCAACAGCCCACAACAGCTGAGCACACTCTGATAAACATCTTGTTTTTCTCACATATCTTGTTCTGCTGTTTAGTGCCCCCAGCTGCAAGGCGCATGTGGTATTCACGCTGCAAGGCACGTGGTAAAGTGCCTTCAGCTGTGTTCCCCTGCTTGTCCACAAGGGCAAGTCATGTGGTAAAGGGTATAAATACCCAGGATTTCCTTTCAATAAAAGGGAGACTTGATCAGACCCTCTGTCTTGTCTCCATTCTTCGAGTCTCTTGTCCTCTATCCCCACTCTCTCTCTCTTGCTAGACCCTGAACCTCGGAGCAGAGCAGCAGCTCGGGCCAGGACATAGTGGCCCCCAAACGTGGGACAGAACGGGCCGGTACAGAAGGATCCTCACTGCCTAGCCCCAGCCCCATTTACTCTCCTCCCGGGCTTCCCACTGGCGGAGTCAGACACCAGCTGTGCCAGGAGCTTTATCATTTGGGTTCTTCCCGAACGTGTTTCTATTTATGTCCCACTTCAACCTACATGTTCTTTCCAGACCCAAACCTCTTGAAACTGCTCTGTTCCTCCCAAGTCTATTCAGAATAACCGCTGCCTTCTCTCTGTGTGCTCCCACTGCCTTGTGTGTACCCTGTAAAAGCATCTGTGACAAAAGACACACTTTTGTGTTCTAGTCACAATAAATATTTGTAGACCAAGTCTCAGAGTCTCAGTAGGTCTTCAGGGATCTGAAGGATCCAGAAACATCATCTGACTTGTCCAAGATCACAGAGTTCAAAGCAGGGCCAAAACCTGAAGTTAAGCCTCTACCCCATCTTAGGAATCTATTTAATAAAAGTCACAACCTTAGCAAGTTTAAATATTTTTGAGCAACTATGAGTGACTATCTGCCAGTCACTGTCCTATGTTAAACTCTTAATGTTCATTCAAATGATTTTCTCCATCACTCACCAAGAAAATAAGGCTTGACTAGAGGTGTAACTCAAGAGTTTGAAGCCCTAGGTTCACTCACCACTGGAAATCAAGAAATCAGACTTAGAGATAATAAGTCACCAACATAAGTCCTGGAAGAGACAGCCAGCTGCCTGAGCCCAACGGCCATGTCCTCGCACCTGGCTCTACTTGCTTTCCCTGTATTTTCTAAACCATTCTTTTTCATCCCCATAATAAGTGTCCCCAAATGTCTGTTTAAAATGTGGCCCCAATGAGTCAGCCATGTCCTTTTGCTTCACCCTGCCTGGCTGGCTGAGTGGGTGTGCTTGCCAGCATCCTCCAGCTGGCTCGGAAGCCAGTTCCTTCAGTTCAGAGCGCAGCCACACAGCCCTGCATCCTGAGCATCATGGCTCCTGCTTACCATCGTATGTCACATAGGGAACCTGGAAGCCTCGGGCACTGTTCCCTTCATTGGATTTGAACTGAATCCACAGTTTCTTTGACCTGGAGGTGAAGGCAATGGGGCGTTCATAGGTCTGGCAGGTTTCATATGTGGTCACAGAGTTTGATGAAGCTGCCAAGAAAAGATAGAGCGGCTGGTTCAAGAAGTGTTCTGGAGCCACAGTCAGGGAATGCTCATCTTTGAAAACACTTAATCCACACAATGAGTTAAACTCAGGAATTCTCAGGCTGGGAAAGTAGTTCCCTTGGTCAAATGCTTGCCTTGCAAACATGAGGACCTGAAACGATATCCAGAACCTATGTCTTTGTTGTTGGTGTCATTTTGCTTTGTAGCTAGACATAGTGGTCATGGGCTAGCTAAGATACATAGATCCCTGAGGTTTGCTGCCCAGATAGCCTAGCCTACTTACTTGGTCAATGAGAGAACCTGTCTTGACCAAGTATCAGGTCAATGAGAGAACCTGTTTTCAAAAAACAAGGTGGATGGTATCTGAGGAAGGACAACTGAGATTGACCTCAGGCCTCCACAGGCACCTGCACACACATATGCACACTGCCGCGCACATGCACATGAACACACACACATACACGCTCTCGAATATGCACACATGAGCTCTCAGGTTCATCCTAACAGTAGAAAGCCCTGGAAACAGAGAAGATTCTACTGGGGAATTATACTTTACCCCCAAGGAAAAGCTAAGCACCACCTGCCCTCAGCCAGATAAATGGCTGCAACCCAGGCTGTCCCATCCATGGTAGGAGTTGAGAGAGGGCCCCAAAATTCACAGCAAGAGTCACCTACACATACTGTAGCTTTCTTGGAATACACTAAGCATTGTATAGGTTTGATCTATCTAACTGATTCCTCTGAAAACCTCAGAGGCTGACCAATTACTGCCTCTGTTCCAATGAGGGCCACAACCAATATGTGGCAAGGACAGAATTCAAACCCTCATGTAAATTCCTTCATTTTCACCACTAGTCATGGTCACTGCACTCTTGGACTGGCAGCATCTGTACAAGACTGGACTTCCCAACATCACATGATGGATGGAGGAGGAGCGCATGATCGCCTCCCACTGCCACACCATGATCTACACAACCAATGTCCATATGGAAGACAGACATTTTCTCAAGTTGTGTAGTTACTGGAAAGGTGCCTACTGTTCCTATAAATAACTTTCCACACGTTCGTAGGTCACAAAAAAAAAAAAAAAAAAACCAACAAATAAACAACTCCCTCCCAAAGACAAACAGAGGAGAGAGAGATTGATTGGGAAGAAGAAGGGGTAAGTTGGAAGGAGACACAAGACAGTAATAGAGGGAGAAGATGATCAGAATATATCATACATGTGTATGAAAATGTCTTAATGAAGTCCATGATTTTATACAAGTAGTCTATATCAGTAAATTTAAAAATAGAAGACAGACAGACACATGGCTCCTTCCAAGCATTCTTCCTGAACTCTTTAGTCCTAACAACCCTACAAGGCAGTGACTGTCATTTCTTCCCTTCCCCCAGAAGACTACAGTGTTCAGAATGCCCACCCAAGATCACAGACCCAGTAGGAGGTGACTCTGGGATCGATCCCACTCTCAGCTCTGTTACCAGCTGCATTGATATTAACACCCCTTTATGCAGTGGTTCTCAACCTTCCTAATACTGTGACTCAGTTCTTCGTGTTCTGGTAATCCCTAACTATAAAATTATTTTCACTACTTTTATGAATCATATATAAATATGTTGAGGGTTAGAGATTTGTCAAAGGGTCAAGACCCATAGGTTGAGAATGCTTCTTTATAGACAATAGAAATCAGAGGCTGAGTCAGGGTAACAGGAGGGGCCTTCCTTCTGGTTGGATCACACCTGTGGCTTCCGGCAGTCCCTAATCTTTATGTTGCTACCTAGGGTGAACAAAGCAAAGCCAGTCCCAGTTAGCTATAAACTCATGTGTCATCTCTGTCCTACTATGAAGGAAACAATCTACTAGATCTGCTCCTCACATTTAAAGCTGGGGGCAGGTCATCAGGTTTCCCAGGCTGCCTTGGAAAGGAAGGGAAGCCCAGGGAGAGACGCACAGGTTTTCCGCATCACCAGGTAGTCACCGCAGTCATCCTCTATGGGCAGGAAGATCTCAGGGACCACAATCAGGATCCGGCGTTTAGGGGGTGGGTTGATGGTCCAGGTGCACTCGGAGTTGGCTGGATAGTTCCCAGGGTAGTTTGGGGATTCAATATACCCTGTGAAATCCCCCAGCTCCCCTCCACACTTTCTGTCTGGAAAGGAAGTGTCATGAGTTAGGAGGGCAGAACACTGTCATTGCTACTCTAGACACCCCAGGCATGGCTGACAACCAGACTCCTTGTCGTTAGGAAATGACACCACCCAGAGAATGTAAATCCTGTAATGCTCATGGCCACTGCTAAAACAAACATTTTTCACTTTTCTTCCTGTTTAGAGCCACGTTTTATTTGTTGTGGAGAAGGATGTTTTAATTAACTCTCAGATGCACGCATACATGCTGTATGCTTATGTCTGCATCAAAGGAAAAGCACTCCTGGATCCATGGTCACTACAGTAGCTCTCTTGTTGGGCACTGACTCCCCCACATGTCTCCCAAAGATCTGGGGTTCAGAACTGAGACAGACATAGTCTGGAGTTCTTCAGGGGAGTTACTGTTTAATACTGTTAGGGAAACCTGTACAAGAGACATTCAGGGGGTGATTTTTCTTCTCTAACTATAACTGTGAGTTAGCAGTATGAGTAAAAAGGAGAGAGAGAGAGAAAGAGAGAGAGAAGAGGAGAGAACAATAATAGGCTTTTTCTTCTGGGAAGAAAAGGAGAAGGGAGAGCCATGGAATTGAGGGTTGTCTGAGGAGTTGTGCGTCAGGGCTCCTGATGTATAGCCAAGGACCAGGGAGTGGCAAGACCAGGACTAGGGTCACCTTGGTATATGGAAGAATTCTCTAACACTGTGAGCCTTTCCAAAGTCTCATCTACCAACACATGAGGGTCTCATGGATGGTAGTGAAATTCCATCAGAGCAGGCATTCAAGGCCCGTGTCTATGGCTACAGCTGCACTGAGATAGCAAGGCGCACTGAGATGAGCATAGTAGCCAGGGCACTGAGAAGTAGGCCTGGTCAGGGCACTGAGATAGCCAGGGCACTGAGATAGTGAGGGCACTTGGGGCTTGGGCTGCAGCTCAGTGGGAAAGTCCTTGTGGCACATGCATGCAACCCTAGGTTCAATCTCCACTACTGAGATGAAACAAACATAAACATCAACAAACAAACAACCCAGGAGAGAAAGCTGGATAATCTTTTAACCATAACACTGATTGGCTGCTCCTCTCAACCCCAAGCTCCTCCAGTTTGGGAGGCCTCCTCACTAGCCTGGCTGGCGGTCATCCCTGGGTGAGCTCTACTTTTGGTCTTTACTATAGAGTTTCTTATAGTAGGTAATGCACGGAATAACCCACATTAGCAAGCCCTTAAATGATTCGGTTTCCCATTGTTGAAGCCACAAATCACAACTCTTAGCAGGCCCCACATCTGTCCAAGGCCGCCTTTTCCTGCCCAGATTCAGAAGTCTGCTGCTTGTTTAAGCTTTGGTTTCCCATGGGGCTGTCTGCAGCGTGACGCCCTTTTCTACCTGATCCATCCTCCTTCCACGCTCTCCAAAGACCTTTCCTCTACAGAATGGTCACTTGCTCCTCCTGTAGCTCTACAGTCTGGTTCCTGGCAGCTTGGCCAGGCTGAGTTAGCAGGATGCTGGGCACAGAGCAGGCCCTCAGACAATGTGTATTGAGCTAGGCTGAACTAAAATTATCCTCCAGGGAAAAGTACAATTGTAAGTACAGGTAGCTGGAGTGGGGTTTCAGGGGCAGAGGATGACCATGTTTTAAGCATTTGGTTCAATCCCCTGCACCACACATATAAAAAAGGTAAGTACTTCTGGGTCATAGCTATAGCTTCTGTTTTAAAGCCAAGAACACTGCTCCCTCCCATAGCATCGGGCCACTCAGCTATGAACAGGACTAGCCTGATGCACATGACCCTGAATGAACCTGAAACCCGGCTATCTTCTTATACTTCCCTACCCAAATTCAACCCAGGCACCCTCTAATCCAGTCTATGAAACACCTTAAAGAAAAACCTACTTTTACACTGTGTTATGTTAGTGGAGCCATCAAAGTCAGTGGTAGTATTGCCCGGGCAGGAAACACAATTATTTTTTCCAAATTCAGGCTGGTATGTCCCCAGTGGACAACGGATACATCGGTGTGTGGTGGTATTGTAGAAATGCCCAGGCGAACATTGAACTGTGAAGGAAAAGACTATTTTTAATCAAATGCTCCAAGGTTTATGAGATAAATTATTATGCCTAAGTGAAATACTGTTTTCCTGGTAAGCCAGGATTAATCAACACTTGATTCCCTCAATAGCCAGAGTGAGAAGTACTCATAACACTCAAAAAAAAAAAAAAAAATGAACACAAACGCACATGGCCAGGCAGCAGTGGTCATCA
This sequence comes from Mastomys natalensis, assembly GCA_021653895.1. Classification (NCBI taxonomy): domain Eukaryota; kingdom Metazoa; phylum Chordata; class Mammalia; order Rodentia; family Muridae; genus Mastomys; species Mastomys natalensis. The sequence goes on from JAJTUV010001203.1 coordinate 291,653, forward strand.
GTTAAATCTTCAGGGTGGGAGCAATTAGGGCACCAACTGAGGCTGACTTGGCCCTCCCTTGGGAGAGGCAAGGAAAAGTGACTCTGGAGGGGTCTGGTGGGGGTAGCTAGGCCACTAAGATAGAGTAAGAGTAGAGAGGGGAGCCCAGGCATCTGTTTATAAAACCTACTCATTACTGCCCACTCGTGTGAACGACCTTGGTGGCTGGGGAGAGCTAAAGCCCTGCCACAGGGGCAGCCTGGACTGGGGGGGGAAATCACATCTTCACTAGACCCAGTGGAACTCAGAAGAGAATGGAGTTCCGGAAAGGGGCAAGTAAGTACTCACCTCTGGTTTCACAATCTTGGAAGGAAGTAGCTCCCGGATGTTTGGTAGGAAGGCCTCCTCCACATGGGAGGCAAGATGTACGGCCCACATCAGGCTGAAAGGTGCCCAGGGCACAGAGCTGGCAAGGGGCAAATCCGTTTGCTGAATATTCACCTGGTTGGCAAAGGCCTGCGAGGAGTATGGCCCTGGGTGAGTGAGGCTCCACTGGAGGCCATTCCTCACCTCTCTGCACAAAAGATAGGCCTCTGTGAGCCTGATACCCCATGCTGCCTTCAGCTTACACATCAGTGAGAAGCGATCAGCCATTCCCACCTGGATCCTCAGGAGGTGGGTAAATGCCTGAGGTTTGCACACAGGCCTACAGAGCCCAGTGCACAGATGGGCATCTGTTTCCAGTGAGAAAAGCCTAGCGTAGAGCTTTGATCTGCACCCTATCCAGGGATCCCTTGTGATAGGGATGGATCAGGGTGGGACTGGAGTGAGGGGAATGAATAATTTCAGCTATGGAGTCAATCCGATGGTTAGACACAGAAGCCCAACCTTGACAAGTAACAGCATGAGCTTGAAGAGTCTCCCATTTCATCGTTTCTTCAGTTGCATCTCCTTGCACTGAGCTGTGCCATGGCCTACCCCAATCAGTCTACCAAACCCAACTAACTTACCCCATGTCATCAGAGGGTCCTCTCAAGATCAGGGAAGGAATCAGACGTTAATGAAAGGCCCTGAGAAGCTCTTGTTCTTGTAGAATGCAGCTTGTCAGTAACAAGGTGTTCTACAGAGTCTCTGTCTCTTTAAACCCTACCCAATTCTCATTTTTTATTTGTGAATTTTTGTATTTTTTATTCTTTTTATTGATTAATTTTGTATCAGCAGGTAGCCAATGTATTCTAATTACTTTCTTTTGATCTACTTTTCTCCTTGTTCCAACCCTATTAATACTCTACTGGTCCCTCTTTTAGAGTAGTGAATTTGGATTTTGTTTTGTTTAACCAGGCCCTTTAGACAGAGAGACGGCTGAGGTTTCTGTTGTGCATATTTACAGGGTGAAGAAAGCATGTAAGTATAGCGTTTATACTGTTCTGCCAATATCTTCTCCATCCTTCTGTCTTTATTTTTGAGACAGGGTCTTGTGTAACCTGGGTTGACCCCAAGCTCACTATGAAGTCAAAGATGACCTTGAACTCCTGATCTTCCTGCCTCCACCTCCCAGGTACTGAGATTACAGCGTCTGCTATTACAACAGTTAATTCGATACTGGAACTCAAACTCTACAACTGAGCCGTACTGCCATCCTCCTTCATTTGCTCATGTAGGCATCAGCCCAATTCGTCCAGTGCCAACCCAAGCACTGAAGAACTAATAATAAACCCAAATGGTCCCTGCTTGAGGGAAGATGACGGTCCAGTGTGCATTATCTGGTGTCTCTGGGGTGCCACCTGCCTGAGTCTAAACAATGACACTGGGGACCAGAGGAGTAAGAAGGGACAGACAGAATCCTTACCTCCACATTCAGATACATTCCAGGCTTCTGAGACTTTTAGGGACCCAAGATTTTCTGGTCTTGGGCATGGTTCACAAGTGACTTGTCCTTCCTCATTTTGGAAGGTTCCATTTGGACATAAAATGCAGCGTTCTTGTGATCCATCATAATACGTCCCAGCCCTGCAACTGACTAGCCAGAGGGGGAACAATCTGGTCAGTGTGGAGACAGAGGCCGAGGGAAGATGATGTGCGTGTTAGAGATGAAAGCGTTAAGATGAAGATGGATGCCGGGCGGTGGTGGCGCACGCCTTTAATCCCAGCACTTGGGAGGCAGAGGCAGGCGGATTTCTGAATTCAAGGCCAGCCTGGTCTACTGAGCGAGTTCCAGGATAGCCCGGACTACACAGAGAAACCCTGTCTCGAAAAAACCAAAAAAAAAAAAAAAGATGAAGATGGATACATGGACACACTCCCCATGCAAATCCCTTAAAGATAGAGTGTGCACTGTCTCTGGGTTCCCTACTCCTATTGCCCCTGTCTAATAGGTCTGTATCTCCTAGGTCAGCAGGAACCATAGCTACCTTACTTAGTTTGTAGCAGAAGCACTTGGTGGTGAAATGGTTTTTAACTTATGGATTATCCCAGTTTACAGGGCTATCAAAAAAGTATAAAGCTAAAAGTTTCTCATTCTCTCTTTCTCTCTCCCCGCCCCCTGTCTGTCTCTGTCTCTGTCTCTGTCTCTCTCTCTCTCTCTCTGTGTGTGTGTGTGTGTGTGTGTGTGTATTTCACCTAGAAGAATTAGAGATTCTAGGGCCTCAAATATGCCAGTCAAACACTACCATGGTGCTGCCTACAGGTTCAGCCCTGAGAGAGATGTTCTGAATTCTTCCTGGCAGTATCCTGCAAGGCTTCCTACAGGAAGCCATATCTGAGTTGGGCCTTGAAGGTTGGATAGGATTTCCCCAATAGAAATGGGACAAGTCACAGGGGTTCTTACATTGCAACAAAAGGAAGAAAGGGGAGCTAGATAGGTCAAAAGAGTTCCTGAATTCCAGACATTGGAGTTTTATTCTTTAGAGGGGCAAAAGCCCCTGGAAGGAGGAATCCCATCAGAAGTCATGTTTTCTGAAGCTCTCCTCTTTGGCCTCTGAGGTTGGTAAGGTCTTGAGGTTCTTATAAAACAACATACTTCAGATATGCCATAAAATGCATAAATCCTTGTAAATATTCCAGAAAGAATAAGGAATAAGAAAATTCATGACTGCACTTCTGATTGCCGGTTAAATAAAGATTCTGATGATACTAGTTCAATAAGGATTGATGCCCTATTCTATGGCATGTACATGAAGTAAATATAACCAATTTGGCTTCCTATTCCAACAGTCAAACATCATCCTTCTAGCCCCTAAATAGCTTTTCTATGTAGCTGTCATTAAGTACCTACAGTGTACATAACACTAAGCCAAACTCTTTACCTGTAATTTGTCATGTATTCCTTAGCATACATATGTCACCTGGAGAGCAGGAGACATCACTGGCTCCAGTTTACAGAAGAGAGCCTAGGAAGAGGGAGCTAAATATCATGGTCCAAAGCCTCACAGCTAATGTGCGGGATAGATCTTTGGAGAGGTTTAGAGCTTTGAATTTAAGAGTGGGCTTTCCCTTGTGTAATGGTTAGCAACCTGAACTCTGAATTTAGGAGAGGAAAAGGTAGAGAAAGAAGCTCAGTTCAGGATGTTAAGCAGCTAATAGTCTGACTAGAACAAACACATTCTCTTTTAAACATAAATCTTCCAGGAAATAGAATAAAAAGCCCCACAGGACAAAGTCAACTGTTATGCGTCTCAAGCATCCTAAGGAGAATGTTCATTTCCGTCCTGTCCTCCAAGTGCAGTCTGCACATGTGCAGTTCCTATGTGTAACTGTATGGTTAAACATGGCAATGATCTGTCATCAGTAATCAAAACATTCAGTGCTAGGCAGGATAGCACACACCTTTAATCCCAACTCTCAGAAGGCAGAGACAGATAGGTCTCCAGGAGTACAAGGCCATCCTAGTCTTACACAGCAAGTTCAAGACCTACATAGTAAAGTCTAGTCTCAAAAACAAACCAACAAAAACTACAAAAATTTCTTATTACTCGCTTTTCATTATGCCCTCAAAAAATATAATTAAAAATGAGGCTTTTGGGTCAGAACGAGACTACGGACTATCTTAGGTATTATTTCTACAGTTATAGATGTACTCAACCAATAAAATTTACATTCATACTTAAACCTTAACACTTTTTTGTATTGTTCATATTTTCTCTTATATTTGTGTGTTGTTTTTATATGAGTTTGTGATTTAAAAAAAAAAAGATTTATTTTTACTTTATGTGTATGGGTGTTTTGCCTCTATGTATATGCACCATATATGCACCTGGTCCTTGTAAAGTCCGAAAGAAAGTGTCAGACCCCTGAAACTGGAGTTACAAATGGTTGTTACAACCATGTGGGTGACATAAATCAAACCTGGGTCTTCTAAAAGAGCAGCCAGTACTCTTAATCACTGAGTCATCTTTCCAGCCCCCAAAAGTTTGTGATTTTGTTTTAACTGAAATCTTAAATGTGAACCCAGCTTGCTTTCTTGGCAGTCAGTATTATAATGAGCAGGATACATCTGTCTGTGGCAGAGTCTATATTCCAAACTTACTCTGCAATATGGTTTCCACAGCCACTTTGCTTCTAGCCCATGTCTCATGAAAAGCTGGACTGAGTTATAGACAAAGCATTCACGTGTCATGCTGTCTCAGCTGTCCGTCCCAGTACCTACAGTGGGCTGGTAAGTAAGAGAATAATTCTTTTATGGATTTCTTCAGCCAAGCTGTCATGGACACTAGCAGAAAGCAAATCAATGCTAGCCTGTCCAGAAGGCCTCTGGCCTGAGCCATTCCCATCAAAGGAATATCTGTTGGCAGAGACCCAGGCTAAAACCATACTCTCAGCAGCAGAGTCAGTCCTTACATAGAGGCAGATCAACATGGTTGGCATCACTGGCTCCTCTGGAAGACAACACTGTGCCCATGTTCAGGTCTAGACCTACGTCTCACTGAACAGAATGGACACAAGATTGTCCAGGTATGGCTCCACCTTGGGGCTATTTACCCAATCCTTGTCAAGGCTCCACAAGGAGAAGTCTCACGCTACTCCTTATCAGCTGGGATTTCTTAACCAATCAAAGGGACGAATACTACATCAGCTGCCCTGTGGCCAAGAAGGCCCTGCCTGCTTCACACAAACAACTGCATTTTGTCAGTCAAATTTTCCAAAGAGAAAGACCTAAGGAAGTAATTCATGCCACACACCTTCCAGAGACACTTGCTTCTTTTTAAGGTAAACCTGAGAGAGCCTCTGACTGTCATGATGGATGCCTGGGAACAGCGTTGTTGCAGCAGAGTGCACATGTGCTGGGTGATACCTCAATCTCATGTCCCAGGTGCTTCTCTCTTCCCCTTGAGTGGCCTGCTTGTGTCACTGCCCTCAGACAAAGGAGGCAATTGCCCCCAGAACCCTTCACCACCACAGTAGAGCTTTTGTGTACTGTCAGTGACCATTAAAACCCCATTCTCAAATCCTGCACAGCTGTTTCTCCTCCTCTTCAGAAAAGGGAAAAAGAAAGAAAGAAAAAATACAAGAAAGCCTTTCTGATGCAAAGGGTAGAAACCAGCAGGGACTAGGATTAATGGTGACAAAGAGGCCTAAAGGCTTGCCCTCTTTTCAGGGCCCTGGCCTTTGAGTATTTCAGGCTATGGGCAAACACTATGGTCTCTCTGCTGCTAAGAGGGTGAACCTAATAAAAGGGGCCACTCTCCAAGTCTCACGTTGTCTTTAGGATTGAGCCTTGACTTCTGAAGGAGAGCCACAGGCAGCCCATGTGGATTCCCAAGGTATCCTGGGGTGTCTGCTTTGTCCCAGCTCAGAGGCAAGTCCCCAAGAGTCCCAACGCAGCACAGTGGTCTCAGGATCCAGGTTTGAGCTCCCTTTAAAGGAGTGCCCCAGGATAACAGGGCACAGCAGCTGCTTAGACTGAAGGATTGCTTCTTCATCATCTTTGCAGGATTTGGGGGTGCACTCAGGGATGCTTTCTGGAAACATCCTCATGGTTGAGGGCCAGAAATGAGCCCAGCTGGATACCCGCCTTTCTGGGGACCCAGCTGTGTGTTATGTTCTCTTCACGCCTGGTGAGGTGGAGCCAAAATTTCATTTCCTTCAGGGTGACTTTACCCACTGAGTCATCTTGCTGGCCCTGTCCTTCAGTGGTGACCCGGGAAGAGTCATTTGCTTCTTTATTTAACATTTTAAAGTAACATGCAGATGTTTGTGCTTCAGTAAGGCAGCTAGGAAAGATGGCTCTGGGCAGGGACTGAAATGGAAGGAGGGAAACAGTCTTCCATTGAGACCGCCTAGCTGCAGAAGACTTGTGTCACAGGAAGGGAAGGAAAGGGGGCAGGGTAACTGGAGATGTATTTTAAGAGGCTGAAGCAGGAGAATTGCCGGTTCCAGGCCAGCCTGTGCTACATAGTAAACCACTGAAAAACAAGCAAGCAAGCAAACAACAACAACAACAAAAAAACCAAGCAATACAAAACAAGCAAGGCAGGTCGTGTTGGGTACTGAAGGCCATGGCAAGGAAAGAAGGCTTTACAGTGTGTAGAGGGGCTGGACAGACAGGCAGCAGACAGAATCTCTGCCTCTAACCATCTTTCAGCTGCTGTGTGAGAGGCACTACCTAAGCTCCCTGTGCACTCTGAGACAGATACTGCACTTTGAGGGCTTACTAGGTGACTCAGAGGTATAAGAAAAACAACATTCTCAGATCTCTATACATTCATTTCTCCCTACTAAATAAGAAACAAACCCTCCAGTGGTTACAATAATGTAAGACTGGTCCCTTAGTCAACCCTCCTGTCCAAGAGTCATGAGATAGTTGTGGGGATGAAAGATCTTTAAGAAAAGAGAATTGGCCAGCCAGTAGTGGCTCATGCCTTTAATTACAGCACTCGAGGCAGAAGTAGGTGGAGCTCTGAGTTCAAGTCCAGCCTGGTCTATGGAGTGAGTTGCAGGACAGCCAGGGCTATAACTCTGGGGTGTAAAAGGACTGATAGACTGTGTCTGGTTAAATAATCATAATTAATTATAAGATCTAATTTCTTTTTTTTTTTTTTTTTTTTGTTGTGTTTTGTTTTGTTTTCGAGACAGGTTTCTCTGTGTAGCCTGGGCTGGCCTGGAATCACTTGTAACCAGGCTGCCTCGAAACTCAGGGATCGCCTGCCCCTGCCTCCAAGTGCTGGATTAAAGGCTCGTGCGCCACACGCCCGTAAGATCTAATTTCAAACAAATGATAGCCACCATAAAATCACGGAAGGAAGGCTGTTGAGACTCTTGAGAGCCCATATGTACTGAAGGCTTACCAATTGGCACAAGCACTGAACAAGACAGGAACGTGTTTGACACGTCTACTACCACTATCACTCACTCTTGATCAAGCCACATCATGAGTTAGTCATGATTCAGCAGATCTGACAGGAACTCACACAAAAATTAGCAAACAAATGAAAAGTCTGCTTTAGGAAATGAATTTACATCAGCGCAAACAACAATGAACCTTGCCAACTTGGACAGAGTATGCACTAGAGGAAACTAGTTAAAATTATGTTTAGTTATGCTTATTAATCTTTGTCTTTTCTATCTTTTATTATTTATTGCTTATATTGGCTAGCAGTACAGAAAACAGTCATAAATTCAATATATTATTGAGAAGACAGGAAAGATATATACACCACAGAGAGAGGAGTAGGGAGTCATTATCTATCTATCCACCTACTCACCTACATCCAGCCATCTATCTACTTATCCATCCATCATCTATCAATCTATCTATTCATCCTCTATCATCTATCTGTCCATCCATCATCTATCTCTCTTCTATCTATCCATCCATTCATCACCTGTCTATCTGTCCATCCTATCTATCTATCTATCTATCTATCTATCTATCTATCATTCTCTATCATCTATCTGTCCATCCATCATCTATCTATTCATTCATCCATCATCTATCCATCCATTCATCCATCATCTATCTGTCTGTATATCTATCCACCCATCCATCTATCCATTCATCCATCAATCTATCTATCTATTGTGAGCATGATGGGACACACAAGGAGAAATCAATGGAGGGGTGGTTTGTTTCATGAGAAAGGTCATAGTTTTTGTGAGGTAGGCAATGGTCTCACAAAGAAAGTGAACTCTGGGGAAGTAGGGCATAACAGAAGAACCACATAGGTAAGGACTGGAGGCTCCAGTACTGGAGAGGAAAAACAGGCCTCAGAAAGGCCCATCTGCCTCTGCCCCAGCAGGACATCCGTTAAACCAGGAAGTAAGGTGGAGTGCGTATTTACAGAATATGACAGGAGGGTTTGAACGGGGAGATGTGAAGTTCTCATGCATGTCCAGCTGTCTGTGGGCACCTACAACAGTTAATCTCAACTGTCAACTTGACAGGATTTGGAATCACCTAGGAGACAAACCTTTGAATATGTCTGTGAGATTGCTTCCTGAGATGTTTAACTGGGAGAGGTGAGGGACATATGGGAGACGAGTGGCAGAATCAGAAATGGCTGAACATACCCTAGAACTTTCTCTTTGCAGATTCTGACCCACATTCTTAATGAATGTCACCCCCTCCTCCTCTAAACTCCCCTCTTAGAACATGCCTCTAAGCTTCTGTGTTTTCCTCTCCATCTAATGCCTCTGTGATATATTGAAAACTTCTCAGCCAGCCTTTCTGCCTGTAGCCCCACCTCCTCCAATACAGGCAGGAAGATTTTTCTCAAGTACACATATGACCAGACACTTCTTGATACACTTCTCTAATATAACTGTCCTGCTTGTTTTTGTTTTGTTTTGTTTGTCAACTTGACACAAACATAGACCTATCTGGGAAGAGGAAACTTCAGTGGAAAAATGCCTCCATTAGATTAGCTGGTAGGCAACTCTGGCATTTTCTTGATTAGTGATTGATCCTCACACTGGGAGAGTCAGAAACATGGGCTCTTGATTCAGACTTGGATTTAAGTCCTGCCTCTGACATTCACTTACTGGTTGAAATTATCGGGGGGGGTGGGGATTATTTTTCTATGTCTTCTATTCTTATCTATAAAAAGGGCACAATATAATACAGACTTGTAGGGATTAAATGAGAAAATATATGAAAAGCATTTATCATAGTAATGCTGAACACATTGTAGGTTGTTGATAAATGTCAACAGTTAACTAAATTATATTCTTGCTATTGTTGAGACAAAGTCTCACTATATTGATCTGCTTGGCTAAAACCTTTTAATCTTTCTACTTTAGCTTCTTGAATTCTGGGGTTTTAGGCATGTACCACCATGCCTGGTTTACCAAATGTATTTCTTTTTAAAATATTTATTTATTTGTCTTGTCTACATATGTGTCTGTGAACCATGTGTATGCCTAGTGGCCTTAGATGCCCTGGGGTTACAGACAATCGTGAGCTGCCATATGGGTGCTGGAATCAAACCCAAGTCTTCTGGGAGATCAAGCAGTGCTCTTAACTCCTGAGCCAATTCTCCATCAACCCCAGCCCCTCAAGATCAACCCAGGGCTTCACTTATGCTCAGCCAAAACAACAACAAAAACAAACCCACAGAAAAACGAACAAACAAACAAAACAAATTTTTTAAAAAACCCAACAACTTTACCAGGAGTCAACCTTAGCCCAGAAAACTGTTCTTTGTAAAATGGAGTTGCTTTATCTATTTGTAGTTATATCTCTGTGTATGTTTGTGTACATGTTCATGTGTATATGTGTAATTGCAGGGAGAGGTGAGACATGTATGTTAGGTATCTTTTTCAATGGCTCTCTACCTTACTTTTTGAGAAAGGCTTTCACACTGAGACCTGGAGCTTACCAACAAAAACACCTGGCGAGCCCGCGAGCTGCAGCGGCCTGCCTGGTTCTGTTTCCCAGCACAGGGATGACAGGTGCATGCCACCATCCCTGGCTTCCTATGTGGGTGCAGGGGACACAAACTCAGATCCTCATTCCTGTACAGCAAGCACTTTACTGACTGAGCCATGTCACCCGCCCCAGAATTGCTTTTCCTTTCTGTCATCTTGCTAAAGTTGATCACAGATGGTACAAAGGTTACTTGAAGAACAGGCTGCCCTAAATGCCAAATTCATAAACTTTACTATGTACAAATGACAATAAGAAAGTTTTTCCATTTGATCAAGTGAGTCTTTTCTTTGGTATAACTTGGGACTTTAAATTTTATTTTTTTTTAAATTTAAATTATTTTGTGTAAGTGTGTGCATATGAGCACGTGTGCACATATGCATGTAATATCGTACATGGGGGATAAAGGAGTATTTGTGGGAGTTGGTTCTGTATTTACACTATTGGAGCTTGGAGATTGAACTCAGATCATCATATTTAGTGACAAGCCCCCACACACATGAATCATCTAGTCTGACCTAAGTTTTAGTTTATTTTTTATTTATTGTTTTGTTTCAAGATAGGCTATCACTATGTAACCCTAGCTGTTCTGGAACTAGCTATAGAGACCAGGCTGGCCTCAACTCACAGAGATCAGCCTGCCTCTGCCTCCTGAGTGCTGAGATTAAAGATGTACACACTATGCCTCGATAATATTTTTTCTGACCAGAGGTATCTCCCACCAGTGAGATTTTAAGCAACTAAACATAGACCTCTGTATTCAATAACTTAAAAATATTTAAAATTAAAATATCTAAATATTTTAAGTATAAAAATATTTTTGGTAAATAGACAAAACCTATAAATGTTCTTAGAAGAAGAAATATAAATAATTTAAGACAGTGTATTTGTGTGTTCTTGATGATCAAAAAAGTTAGTGATTTTTTTTCCTTACTGGGTTTGCAAAGATTAAAGGATCATTAATAACTATTGCATATACTTGAGGACGTGGGACATTAAAGCCTCAAGTGGAGCTGAAGGCATATGCTGTGAGGGGCATGCAGAAGAGTAAGCTGGTAAGATCTACTGATGTTTATACATGCATGCTCCTGACTTGGCAGGCACACTTCCAGATAGCTAGCTTTCCAGAATATTGGTGTGTGCACAAAGAAGGCTATCCACAGTTGCTCTGTTTGTAAAAGGAAAATTAGGAATCACATCAATGTCTACTCACGGGGCAGTCTGCTACTGCCCTGAGGTCACTCCCCCCACCCCCTGCCCAGCCCCCATCACACTGTGCTTTCTTCTAACACCTATGGGGTTTGTTCTACTTCGTGTTCCTTTGCCTGAAACACTCTTCATCTCAGTACCCCAAGCTCACTTTCTCTTTCCTCTGGTGTCTAAACCACCACACTTTGCATTGAAGGCTTCCCTAACCTCCTGGAACATGAGATCCCTCCCTGCTCCTTACCTTGCCTGGGGTCTTTCTATTTCACTTCCCATGTAACTTATTCTCCATATCCTTGTGAGCATTTGATGAATAATCTGTGTCCTTGCTTAGGGGGTAGCTTCCTGCTTCTTCCTTTCAAAATTATAAATTTCAAGAAGGCTAAGACTTTTGCTAGTCGATCTCCATTACTGGAGTCTCAGCATCTACAGTGGTACCTGACACACAGTAGGAGCTTTTTACTACTCCTTCACTGCTGGAGTCTCAGCATCTACAATGGTACCTGGCACAGGGTAGGATCTTTTTATTAGTCTCCTTCATGGCTGCAGTCTCAGCCTCTACAAGGGCACCTAGTACACAGCAGGAGCTTAATAAATACGTATTGATGAATAAATAACATTTTACCTTTATGTATTGATAAAAGCATATAAAAATGGCCCATGCTAACAGCGTTGAGACGTGGGATCAGGGAGCTGTGCGGAGAGTGCTCAGCATTGTACATTACTGTATCATCTGAAACATAGACCACATCCATAATGAAAAAGAGAAACACAGTGGTTTCCAGTCTCCCTTCAGGTCACTCAAAACACCTTGAGGCTCTGCTATGGTTTGAAAGATACATGTGTTGAAATTCAATCCTCATTAAATATTAAGTATTGACAAGGTAAAATAAAAATTAAGCTAAGTTCTTTAGAGGTTGGTTTGGGGGAGAAATGATTAGAATTATATAAATTCATAAGAATGGGGCCCATGTGACCAAATCCTGGTGGCTTAAGAATAGGAAGAGCTAGGCCGTGTTGGTGCATGCCTTTAATCCCAGCACTTGGGAGGCAGAGGTAGGTAGATCTCTTGAATTCAAGGCTAGCCTAATGTACAGAGTGAGTTCCAGGACAGCTACACAGAGAAAACCTGTCTTGGGGTCAGGGGAAGCAAAAACAAAAGAATAGGGAGAATAGCTTCAGGTGCTCAGGAGTCTGAGGCAGGAAGATCAGTTAAATCAAGGAGTCAGGACCAAACAGTAAGACACTAAGAGAACAAAACAGGAAAGGAAAAAAAAAAGAGGGAAAGAAATCAAGAGCCACATGTGAGCCCTCATCTTCACCATCCAAGGCCATGGCCTCCTTGAGACTATGACCAAAAGAAGGTCACCATAAGATGTAGCCCTTTTATAACTGATATGCAGAATCATAAGCCAAAATAGACCTCTTTCTTTGTAAAGGTATCCAACCTCCAGTGTTTCATTATAGTAACAAGAATAAAAATAAACAGAAGCTGAAAATATTGTCTAAAATGAACCAAGGACTATCCTAGGCTTGGCTCCATTGTATGCCAACTAGAGTTCATTGATATTCACAAATATAAATAGGCCCAGACAACCTTCAAGAGTTCTCTCCTCCACCAAGAGCATCCCAGGCATCGAACTCAGGGGCTGCTCTTGCCTGTGAGTGCCTTTACCTGCTGAGCCTTCTCGAAGCCTCCTGTGTCCTTTCTAATCAGTATACTGGACCCTTCTTTACACATAATCCTTCCTCACTAACAATTCCTGTGCTATGTTCTTCCCCTGGAAAGTCTTCCACACCGTTGCCTGACCTGGTCCCATGCTGAGCACTAGACTCATCTAGAGTTAGTGGAAGCTCTTGGGAAACATACTGCCTCTTTAAGAAACAAACCCAACCAAATTTAGCTGATAGGCATGTCAGGGACACATTCGAATACCGTAAGAACTTAACTCTATTGGGTTTGTGGCCAAGAGGCCTAAGTCATTTAGTAAGGCCTGCTCCTCTTCTTGGGCCTTTGCTTCCCTGAAGCACACCTGTAATAGCACTGCTAACATGATCCCTGAGGGTCTGCAGGCCTTGACACTAGTTTTCCTGAATTCTTGACTGTCCACAAAGTTTCCTTTATGAACCCACAAGTCCTTACTCCCACAGGCCTGGAAAGAGAGGGGCTATAATTCAGCTCCCAGAGACCAGAAAGAGGGCCTGCCTGCCTGCCTGCTTGTCCAAGAGTTCATTCCACTCACCCTAGAAAGCAGGGCAGCGAGAGCCAGCTCTTGTCACTAATTTGGTATGGAGACTGGAACTCTGAGGATTCCAGATGAGAAGCCAGCCAGCTGGGTTTATTGCCCTCTTTTGTTTTTAAGAAAACCAGCTGGAAGAAGAGTCAAGAGTATCTGGGAACTGGCCCCTTGTGTACAGTTACGCTTGATCTTCTCTAAGCTTTGGTGAAGCAGCAGATTGGAGCAGTGACTCTTGCTGAAAGCTCTCCAGAACAAAGCTAGCTTCAGCCATGCCCATGCAGAAACCCAGACAACTTCCTACCCCTTTTCCTAAGCTCTACTGCTTGGGCCCAAGAGTCTACTGACCCTTAAGAACAGACAGCTGCTTCTTCTCAGAGAGCTTCACCTTACACAGGAGTGAAACAGACCTTAGAATTAGGCTCTAAATTCAGTCTTAAAACAAACAAACAAAAAAACTACTGCTACTACTACTCTTATTTGGGGGCATGCACAGGGTATGTGTGGGTTGTATATGTGCATGTATATATGCACATGTGTGTGCCTACATGTGGAGGTCAGAAGGCAGCCTAGACTGTTGTTCCCCAAATAACATACAGACATTTTTTTTTGAGACAGGGTCTCTCACTAGGACCAAGTAGGCAATGCTGGCCAGCCAGCAAGCCCGTGATCCTCTGTCTTTCCTGTCCAGTGGTGGGATTACAAGTGTGCAGAACCAAGCCTGGCTTTCTGTGTGAGTGCCAGGGGTCAGATTCAGGTCCTTATGTTTGCACGGCATGTGCTTTACCGGCTGAGGTATCTCCCACCAGTGAGAGTTTAAGCAATTGAACATAGACCTCAGCATTCATTTTGTTGCCTGTAGGAGATGCTGTTCCCTCCCCAGTAAGATTATCACTAGATCTGAGGAGCTAGGGCAATGCTACATTCCTAACGGATAAGAACCAAATCGATCACACTTATCACTCTAAAGGGAGACTCAACTTCCCTCTGTGAGGCTCTTCAGGCAGTGTCTCTGGTAACTGCACAGAGCAAATGTCACGTCTGACTATCCTGGGGTCTCTCATCCTGGAGTCTCCTGATGAATTTAGAAACAATATTTGCTCTGAAACACACACACACACAACACACACACACACACACACACAACCATGGACTGGCACTGCTTGGAACCTTGGTCTGAGGCCCAGATGTCTCCAAGGCACCCATGCGGCCTCTAGCTTTTGCCTTTGCACAAACCCATGGGCAGTAGTAATGAGCTGAAAAGTAGTAACTACAGCAACTGTGACCATAGAGTGCAGAAAGGCTCAGGGGTGCCTTGCATCGTGCTCTTGCCAGGCAGCACTGCATTTGCCTTTCTGTTCTGTAGTTCTACAAATATTGCCTACCACAGGCCAGCAAACCTGTCAGGTATGTGGAAAAGACAGGTAAGTTATACCTCAGCTGCCAGGGCTGGTGAATAACAGCTACAGATGGGGAAAAAACATCTAGAGTGTTCTCTGGAGTGAGCCCAGAGAAGGAAGGGTGGCCCAGGCCTGTCACTGGCTCCCTTGTCTGCCTGTGTGGCATTCCAGGCAGGTCTGTCAGTAATCACACCTTGGCTACTCACCACACTGGCTTTCTGGACGACCCTGGCCCACTCCACAAGTCTCCTCCGGCTGTTCCGACACTCTGGGGGACTTTTTAGCCACATCGAGGTCCAGGCCTGAGAGCTGCAGGTGAAACTGCTCCCTGTGGGCAGCCTTCTTGAGTGTGCGGATAGCTTTCCGCAGCCTCTTCTCTGTCCGCTTTACCACGCAGCTCAGATTGCAGGAAGCTGCAGAAATGGGGAACAGCAGCATGGGGAGGGGTCTTCTGGTAGCAGTGAGGATGCCCAGTGACCCACCGACACCCCAAGTTCTCCGGGGCTGGGAACCTGGCAACCTGGGCAGCATTAATTCAAACACAAATTTGTGGGACCCAAATGGTAGTTTTGGGTTTTATAAAGTTTTATCAGGTTCAAAACCAATTTAGTGTAATTTGTGGGGTAAACAATCAAACAGGAGATACTTAAGTGCTTGCGCTAGTTTCTGCCCCCACCCCCAGGAATGACGGGAAATGAAAGGCAAAGAGAGAAGGGACAAGCTGTAAGAAGTCTAGCATCACAGATGGCTTTCAGACCAACCTGTCACCTCCTTTTCGTAAGTTTCCCGTACAAACTCAATTGTGATAAACATTTCCTTAGGGGTGTTCAGTCGGCCAAGGGCTCCCGCGACTTGCTTGCCAGGGCTGCATGTAAGGTTTGCGTACTGGAAGCTCTCTTTTACTGAGCTGTGCCTCTGTATGAAGAAACAAAATGATCGGAAGCCAAGTCCTGGCAGAGCACTGAGCTGAGCATTTGCTAGAACTCAGTAAACATTTCATTACAACCCTCTAGGGAGTTCGTGATTCACTCCACATGCCGAGCCATTGCCAGTGCCTAGCCTGAGGCTGGGACATTTTCATTCCTATGTAACTTTACAGCAGAGCTCTTGAACATTCTTTTCACTGGTAAAGGCTGAAACTCTCCCAGGGGCTGGAGCAGTTTTGTATTCTTTTGACAGTTGGCTAAGGTAGGGGCATTCTCATGGTGGTTTTTCCTCACAGCTGGACTGGGATAGCCCAAGCAGATGCTGAAGCATCAAATGGAATGAAAGAAAATCAACTCCTGCTTTCATCCAGCTGACCTTGTTGCAACTCCATCCCAAAGAGAGAGGGAGAGAGCAGACATCAACAGTGTGTCTCATGTTACAGCCACAAACAGTAAATGGCACAAGGATTCAACAGAACCAAACAGTCTCTGAAACCATCTAGGACAACAGTGGAATGCTTGCTCTAAGTCAGCCTTTGCTTGTCCCTACTCTTGACTGTCATGATAGCCTCTCTGCCCAGCACTTCCACTGAATCTGTTGACTCTCAATAGACAAAACTAAACCAACCAAACTGCAAAGCAGGACATGTTTCCACAAAATCTATCTGCATGTCTTGGGGGTTTTGTTTGCTTGTTTTTGTTTTGTTTGTTTGTTTGTTTTTCAAGACAGGGTTTCTCTATGGAGTCCTGGCTGTCCTGGAACTGGCTCTGTATACTAGGCTGGCCTCGAACACACAGAGATATGCCTGCCTCCACTTCCTGAGTGCTGGGATTAAGGCATATGCCACCACCAAGTTATTTCTATATCATTTTTTTTAATTTATTTTTTTGGTTTTTTGAGACAGGGTTTCTCTGTGTAGCCTGGCTGTCCTGGAACTCACTCTGTAGACCAGGCTGGCCTCGAACTCAGAATTCCGCCTGCCTCTGTCTCCCACTGCCCAGCTTCCATATCTTTTAAAAACTTACTTTATTGAACTAAAGGTTATCTGTGCCATAGTCTTTAATTACAAAGCAACAGACCATCAGGTCCAGAGGAAGAGACAAATTAATTTTCTACCTATATTTTTCCCCAAACATATATTTTATAGTTTTAAAACATATTTTTACTTTTGTATATGTATATATGGAATATATGTGTATATGCCACATATGCACAGGTCCTAAGAAGGCCAAAAGAGGGCAATCAGACACCCTGAAGCTGGAGTTCCAGGCAGTTGAGAGTTGCCCAGCATGGATGCTGGGAACTGAAGTTGGGTCCTTTAGAAAAGCATCCAGTGTCTTAATCTGAAGCATCTTTTCAGTCCTATTTTATAATTTTTAAAGAGCTAAACTCAAAGCTTAAGTAGATGTTAAAGTTGAACTTGTTTTCCTTTCTTTCCAATACCTTCATTAAAACTATTTTTACATGATTTATGTTGTGTGTATGTTTACATGGGTGGTTGTACACCTGCCACGGCTCACATGTGCCGTGTGGGGAGAGGGTGTGTGGAAGGCACAGGACAGCTTGCAGGAGTCATTTTCTCCTTCTCCCGTATGTGTGGGTCTTGGGGATCAAACACAGGCTGTGAGGCTTGGCAGCAGTCACCTTGACCAGCTGAGGCATCTCACTGGCCTTAAAACTATTTTTATCTATTTATTTTGTTTTATACAAAGTTCACTATGTGCTCCAGGCCAGCCTGAAACTTCACTATGTACTCAGAACTGGCCTTGAACTCACACCAATCTCCTGCCTCAGCCCCCAATTGCTGGAATTATAGGTGTGAGTCACGGTATTTGGCTTACAACTTTATATTTTGAAGTAAGTTCAATTTAGAGAAAAGCACAGAATTCTTGTACAACCTCCACTCAGCTTCCCTGCTGTTAACATCTTACGTCAATGCTGGTCCGATCTACTAAGTAAAACTCGGGACCAAATCTATTTCTAAGTAATACTTCCCTGGGCTGGAGAGACAGCTCGGTGATGAAGACCCCATACTGTTCCTTCAGAGGCCCAGAGTTTGCTTGTCAGCACCCACACTGGGTGGCTCCTGAGAGAGCTGACTCCCTGGGCTCTGCAGGCACCATACTTACATGTACATACCTATATACACGTGTCCACAGCATTAAAAATAAAAACATCTTTAAAACAAAGTGACAGCCGGGCAGTGGTGGCGCACGCCTTTAATCCCAGCACTTGGGAGACAGAGGCAGCGGATTTCTGAGTTTGGGCCAGCCTGGTCTACAGAGTGAGTTCCAGGACAGCCAAGGCTAGACAGAGAAACCCTGTCTGGAAAAAAAAAAACAAAAAACAAAAACAAAAAAAAAACAACAACAACAAAAATGACACTGGAAAAATAGCTCAGTGCCTAAGACAGTGGTTATTCTTTTAGGGGGACCTAGGTTTGATTCCCAGCACCTACTGGATGGCTCAGAACTGTTTGTAACTCCAGTTCCAAGAGATCAGACACTTTTTCTTCTGTCCTCCTTGGGCACCAGGCACATATGTGGTACACAGATACACATGAAGTCAAAACACCCATCCACATAAAATAAAAAATACTTTCCTAATTAAAAGGTACAAAAAATTGACTCAGCCCTAAACAGCACATTTCTGTCACTGGTTAAGGCCCAGGGGACATCTTGGAAGAAGGGATATAATGGATCTAAGAGAAGGAAGACAGGGAGAGGGCCTGTGAAACATTGTCTTCTGGCCACCACACAGCCAGTGCCATCTTGATGGCACAGCAGCTACAGCTACCTGCACTGGGCCTGCAACTGTCAATCACGATCAGAGAGGCTCATGGGGCATCATCCCTCCCGACTGAACTGTATGCTGATGATTCAGAGGGAGCTGTTCTGTTCAGCTGTGTACCCACTGATGAAGCCAACAGCTTCCAGTGGTTAGCTCCAAACCCATAGGCATACAAATGGCCCTGGTTAAATTCAGTTGGTCACAAAGCAAAACAAAAAGACACGGATATGAGAAATCAACTTGGAGAAAAGGGGAGGGGGCTAGAGATGGGAGGGAGGTAAGAGAGTGCAGGGGTGTCAGTAATCAGAATGCTCTATATACATGCATGAATTTTTTTCCTTTTTTAAAATTGGATAATTTATTTATTTACACTTCAGATGCCATCCCCTTTCCCTATTTCCCCTCCCTAGAAACCCCCTATCCTATCCCCCTCCTCCTTTTTACTTTTATACCATTTTAATTACATGCAAGTATTAAGGTCAGTTTTAGGTTGAGGAACTACCAATACAATATATGCAAATAGTCAAGGAACAAGCAAAACAATAAACACAAATAGTCAAAGAACAAGCAAGGCAATAAACAAAGTTCTGTGATCACTCCCATGACCACTGTTTCTAAGGGTTTATCAGGATGACCTATCTGAGACTACTTCCCTGTCCTAGCCCAAAGTCATTTTCATGTCTGAAGCCTACTTTCTTGTTCTAGCCTAAGATTTAGATTCCTGCCTGAAATCACTTCTTTGTTCTAGCCTAATATTTAGATTCCTGCCTGAAATCATTTCTTTTTCTAGCCTAATATGTCAGATTCCCTTCTTTGTCATTGCCAATTCATATTCCTGCCAAGTAGCCATTCCTTGTCCTTGCCCATGTCAGATTCTTGCCAAGCAGCCCCAAAGGCTCTCCGCCTCTCACCATTTTTTATTTCATACATGCATGAAATTTAAAAGAACATGTCTGATAAAAGTTACAGAAAAGTGTGAATATGGAAAGAGAATATGGAAAATACAGAATAAAAAAAGTCAAAATCACCTAGCATTCTCCTACCCAGATGCAATGACTACTAAGGATAAGTCAACTTTCTGGAGCTTTTACCCTCAACTTGAGGGTTTTTTTTATATACAGTTTTGATTAGGTAGATGTATAGAATTCTACTGTCCCCTTGCCATCTCTTTTTTGTTTGTTTGTTGTTGTTTGGAGACAGGGTTTCTCTGTGTAGCCCTGATTGTCCTGAAACCTGCTCTACACACCAGGCTAGCTTCAAACTCAGAGATCTGCCTGCCTCTGCCTCCGAGTACTGGGACTAATGGCATGTCACTACCACCACCAGCTACTATCTCAGCCATACAAGAAGACATCTTCCTCTGTCACTCACATTCTTTGAATGCATATAATTAATAGGTGCACATGTCCTATCAATGAAGGCACCAAAATGCATCTTGCACCAGAAGGCAGTCAAAGTAGCTAGCATGAGCTTTAAGTTAATTTGTTTGAGGGTAGACTGGGGGTTGGGGGGGGGAACTTCCTTAACTATGTATGTCTCAATTTCTTTTAAGTTCCAGAAGTGTTCTCTGAGGTTCTGATGGAAAGCTAGGGAAGAAAAGGGCACATTAGATCTGCTTGTTTTGGTAAGCACAGTTAGTTATTCTTGGATTGAGTTTATTCTGTTACAGCCATTGGGACCACAGTTCCCAAACACCATAGCAGCAAGAACACTAGATATTCCATCTTTGTTCATCAATGCTATCATTTCTGAGTCAGCCCCCCTTTCTTCATAATGTATGCTTCAACCCAATTCTAAGATTAAAAACTTCAACCCAATGCAGTCATAAGTGGCTGATTCATCTCAAACCCCATTGACTCAGGTGAACTCCAGGGTTTCCCCAGAGCTTCCACAATGACCTCACAAAGGGCCTTCTGAAGTGTAGACCCCAGAACTACACGAGAGTTAGGGCAGGCTCTGCTGCCCTACAGAAAAAAGTCCCTGCAGATTCTGAATAACCCAGTGCCATCTGACATGAGCTTGCATCAGCTGGGTAGCAATCTCTACTCAGCTGGTCCCAGGTCCCTTACCCAACATGCAGGGATGTTCCCTGCACCAGCCATTTGATTCCATACCTGGTAGTGCTGGTCGCAGGCCCTCGGGAGACAGCTTGGCCTTTTGCAAACTACACTTGCCTTCATTTAGCTTAAAGGTTACACTTGTTCTGATGGTGACGACATCTTCAGAAAGAAATAAGTGAGAGAAATTACCCTTATAGCAAAGGAAGAGGACACCCAGTGGCTGATGGTAAGCTCCCACTGGCTGAGTCTCCACACGGATGTAGATGATGAATGCCTCTAACCTTTGAGATGATCCAATAACAGTTTGGATCATGAAGTGCCCATTACCTTGTACAGGTTCACCTAGAGCCTCCCTCATCTCAAGAGAAAGATGGACCCAGCGTTCAAAGGTAACAGAGAAAGAGCACAAAACAGTCTCCATAGTCAAGATGAAAGATGAGGTCATTCCTGTGCCTTTCTGAGAAGGATGGCATCCTCCAGCTCAAATCTGGATCAGGTTGTTGAGGGAGGTCTCTTCTATGTGTGGCTTCCCAGAGAGGACAGGGCTGAGGGGGCTGCCAGTT
This sequence comes from Mastomys natalensis, assembly GCA_021653895.1. Classification (NCBI taxonomy): domain Eukaryota; kingdom Metazoa; phylum Chordata; class Mammalia; order Rodentia; family Muridae; genus Mastomys; species Mastomys natalensis. The sequence goes on from JAJTUV010001203.1 coordinate 312,674, forward strand.
CAGATGTGGCCATCACTTCTGGTATCTGGGATGAGGTGAGTGCAGAATCCTATTCTCTCAAAATCATGCTTAATATATGTTGGGATGGAGTCCACGCCTCTAGTTGCAAGCCCTCTGATTTGTGAAAACATCAGCATGTTCCTTAACCTTCTCTTCTCAGGCTCCTCATCTGGTAAATGCACATAGTTAAGCACTGTGCTACCAGGATGTTGTAAGGACTAAATGAGATAAAGGTCCTAACATCCTTAAGAAAGGACAGCAAAGAACAGTGCTTAAGTCTCTGAACTCAGACTGCCTGAGTTCGAATCCTAGCCCCTCTTATTTCTTATCTGAGTTACTTTGAGAAAGTTCTTTTTTTCCTCTGAGCCTTGGTTTCTTTGGTTAATAATAATAATAATAAAAGAAAGAAGAAGAAGAAAAAAAAACTGATACAGCCAAATATGGTAAACTCATTCCTATAATGCCAACACTTGGGTAGTTGAGGCAGGAGGACTGTTATAAATTCACAGACATCCTGAACAACATAATACATTCCAGGGGTTATATTACAAAGTGAGACCTGCCTCCAACTTATGTACATAATTTTAAAAATATATATTTAAAATTAATGCATGGAATTTCAAGTGGATTAAGTAGCCTACTCTATGGAATACAGTGTATAGTAGCTGGAGCATTTCAACTTCTAAACTACCATCTTGCTTGGGATTTCAAATTTTGGACATCTTTATAATATAGACATCAAGATATAATGTGCTTCTCAATTTGGACAGACTCAGGATAAATTGGCAAATGTGTACTTATCTGGGAAGATGAGGCCTTCAGAAAACACCAGAGTTGTATTTAGACCCTTGACTAAGGACAAAATACAAGAATAGGTTCAGGTCTCTTTCTTGAGATGGAATCCCACTTGCCCTATTCTGTTGTATCACCTCCACCAATGTTGTGTGTCCCAGGCATGGTCCCTATTGGGCCTTTAAAGTGCTCTGGGATAGAGGGAATTGGGGATCCATGAAACTGTTCTCTCCAGAGCTCTGTGGACCTCTTGTTAATACGGTGACCCACCCAGGCTGAACAGGACTTCCAAGTACACAGGGAACACTTGGGAAGTATGGTTTCCACAGGTAAGTTAGGTATCAGACACCACAGCTGTGGGCAAGAGCACCCTGTAATATTCTCGCAGCATCCAGATAAGAAAAAAACAAACAAAACCACCCCCATAAACAGCACCCCATGAAAGAAGTCCACTAAACACAGTGACCCCCTCAAGAACAGAGTTTGGTAATTACCCCCAAAAGCAGAGTCATTTGATTTTTGCTGTCTGCTTCTGAGAGAAGAAGAGCCGCAGGTGACAGAGTAAGCCTCTTGCAGTCCTGACAGACAAAACGTGGAATTGTCAGAATACATAAGCGAGATGACAGGCTATCCTGGTAACAACTAAAGTCAACCCCACCCCACTCCACATAGGCCACTAGAAAAATACCCAGGACATGGGCTCTCAAAACAGGGCCTCTGGTGGTCAAGAAGTATTTGCTCCAGAACCAGAAAGCCCTTTGAGCATGTCTAACATCTAGAGGCCCTGCCATGAGAAACTTCCCAGGGATGTGTGCCACTCACCTGATGAGAGGTGAATGCCAGAGTGGCATCTTAGGAAGCACCTGTCTCCTCCACCACTTTTACCACAGTGCAGGGACACACGGGGTGTCTTGCTAGTGGGCAGGAAGCCCTTCACTTCTAGACAGGACAAAACACAGGCGCTTGAGGAAAAAGAAGCACGTACCCAAGTGTGATGAGAGTGGAGCTCACCAAAGGCCCCAAGAAAAGAAGGCAGAGCTAACCTCCCTCCCAGCCCAGCCTGACTGACACAAGCCTTGCCTCCTTTGAAGGTCAGAGAGGTACAAGTCTGCTGTGTGCTCATGCAGAGAAGCAACCATGAATCATAAGAATACTCCAATCCATGCAGAAGCACAGAGCTAAATGTCAAGGAGCCTGCAAAGTATCTCCTGTTTTTGGACTTGTTAAAGACCAGCTGTTGCTGCTTCAGGGGAAGGTACATTTTAGGCCCAGTGGAGTATGCAAGCACACAGTCTCAATTCTCCAGACTTGGGGTGACCCTAGGGCCACATGGGAACTGTGGAAGGATGAGCCTCTTACCCACACAGTCTTTTTTATTCCAGTGGAGCTTGTACCCTGGATGACACTGGCACTCGTAGCCACCCACTGTGTTGACGCAAACTTGCTGGCAGTCTCCATTGTTGACACTGCACTCGTTGGTGTCTGTGGAACAAAAATGGTCCCCTGTGGCAACAGTATATCAAGGGCTGACTGCCTCTCCCTTGAGGAGGAAGCAGTAGATGAGTCACATGGTTGACAGACAGTCATTTTCAGGGACACGTACTTGACGCCTGCTGGCTGCACACTGCACACTCCCCACTGGCATGTGCCTTGGTTGGGAGGTTTTAACCATTGACGGAAACACTCAGAAAGGGAGTGCACTACTTGCAGATGTCCAGACTCAGACCCCATATGGGCTTTGAACTTGAAACTCCACCATCCTCTGTACTGCATACCAAGGGCAACAGACAGAATTAAGATGCCCTGGTTGACTGTCCCCACAGTTAAGAGAGATGAAAAGCAGTGAGAATCTACATCCTCATCCACTTGAGACTGAACCCAAACTGGAAGGAGGCTCCCAACCAGATTGATATCTGTGTGTCCCACCGGGATCTCATGATAGATGGGGTAAGGTAGAAGATATGCTTTTAGTTGTGTCAAGAATGTTGAGAGAAAGAGAGATAGGAGACACAGCCATCTACAGCAAAGCACCATTATCTGTTTGTCTCAAACATAGGGCATAAGAATTGGCAAGAAATGTTTCAGGCAGTGGTCTCCAAATCCCACAGATATGTAGAACCACCATGGAGACCTCAGACAAGTTATTTTGGTCTCAACGATGACTGATTGCCAGGAAGATAGAGTGGGAATCAGTTGGCACTGATTTCTATGTACCACGGCCTACTTGACCATAAGGGTGTGACACATGAACTGTTAAACAGGCACGGAACGGAGAAAGAGTCAATGTCCCCTTCTGGACCCAAGCCCTAACTGAAGGCTTGATCCAAGGCTTTGCAGCCAGTGCCCAGGCAGAACAGAATTATGAGTTTTTGGGTGCCCTGCCAAGCCTCTCTGAAGTCAACCGCATTATCTTCAGCTGGGAAGGCTAATGGGATATTGTCTTTCTGCAAGACTTTCCCACTCTCCAAATATAAGCTCAAGTCAATTCACTGATGAATCCACAGCTGACAGAGCTCAGTTCTTCTTTACTCAATTGTATAACTGATGTGCTAACAGTAATATGAACATACTCCCTTTGACAGATGCTTTTTCTTGTTGCCTCTGTCCAAGAATATACTCCTTGTCCCAAAATAGGAAGATGACCCTCAAGGGTGGCCTGCTCCCAGGCTTGGCCTCACCATAGAGGGGCAGCCCACTCACCTCCACAGTGGGTGAAGCTATAGAGAGTGTACCCTGTGTTGCAGGCACAAATAAATGTGCCAGGGTAGTTGATGCAGCTGTGGTCACAGGTCCTTTCCAAAGAACATTCATCCACATCTGTAATTATCAAAGAGAGAGCTAAAACCAACTCTGCTGTGTGAGTAGAGGTGTTTATACTGATCACAAGTTGCTGATCAATAGCAGAACAATGCATGTAAGGAAAACTGGTCAACTCGCCCTCTCTGCTCCTTTGTATCAGAGAACACGTTAAGGAGCTGAGTGGGAACTGCAGTCATTCCCAGGTTCCTTGGTTGTAAGTTCTATTGCAAACTTTACTTGCTTTGAAGTTCATATGATCTCTCTCACCCACACTTATCTGCAAGGCTGAGTAAGTTATATAAATTGTAATTTTTTAGTTTTTGTCAACTTGACACAAGCTAAAGGTCATCTGAGAAGAAGGACTCACAATTGAGAAAATGCCTCCATTTCTGGCTGGTAGGAGCATTTTATTGATTTTATTGATTGGTGACTAAGGTAGGAAGGTCCAGGCCACTGTGGGGGATGATACCACCCCTGGGCAGGTTATCCTGAGTGGTATAAGAAAGCTAGCTGAGCAAGTCATGGAGAGCAAGCCAGGAAGTAGTATTCTCCAAGGCTTCTGCTTCAGTTCTGGTCTCCAGGTTCTGCCCTGCTTGAGTTCCTGTCCTGACTTCCCTCAGTTGATGGGCTGTGATCTGATGTGTAAGCCAAATAAACCCTTTACTCTTCAAGTTGCTTTTGTTCATGGTGTTTTGTCACAGCAATAAAAAGCAAACTAACATATAAATGAAGGCAAATGAGTTACCTAAATATAGGTTCATAACCTAAAGGGTACATTATTATAACAATAATACTAGCTATTCATTATCCTTGTTCTATTTCTGTTAGTAAATGGTGAAACAGAAGGAGAAAATGCTTTGGTTGGAGACAATTCTGGTTTCTCTCTTTCTCGTCTTTGCAGAATTACTCTCTGGCCCCAACAGGACACTTAATCCTGTGCCTTAACGCCCTCTGCATTAGAAGAATGCACTCACACTAATACCCTCAGTGATTTTATATGAAAGATACTAAAATTGGATTGGCTAAGGTCTAAATTAGATGTATTTGGAAAACCTCTTGGTTTTGTTACTCTTCCCTGTGCCCTCTATGTCTGTGGCACAGTGGTGCCAGCTGCATCTGTGGATGTGACTGTTTTTTCTACATCTTACTCCCAGAACTCTTGGGATGGTTTTAATTGACGCCTCTAAATAGATAACCCTGCCACTTAGTTGATGACAATCACACCATTGGGCTGGACCACTTTTCTAGACCCAACATGCCATGAAAATCTATGTTAGGAAAAGGCAAACATTTTAGCTAGATGTGATAGTGCATTGCATGTCAGCCAGATGTGGTAGTGGTTACATGCTAGCCAGATGTGGTAGTGCATGCCTGTAATTCCAGCACTTGGGAGGCAAAGGCATCAGGATCACCATGAGTTCAAGGTCAGAATAGCTTAACCAATTTCTAGGCCAATCAGGACCTGATTAGACTCAAAATAGTAACAAAAACCATGCACGCTCACACACTCTCTCTCTCTCTCTCCACACACACACAGAGAGAGAGAGAGGCAGGGGTGGAAGAGAGGGAAGAGGAGAGAGGGGGAGAAAGGGGAAGGCATGGATGGATCAAAAAAAATGAAAGTATAAAATATAAAGGGCAAATTCTTGAAAACCCTTCTTCCCCGACTTTTTCCAGAAATCCTGACTGTTTTCTCAGCAAATTTGCTCTGTGAAAATATTTGTTCTACCAAGAGCAATGGATGGAAAATGAGAAAAAGTCTGTTTCTTTCCTTGTACTTGATGCTGTTCTGTGAGATCTGTTACGAACATCAGCCAGTTGCCGACAAAGTGCCCTCGTTCAGTAGCTGACTTTGGCTGCTCACTGTGGACGCTTGCTTTGCCAAAAATAATGAGATCATTTTCCTAATTCCTTTTTAATGTGTTTACACAGCTTAAACATATTTCTTGCCCTATACATTATGAAACATTGTGTGGAACAGCAAATTTGCTTTCCAAGTCAAACTGAAGAAAACCACAAAATAATTATCTAGAATTAACTCACTGAATTTAAAGGAGAATGTATTTGAACTGCCTGGCAAATTATGTATTAAGAACAAAGAGGGAAGAAGAGCTTAGTTTACTCTGTAAAGTGTCTTTTTAAAAAGATGTTACATCTTTGTCTTGTGTGTATGTATACACATGTGTACGACAGCTACAGATCAGCATCAGGGGCTTCCTGAACTGCTCCCCACCTTAACTTTTGAGACAGGGTCACCCACTGAACCTGAAACTTGCTAATTCTGCCAAACTGGCTGGTGGTTAAACTCTAAGGATTTCCCTGTCTCTGCCTGGCAGGGCTGGAATACACACCACCACACTCAGCTTTGAATGTGGGTGCTGGCAGCCCGCACACGTGCTGATGCAGTGAGCACTTTTACCCACTGAGCCATCTCCCCTGCTCAGTGTTAGAGTGCGTATTCTGATTTTTCTACAGTGTTGAGCTTTGCTTTGTTCTCTGGTGTGAGGTTTTTGTGGTTTTGTTTATTTGTTTTGCCTGGATCTCTAGCCAGGCTGGTCTCAAACTTCACATGGAGACAAGGATAGCTCCGAAGCTCTGGTCCTCTGCTTCTACCACCCTAGTGCTGTGATTACAGGTGGGAGCCACCACATATGGTTTATGCAGTGCTGGAGGTGCATTACCAGCTGAGCTATACCTCCAACCCTCAATGAGCCCTCATGCTAAGATGTCTAACGAAATAAGTAAGGCAGACCTTATTCCCAGAAATGGAACAAGATAAATGACAGTGCAACTTTCCTGAGACTTCTTCACATATACATTGATAGGGCATGAAAGCTATCTAAAAGTAGAAGTGATGCTTGCCCTAAGTCAGTTGTTAACGTTGACAATTGCTGCTAACCATCTGTGGGAAGGATACAGTTGAAAGGGATTCTGTAGAGGATAGGAAGATGGATCAACAGTTAAGAGCATGTGCCATTCTTACAGCAAACTGGTTGGAGTATAGCTCCTAGCACTACCCATATCAAGTGGCTCATAACGCCCTGTAAGTCCAGCTTAGGGAATCTGATGCCTCTGGCCTCTGTGGGCACTTGCACTTACAGGCATATGCTCACACACAGACATCTGTATACACATATTTTAAAATAATTTTTAAAAGTCTTTAAGTAAAAGAAAAAAGTGGGGTCTCTAATCCTCCTCCGACCAGCATCTCTTCCCTTCAATCCCTTCCCATCTACCTCAAAGTGCCAAAGTCTAGCCATTCACATTAAGGGCTGGAGTAAGAGACTAGCTGGTTCTGGATTATGAATTGACCTCAACATTTTGCTCTAGGTATGGGTGTTATCCAAATCTACAGATTTTTCCCACCAACTTTTATTAAACATCCAATTGCAGTAAAATAAATTTTAGAAAAGAAAAAAAAGTATCTCTGTTATCAAGATCCAACCATAACTCTGCTTGCTTCACATTCTATTCTGTTTCTAGCAGTGAGTTCTGCTGTAATCACACCTGATGGGGTTTCTAAGGTGTCCCCAAATATTAACAATTTAGCCTCCAAAATATATGTGAGCTACACTGTGTTTTCATTCAACCTAAGATGAAGCAAGTTAAATCCAGGTTGGAGCCTGAAACCCTGTTCTTCAGGAGCAGGGTGAGCCAGTCTCTACCAAGCCAGGGCTCATTCACACCTTCTCCGTCCCAGCCAGGGGCTCCCTACACACCTCAGCTTCCGTTTCAGCACATACCTTGGCAAGACTTCTCGTCTGTTAGTAATTTAAATCCTTTTTTGCAGCTGCAGTCAAAACTGCCCACGGTGTTTTTGCAGAAATGGTTACAACCTCCATTCCGGGTCTGGCACTCATCGATATCTGTAATGGGCAAGCACTGAGGAAGCAGAGAGCAGCAGCTGCCTGGCTTCCACCAAGTCCCTCTCCTCAGAAAGGAAAACACCCACAGGAGCACTTAGGAATGCTCACTGATGGCTTCAGTCTTACAAGCATTATTGTGTCGTCTGGCTGAAAGACAAGTACCTCATCCAGCTAACAGTTCTGACTTCCCATGCCGTTGACAAGCACTAAGGGCACAAACCCTGGAAAGACGTGGCAATATCATGTTTTAGTTTATTCTCAGCTTCTAATGCCCTCCAAAAATAGGACAACCCCCATTAGTACATGTTCTATCCTAGTTTAATGACTAAAGCTATAACGGACAGGAGCTTTTGTTTTGGCAAGTTACACAATGACCAAACGGTCTCAACGTTTTTTAATGATTCCTGATACTTAATCTTATCTTTTTCCAGTTTCATCTCATAACCAGTTTATCTATTTTTTTTATCGTGCTAAAAAACTAACAAACCCTTTGTAGTCTTGCCCATGAAAGACCAGCAAGTCGTTAGGGTCTGTCTTCATTACTAAAAGTTAATGGTACAGTTATTCATTAAGTGCTCTGGATAATAATCTTGGCCATTATTTACATGTAATCTCCAGACTATTATTTATGATTGGTTGATATTATCTGCTGCCGATGAATGTTCCGTGAACCGCCCTTTGGTAATAAAGCCACTTGCCTGAAATGGATTATCTGATGCTTGCAGCGGCTGACCTTCTCAGCAGTTAGTGTAATTAAGTCGCTTCTAATTAAGCTTGCTCAATTATAACCATCCACTAGCCCAGGGAAGAAAAGCTCTCATCAATATGAATCATAAGCAAATCTGGAAGTGCTCAAATGCTGTGGACAGCCAGAACTGCCTCCATCCCACACATCAGCGGTGCAGGACCCCCTCCACGCAAACCCCCAGCCCCACAACGCCCCAGCTCCAGGACAAGCAAGAGTTACCTTTACATGTCTTCCCATCCAGCTGGAGGGAGAATCCAGTGGGACAACTGCAGTGGACGCCTGTGGACGTGTCCTTACAGGTGCGGTCGCAGCCTCCATTGTTGACAGCACATGTTTCTGATGAGAGATGGGAAAGGCAGTTAGCTTCCTAAAGGAGTTCAGCTACAGATATTACTGTTTGACAGCCCTGAAAGCACAGAGGGGTGCTCATGGTCACACCCCAAGTCTCTGCCACCTACAGGGGAGACAGAGGGGAGATGCTGCTGCTCTTGTGGTTACTCAGGAAACAGGTGACCAGAGGGGGAAGATATGTCCCAATCTATAGAAACAATCTCTTCCCGCAAAAGGTTCCTAGTGACCCATGACAACAGCCTGCTAAGTATGACCTCTCCCTCTGGAAGGCTGGACTGAGTACAGAACAAGGCAAAAAGGGAAATTCCTTTCTTATTCCAGAAGCTTCTCTTATCTGAGCAATGGCCCATCCAGACCATTCCTTTGCTACAGCAAAGACTTTGTCCTTACAATGCCTCACATCTCTGTCTTTCTCTGTCTCTGTCTCTTTCTCTTTATCTCTCTCTCTCTCTCTCTTTTTGCCTCTCTCTCTCTGCCTCTCTCTCTCTCTCTCTCTCTGCCTCTCTCTCTGCCTCCCTCTCTCTCTCAAAAGGCCTGCTGTAACTACTGAAAAAGGAACCCTGAAAGTTTCTCATTTACATGGTCGTTCTCGGTGATAGGCAAGTACTAGTCAACATTCACTCTATGTTAGCACATCCAGAAGCTTCCCTAGCGACTCATTTGAAAGCCTGGGGAACAGGCTTGGCACTAATTAAAAATGATAGCTACACAGGACATGTGTGCTCTCAAAACTTCACTGAGATTAAGTGTTTAAATGTGTAACTCTTTGGGAACAAAGAAAATGGAAGGGAAAACAAAAACAGATGTCAACTATTAGGAATTGGCATGTCAATGCAATCCCCTTTGGGTCTGCAGAGGGGCAAAGCCATATGACCCCCAGAACCCAGGGAGGCCCAGGAGTTAGAGATGGGAAGCTCGTCTAGGAGCAGAGATGGAGATAAAGTTTAAAAAAAAAAAAACAGGTTTCCTGAGAAACAATACCAACACCCCACACACCCAGCCCTAACACCCACATCCCCTATACCCCAACACCCTAGCCCTAGCCCCCGAACCCACGTTTCCTATATACCAACATCCCATTCCCACCCCCAACTTTTATTTCCTGATAGCCAGGGACCATGTCCCAGCTACAGTACAGCTTACACTCTGGGGAAGCCAGACCAATGCATCAGGACATAGAGGAGGAAAGGGGGATCACAGTTGGTTAGATGAAAGTCTAGTGTTTGGAAAGGCAGATTTTTAAACCCGTAACCCCCAGACTCAGCTCCAGGAATGTCTCTACCCGCACAAGGGTTGCACTGAACACAAGTATTCCTTATATGCTAAATCAACTTGCCCAGATGAAAAGACTTCAAAATGAAGGCCAGATGTGAAGTGACACCAATGTGAAGTCACACCAATACAAAGTCCATTGATCAATATAAGATTCAACTGGCTTTCTAGTTTTTCACTAACTATCGAATATGAAAAATCAGTCAAGAATTGCTAGATATTTAGGATTTTACATATATACCAAATCGAACAAGAAAAAATAAACATAAAGAAAACAAAGATAACAGAGAAGGGGCTTAGAGTGATAGCTCAGTGGTTAAGAGTGCATCAAACTCCTACAGAGGACCTGAGTTCAATTCCCTCTAACTCTGACACCTCTGATCTCTAGCTTCTGCAGGCATCTGCATACACACAATTATAAATAACAACATCCATTTTAAAAAAGATAATACAGGAAAAAGGAGAGAGTAAAATGTGATTTCTTCAGGGTGATAAGAGAAGTCCATGAAATATGAACAGTTCCCTATAACAAAGACTAAAGGAAATGCTGGGGGCAGGGGGGAAGGAAAAAGGAACGTTTAAAAAGACTCTTGCAGGAAGATTAAAAGGTGGGAAAATGAGAATTTTCTAGAGAGTGGAACAAAAGATATAGAGAAAAAGAGAAGAGAATTAGAGGATCTCTGGGGTTATTGCTGTCAGCAGGGAAGGAACAAAGGGCACCTAGTGAAGCAATGTACAAGCAGTTCTCATACCCAAGTAGAACCAGAGAACTCACCCCATCTCAGAAAGGCCTAGGGAGCACACGGAGCAGGAGCACAGTCAACGGGACATCGCCTTGAAATCTCAGATCACCAAGACCCTGAACAAGTCTAAAGCTTCCACAGGCTTCACACTGGACCAAGAGTGAGAGCGAGAGAGCTGGGGATGTAGCTCAGGTGGGTGAGGGTTCACTTAGCACAGATGCCCTGGCTACAGTCCCAGACACGCAGAAACCGAGCATGGTAGCCCATGCCTGTAATCCTAGCACCTCGGAGTGGAGGCCAGGGACCCCAAGTTCAAGGTCATTCTTAGCTCTAGTAAGTTTGAGGCTAGTCTGGACTACATGAGATGGGGTGGGGGGTCGAATAACATGAAACAGTGGAGCACTGAAGTCAAAATTCTGATGACAGAATATTCTTTCCAACTCAGGATTCAATAATGAGCCAAATCCTCAATGAGGGGAGAATGCATACAAAGGCATTTTGAGAGACACAGGTTTTTAGAAACCTCTATCTTATCCACAATATAAAGTGACAAACATCAAGACTTCAGCTCTGCCAAAACAGGAGAGCAGAGAAGGGGGTTCCTAGGCCCCATGGGAAAAGCACAGCTGACAGAGCTGCAGGCCAGGAGTCAGGCCCTCCCCAGCAGCGGGAAGCCTCAGAAGAGGAGATGGTCAGAGAAGAGAAGGGGCTAAAAAGAGCACTGCTGCCTCTGAACACGCTGGGAAGGGCTTTAGAAAGCTCTGCCAGAGGCTTGCAAGGGAACTGGTGGGCGGTTCTTAGAAAACAGCTCTCCGATTTGCAACCGAAGAGAGCACATAATAGCAGTGCATTACAGGACTTGGATAAATGGTATGTAGATGCTCACAGTAATGTAAACACTTAATATTGACTTAAATTTTGATAAACCATATTAAGGGCTTGGATAGTGTGTGTGTGTGTGTGTGTGTGTGTGTGTGTGTGTGTGTGTGTGTGTGTACCTAAGTTTGAATTCCCTAGCATCCTTTATTTGGGGGATGAGAGGAGACAGATATCTCCAAGGAACTCAGTGGTCACCCAATCTAGTCAAATGTTGGTGACCTTGGGGTTCCGTGAGGGATCCTGTCTCAAAATATAAAGTGGACAGCACTAGAGGAAAACACCCAACATATATGTCTAGCCTCCATGCTTATGTGCATGGGTGAGTGGTGTGCAAGCAAGTGCATATATGTACGTGCTACACACACACACACACCACTCAGGAAGAAAAGAAAAAAACCTCAGGAGAGAGATCAGAACAGTCTCCACTGCTTTGTAAGCAGTGGTGGGTCAATATCCTACCTGACTAGTAAACCCAGGAGCTGTCAGATGAACAGTTTTAAGTCAGACAAAACTCTCCTGAATAATGTGTCAAAAGGTCTGTCTGGCCCCGTCCCCACAGCTCCTGCCTCTTCTCTCTCATCTCTAGTTTGACTGTCAGGGCTATGGGCCAACTGTCTCATGTCCCCCAGCCAAGTGCCACTCTTCTCCATTCAGCTCCCCTAGCGCTAACATTGGCTGAGTCAGAGATGGAAGGCTGGTGGGCACAAAACCAGACAAACTGCCATGCTAAGCTGGACGCTGCCCAGAACGCTCTGTCATTATCACTAACCAGAGGAAGAGAATTGGCGTTCAATGGCTGCCCACTGCATCCCACACACTGGGCACTTGTGCATATCATTATCTTTTTAAAATGTAGTATGCTTTGTGTGTGTGTAGCCCATTGTGTGTGTGTGTGTGTGTGTGTGTGTGTGTGTGTGGTGTGTGAATGTGCCATCACACATGTATGGAGGAGAAAGAACAACTTGTGGGAGTCCCCAGGATCAAACTCATGTCATCAGACTTGATGGCAAGTGTCTGCACCCCATATTGTTATTGTAGCTGAACTTGCTGATAACCATAAAGATAGCTTTTAATACACAGCCTCTTTACTTTTATTTATTGTTGAGGCAGGCTCTCACTATGTAGGCCTGACTAGCTGGAACTTACTATGTAGATCAGGATGGCCTCTGTCTCACAAAAATCTGCCTGCCTCTGCCTCCCAAGTGTTGGGATTTCAGGCATATACCACTCTGCCTATCTCACATTTATTTATTTTGAGGCAAGGTTTCACATATCCCAGACTAGCCTCTAATTTGCTATGTAAGTAAGGTGACCTTGAACTTCTTACCCTCATGCCTCTACCTCCTGAGTACTAGAATTATAGTCATGTGACACCAAGCCTAGTTTATGCTGTGCTAGGGATCAAACCCAGGGCTGTATACATGCTAGGCAGGTTCTCTATTGGCAGGGCTCCACCCTAGCCAATATCTTTAAAATAGATATAAGGTATCTATTTTAAAGAGAGACCTACAGAGAGGGAGAGTCTCAGTGGTTTGCCAAGTCTCACACATAGTTGGGCAGTGCTAGGACATTAACCTGATTATTCTAATGACTTGGCACAGTACAGGGATCTTGGACTGTGACAAAGGGATACTTTGGGGGTAAAGAAAAAAACATATCCTGGCTTCAGAGAAGCTGCTCATCCCAGTCCAGTTGGCCTTGGGACACATGGGCTTAGGCCTGATGCGATGGGCTAGAGAGGGATGGGGACAGCGACAGAGCCAAGGAAAAGAGAGGCTTGCATACCCATGAGCAGCCGCCGCTTCACCCGTTTATCTCCATCTGCCACTGATGTGGCGTTGTTCTCTGTCCCTTCCAGGATGGTCCCCTCATGCTCTACAAGAGAAGCAAAGCCACAGCTGTCAGCCTGAATGGTCATTCCCTGAGCAGCCATTTCTACTGAAACCTCAGACGTGAACTGGGTGACCAATGGCAGGCGGGTGAGTATCTGCTCCATAAGAATGAGCCATTCTATGGCTCTGTGGGAAACATATTCAATGACTGAAGAGCGTATAAACATTAAGGATGGAAAGGGTTTGGGAATATAATGTACTAGTCAGAGACTCCGGAAGATGCTAGCTTGCAGAAGCCTCAGGGAAGGATAAGAACTCCAAGAGAGCAAGCAAGGGTTATGCCATGAGACACAGGCAGACTTCAACTGTAACTGCTGCTGTGCGTCACACACAGCCAGCTCTAGGCGCTGTCAAGGGTTAAGGTTAAGAAGAGGGTTTGGGGCAGGAGTGAGCAGGCTCAGTCAGAAATTACTCACCTAGGCAGCTTCTCCCATCAGCATGCAAACTGTACTGGGGATGGCAACTACACTCAGGGCCTTCTGCCGTATCTTCACAGGAATGCTGACACCCACCATTTCCATGGTTACAAGTCACTGAGGTCAAAATGAATCGATATATAAAGCGCTGAGGTTTCCACAACCAAGGCTGGGTTTATTTCCAAAGAATGTTTTTATTTTTAAAGACAAGGTAACTGGCCTGCGTAACTCACTATATAGCCCTAGCTGACCTTGAACTCACAAAGATCTGCCCGCTTCTACTCTCAATGCTGAAATTAAAGGTGTCCATCACCACACTGTCCCCCAGTGCTGATTCTTTTTCTCTGCAGGTATCTGAGCATCTAGTGCATGCCTGACTCTTGAGATAAAAGACTTCCACTCAGACATTGTCTTAGTGTATGCAGTGTATACGGTCTCACAGAATAAACTACATAGAACCACAGCAAGGCTTGAACGGGGTGATACAGAGAGATGGAGCCGGGAAGACTTGGGTAAGGGAAGCATCCTACTATGTGGAGTTATTATGCCAAGTGATTTGAGACTGTTTCTTCCCTCTCTCTGGTGAAGTCTGCCTGTTAGCCCAGCTGTACCCAGGGCCTCTAGAAATTCTCTAGCACTTCATGGTTGGAACAAACTGACAATATTTAATTTGCACGATGACAAAATAGGAATATGGGAAAAAATGAACTGGCTAGGTTGTGTGATTCTGGGATATGTTCCCCACCCTCATTTTTAGGTTTGGGGGAGGTTGGTTGGTTTTGTTTGTTTGTTTGTTTGTTTGTTTTTTCTGTCTTTTGAGATATAATCTAATGTAGCCCAGGTTGGCCTCCAACTCATTCTATAGCCAGATATCCAAAGATAACCTTGAACTCCTGATCCCCCTGCCTTTACCTCCTAAGTGCTGGGATCATAGGAACGTAGCTTTTTAAAATTCTTCAAATTTTATAACAAAAAAGCATTTGAGCAGTGACATCTTAAAAACAAAACAAAGCAACAACAACATCAAATAAAACCTTATTGGTCTGGTGAGATAGAATAGGACAAAGGCATCTGTTACTGAGTTCAATCCTCAGATACATATGATGGAAGGAAAAAACGAGTCCTGCAAGTTGCTTTTGTGTCCCTGAGCTGTGGCTGTGGCTGTGGCTGTTTTTCTGACCTCTGTGTAGCCTGTCCTCACCTTAGCTGAGTGATAGTTCATACTTACAGATGCAGTCTCTCTGGTTTTTAGCCAGTTCAAAACCAGGCCTGCATTCACAGGCAACGCTGCCTCTCGGGGCCTCCTTGCAGATGTGACCACAGCCATGATCCTTGTTCATACAGCTCAGGCCCTCTGCAAAACAGCAGTGTGTACCAGATGACAGATTGGAGAGAGCTATTCGGCTGGACAAGGGTGAAGGCCATAGGCTACACTTGTCATCTGATCTCTATTGGCCCCATAGTTTATTCATTTTTTGTTTTATGAGATAAGGTCTTGCTTTGTAGCCCAGGCTGGCCTTGAACTCCCTATGTAGTTCAGACTTACCTGGAACTCATCATGCTCCCGCCTCCACCTCCCAGGTACTAGGACTACAGGTTATGTGCCATACTACATGGCCCCAGCCACACTTGGTTTTCTTTTTTGGCATTTCAAGTTAGGGTTTCTCTGGGTAGCCTTCGCTGTACTTGAACTCACTCTGTAGACTGGGCTGGCCTCGAACTTATACAGATCTGCTGGCCTCTGCCTCCCAAGTGCTGGGATTAAAGGCATGTGCCACTACCACCCTGCTCTAGCTGCACATTTTTAAAGACTACATCTGGGTGGTGAGACGGCGTAGTGAGTAAAGAAAGCCAAGCCTCACCAGTTGAGTTTTATGCCCAAAACCTTCATGGTAGAAGAGAAACAATTCCTGTAAGTTGCCCTCTTATGTGTACATGCACAATAAACAAAAATAATGTGCATTAAAATCAGGCTGGGGCTCCAAAAATTGAAAATAAAAAAGTTGGGTGGTGATGACACATACCTTTAATCCCAGCATTCAGGACAGAGGCAGGGAGATCTCGAGTTCGAGGCCAGCCTGGTATACAGAGTAAGTTCCAGGATAGACAGGGCTACACAGAGAAACCCTGTCTTGAAAAACCTAATTAATTAATTAATTGGGTTGGGGCTATTAATAGAGATATAAAAGATTTCTTTTGTCACCTAAGAGATGAGATCCCTCGAATTTTTCTAAAGAAAAGGGGCTGGAGCTAGAGAGGTGGCTCAGCAGTTAAGAGCACTGGCTGCTCTTCCAGTGGACCTGAGTTTGATTCCCAGCTTCCACATGGTGGCTCACAACCTTCTATAACTTCAGTTCCAGAGGATCCAGCATCATCTTCTTGCCTCTGTGGGCACCAGGCACATCACATACGTGGTACACAGACATACGTGCAGGCAAAACACTCACACACATAAAATAATCTTCTAAAAATAAGAAGCCCTCCCCCAACAAAGCGGTGCCTCCATCCCAGAAAGCAGAACCTGAGCTTTTACATCTGCCACGAATTTACATTCGGTCATGAGGAATCACAGACACCTGCCTAGAGGCTTCTCTCAAGTGACCCTCAGTCATTCTTGTGGCCCCTCCCTGAGCAAGCTCAGAGCATCATGCCTCTCACAGACAGCATCATACAGTAACACAAGAAGAATAAAAGCAAAGAGAGGAAGCCTTCCTGCGTGTGGGTCCTAGTAATGGTGATGAGAACGAGACTACATCAGGAAGCTGTAATACCTGCTGGTTTTACAAGCATCTAAAGCAGTGGTTCTCAACCTTTCTCATGTGACCCCTTAATACAGTTCCTCAAGCTGTGGTGACCCCAGCCATAAAATTATTTTCGTTGCGACTTCATAACTATAACTTTGCTATTGTTATAAATAGTAATGTAAATTATTTTTGAATGTAGAGGTTTGTCAAGGGG
The DNA here is from genome assembly GCA_021653895.1 of Mastomys natalensis. Taxonomy (NCBI): domain Eukaryota; kingdom Metazoa; phylum Chordata; class Mammalia; order Rodentia; family Muridae; genus Mastomys; species Mastomys natalensis. The sequence continues at coordinate 329,390 of JAJTUV010001203.1, forward strand.
TTTATGACCCAAAGGTTGAGAATCATTGACCTAAACGCTGGTGTAACAGCAGAAGAAGCACCTGTGTAGGCTGTCAGCAGCCTGCCTCATTAGGAAACCAGTTCGTTGAACCCTTGCTGCCTGCATACCAAACCCAAGCATATTCTCAAGATGTCTTCTCAGTCAGGGCTGCATTAGTGAGGATGTGTATATATAGTGTTTCTTGGCATCTGTGTCAGACAACTCTGAGACATCCTTGAGAGTAAAGCTTTGCTTCTCAACAGTTAGAGGGACCATGAGGCGTTCTAATTCTAGAATTAGGACTGTTTTAAACTTGAGTACTGGAAGATCTTACTCAGCTTTACTAGGACTGAACACCATTCTGGATTCTGCCCCTGAAACCATAGACTTTAATGAAAAGATGAGTCTCCTCTCTATGCCTGTGTGTCCTGGGAACAGTTACTTCAAAAGATATTTCTATTTCAAAAGACAGTACAGCAGTTAAGACACCCTCTAACTCTCTTGGGTCTGTCCAAAGACCACCTTGTTTTCCTCTGACAATTCTGAGCTGTATGCCCCCACACACAATCTGCTTCATGCTGCTGGGACTCATCAGCCCCTGCCAAGGAGCACAGAAAGAGTTTGCACTGGGCTGCTGCAAAGCTCTCTCTGCTCTGGCTGATCCTTTATGAAGATGTCATTCACACGCCAGTACCGAAAAGGCACAGGAGGTGAGAGCTGCCCATGGAGGAGTGTCCTTCCCTCCCCCAAAAGACTCGGCAAGTCCTGTGTTTGTCTTTGGGTCAGTGGAGCATTTGAAGTAATTGAAGCAGGATGATACTTGCAGGTAATTGTTAACAGTGCTTGAGATGCAGAAGAGGAACCCATAGACAGTCTACCCCCCAAACAACTCCCCTTCACCTTCTGGATAGTTTCTCTGTTTATGTGCCTAAGGCATTTTCAAAGTGACTTTTGCTGCCCCTGAGCAGTTCATTTACACAAGAAATATTTTATAAGAAAACCAAAAGTTATCAGAGAAGCTGCCCCTGATGTCCCCTCATAGTAAACTGGATCTAAAGTTGCCATGAGGTGATGAGGACCAAGACAACTCTGAAAATGCAGATGGCTTTAAGATGTGACCCCCAAAGCCCTTCAGAGTACCCCAATTCAAAACAAGGCCATAGCTAGAAGAGGCAGATGGGTCTGATCCAAACCAGGAAGGCCAGCTAGGGTCCTAACTTCCCTAGGACTTGGTCTGGTAGCCATATCCAAAGCTAAGGGTTCACCAAAAGGGAAGATGCTCAGATACCCCAGAGATGCCCCCAGCTTTTACTCCCTTGCCAGACTTTCACTTTAGGATAACTCTGCAAACTTAAAATAAAGATGGGGAATATTTTATAAAATGGGAGATGTGCACTGCTGCAAGCCCAGTCTTCCTTGTCACCCGATGTCGCCTGCAGCTCAGCCAGGGCAGCAGTACACTGTCTAAATACCCTCAGAACAGACAAGACAAAAGAGAAACGCTCATTCTGACAGCCCGAGCACCCCTGAATGGGAACAAAGACAGATGGAGGGTGAGGTTCCCCCTCCACTGCATGGGTGAAAACACACATTCTCTTTATCACAGCTCTGGGCTTTCTAAGCATTTTTTAACAAAAAAGTCAGTAGCTTGAGTTTCCATCCAATTCAGCCACTAGGTCTCCTTGTTGAAAAATACTTAATAAGTAATTATTAAAACAAAATAGTAGCAATAGAAAATACTAGCCTGTGACATCAGCTTTTTTTAAAAACCCATTTTCCAAGGTGGATTTTAAAGTCTTTAAATACAGTCTCCAAGAGGCTACTGTACACATGAGGGAGGAAGTCCTTAGGAATGATATCTTTTTTTAAAGAAGTCATTTAGTTGAAGAATTAAAATCCTAGGATAGAAGTGGGTCGCCATTGCAAACTGCCGTAACCTGCTGGCTCACAATGGCAGGAATTTGCCTAGTAGTCAAACTGAAATGCAACAGAAAAATCACAGCACTTCCAGACCACAATAACAATTCTTGGATTTGGGTTTTAGTTCCAGACATCTATATTCATGTTAAGTACACATCAGGGGATCCAAGAATGTCTGAATTGTGGAAGAGTTAGAATTCTAATACAGCTTGCAGAAAGAACTCGTATTTACCTCTGCTCTGAGAAACCTGTAGGAGGAGAGAGAAGGGCTGAGCCAGGGGTCTGGAACACGGGCTAAGTAAGAGACCAGAAGCCCAAGCTGCTGTGGGTGGGCAGAGTCTAAGTAGGGGTGCAGAGGCAATGATTTCACCAGCAGGTCATTGCATCCTCCCACGAACACCAGAAGAGAAAGCCAGAGTGACTTCCCTGGAAGCAGCTTTGAGCAACTGAAAGGAGAGACACCTCAGATTCAGGTCCCTCTCTGCCTGGCACCTTAAATGATTCCCATCTCCAGTCTGTCATGTGAAACTTCATCCAATGCCACCAGAATCTGGAGACCCTAGCAGGAAGAAAAAGCCACCACTACTCTTCAAGGGTCACGCCTGACATGAGATAAGAAATCAGAACCAATGTTTGTGACTCCCCTCCACGAGCACTGAGAGTGAACAGATTAGAGGGAAGACCACAGCTAGGAAACACACTGCTCCCCGACACCAAGGCATTCCGTCAAGTACAACCTAATCCATCATCTTCCATGAAGAAACACTTAAAATGTCTGCTAACGCCATGGTAAATGATAAATTTATAAGTTTGTGATTAATAATGGAAGAACTTAAAGAACTCTTAAGATATGGGAATCCATATCCATCATATGCTAAAATGAATGAATTGCCTAATATGTGGGCTCTTAAATCTAATGACAGGAGGAGGTAACAGTAGAGAAATATTTGGCTTAAGAAAATGCAGAAAAATAAAAAGATTACATTCGGTGAAAAGACAACCGGTTGGCCACTTGTCCTTAATGCCTCTCTCTCCAAAGACTCCCACAAAGCTGTAGGAATTTTAAAATAGTAGAAATAAAAGACATAAACTCAAAGCAAAGAGTCTGAGAGGAAGGCTGAGTGGATGAGAACATAGCGTAATCCAGAGAGGGTGTTTTCTGCCCTCCCCCAACCCCCACAGAGCCCTAGAAGAAGAGTGCAAGAAATGCAAAACTCAGGGAAGGGCCAGAAGTGGCTTGAGGCTACAAGAGGCGAGTCCAGGAGGGAGGATCCAGCCCCTGCCCCCACCTGCACCCCAGCCCAGAGCAAAGGGCATGCTTGCACTGGTACTGCGGTTTCAGCATCTTTTTGAAAAACTTGGCAAATCACACACCTTATTTCTCTGGAGCCTTGTACTGACGTTTGAAATGTACTCTATTTAGAGATGAGGATCGGAGGGTGTGAAAGTTTGCAAGGACCTCAGGGCCTGCCACGTTGCTAGGTGACAACCAGGAAGGTAACAGAGCTTGCGGTTGTCTCTCTAGCAGCACATTCTGGAATTGTCCCCAGCTTCTAAGACTTTCTAGAAGCTCTGCTTCCGGGCTAAAATCATCTCGTTTGAGAGAGGGTGGGAATTCTGATGAAACTCCGCCCCCCCGCTCTCGGCCAAACTGAGGTACCTTCTGAGCGGTGAATGCAAGTGTGCTGATTGTCACTCAGAAAGAAACCTTCTTTGCAGTGACACTCATAGCTCCCCATGACGTTGGTGCAGGTGTGCTGGCAGCCGCCATTGTTCTCCAAGCATTCGTCCACATCTGGAGAGAGAGAAAGGGATCAAGATTGGCTTTCAGGGCCATTTCCAAAGCCCAACCCAGCCAGGCGACTCAGTGGCTCCTGCTAAGCAGAGACAAGGTCCCTCTTGTCCCGGTATCACAGAAACTCTCCAGACCAGAGCCAAAGGAGCCTGTGGTTGGTTCACCCAGCCCCCATGGGTCCATGGGTCTAGGGCTCACCCCGTCAAGCTCTGGGAACAAACATAAAAGCCACGGAACACCTTCAATTTCTAAAATACAGTGCCAAATGGGTGAGATAATGCTTAGCTTCCTGAGAATGCCTTCAGGAGAGACAAAGACAATGTACAATGGATTCTAAGATAAGAGAAGGGTGGGGCAGAAGAAAGAAGGTAGGTAGCATGTGATTTTGTGCTATCAACACAGGGGCCTTTCTGGGGAGAGCTGATAAGAGATGGGCCCTTAGGATCCAGCAGTTACAAACCTGGAGAAAAGAGATTCCAGGCTGAAGGGTCAGAGCCCTCCTCTAGCACAGAGGCGGGGAAGCTTGGAGTATATTGGATAGCAGTGAGTCATTCCGTTTGGCTAGAGCCTGGGAGACGTGGAGGGAAGTCACAGGAGATACATTCAGGAAGATAGATTAAGGCCACAATGCTGCTGGGTCTTAAATAACAAGCTAAGAAGCTCCTGTTTCACTGCAGCGGGGTGAAGAAGCCAAACCCCTTCTTTGGGGGAATCTAAGACAGCAGCAGGGCAGACAAAAAATGCAAAGCCTGGGGTCTGGCTTTCTCTCCCAAGCCAGGCTGTGGGAGGAGACAGAGGCAGAGTGGCTACCCTTGGGATAAGCTGCAGAGGCAGGCATAGAAAACTGCTGGGTAGACAAGATGCCCCAGGGAGAGTGTCACTGTTCCAGTGCTCCTTAGAGGACAGGAAGGAGGCTTTCTAGAAAGAAACACGGAGAAGACTGATGCTGGCCTCAGAAACGGGAATGGCAACTCAGTTTTGCTCCCAGTGTAGAAAGAGATATCCTAACAGAGTGAAGTGTAAGGCAGGGCCCAGCGGCCATGAGGGAGTGGAGAGACAGAGAACACTGTGGAGTGGCATGAGTGCAGCTTCAAACACTGTTCAGTTGCAGAAGACAGGAGGGCCAAAGTCAGGAGTGTGGGAAAGCAGAAAACAGGAGCAGAAAGTCGCAAGCCAAAGGGAGAATTCTGTCAGTGACAGACAGCGCAGGGAAGATGCAGAGAAGTCAACCGGAGCTCCCAGAACCTGGGGAGGCACAGTCAGAAAGGCAGGAAGTAAAGCTCCTCGGATCTGTTACTCGTCCCTAAGGGACCCTTCCTTCCATGATAGCCTGAGACCCTGACACAGCTGCCCTGGGCTACTTACTGGCCTACTTCTCACTCTTTGTGGGTCCCCATCGGACTGTGCACTCTTGGCAGATATAGATTTTTGTTTTATAATATTATAATAATATAAAATAATGATCGGCAGATCACTGGACAGTTCATTAACTGGTCAATTGATGAGCAACAAGGAACAAGTGCAGACAATCAGAACCAAGGAGGAAACTTCCAGAAGAACTTCAGATATCACAAAGGCTCAAGAAGAAAGCTGATTTAAAAAAAACAAAAAACAACAACAACAAAAAAAAAAAACCCACTTCTCTAGCCTAATATCTCATGTGCTTATCACTAACTCCTGGGTGTATCTGTAACCAGAAAACTCACATTTAAATGTCTGTTATCTGGTTTCAAGCTTCAGATCTTCTAGGCAAGGGTCCTCCTACACTACCGAGCAATGTTCTCCTAAACTGATGGGACTACAGCCATTCCCTGAAGCCTAACAAACTTACCTTGTCTGTGCCAAGGGGTGAAGGAAGCACATTCCAGAGAGAAGCCTGTACTGGGACACCTGGCCTAGGCCTTCTGCAGCGAGGGTTTAGGTGTGCAGAGAGGCTGTCTCCCTGGCATGCCTGAGGGCAAACTCTCCTGAGCCACAACAGCCCCATCCCATGTGTCACTTACTATGTCTTCTTTCCAAGCAATCAGCAATGTGTCATTAAATTGGGTGACACAATAAAATGGAATGAATACAGTGTGTGTTCATATGACATGTGTTGGTCAGGAGCTAGTGGCTGTCTTCAGACTCTGCCTTGTGGCAACCTCCAGATGGCCTGGCTACATCCTCCAGAGACATCAATGTAATTGGACTAGGTTAAAGCTTGGGCAGTGGTGTCTGTTAAACATCTCAGAAGAGCCTCTGCTACCAAGCCAAATAGCTGTGATATAACTTGCCATAAATGGGAACTGAGTCCAGGTGGACAGGCTGTGGGGAAGAGTTGCATTCATTTCCTGTGTATCTGCTTCCCAGACTATGTCACTGGTGTTGGAGCATGCTGGCTGGTGTATTTGTAGCTAATGTGTGTTTAGTTGTGGCTGGCCACAGGGAAAGAGTCACTCCAGAGAATACAGGAAACTGCCACTCCAGAGGAATTTGGGCTCTGAGCTCTTTCTTACCACAAAGCATCTTGTCACACAGGGTGTAGAAGTCCCTCTGTGTGCCAGTCCCACTCTTCCAAATAACAGAATTCCCTCATAGCTTTCTTCTTCCTCCTCCCTTTCTTTAAGACAGGGTATCAGATAGCCCAGGTTTGCCTCAAACTCTCTAGGGAGCTAAAGATAACCTTGAACTCCTGATCCTCCTGCCTCTATTTCCAGAATACTGACATTACAGGTGTATGCCACTATACTTGCTTTTATGGAGTGCTAGGAACTAATATTTTGAGTCAAGGTCTCTCTCTGGACTTGGAACTCATTAACTGGGCTAGGTCATCTGGTCAACGAGCTCCAGGATTCTGCCTGACTCTGCCTCCCCAGTGCCAGGATTGCAAGTGTGCACCACTGTGCCCAGCTTTTACATGGGTGCTGGGGATCCAAGTTCAGGGCCTCATACTTGCACAGCAGGCACTTTAACAATTGTGCCATCTTCCTGGCACTTCTATGGCTTTTTAAGCTGGCATCAAGGCTTTTGATCAAGTGACTGTTCCTATCACACTATAAAGAAAGATCTGAGACAGACTCTGGTTGGCATGGAGGTCAGCCAGAGAAAGGCTCATCAGCACATCTTCCAGTAGGGTTGACTGCATGAGCCTAGCAAAGCAAAACCCCTGCCTGGTGTGCTGTATCCTCCCAGACTATGCGATCTCAGCCCCGTCCATCAAGACTTCTAGGTTCTCTCTAGTGCTCACAAGAGGAACTGGTGGCAACAGTCTGCGTTCCTCACTTCAGGGATTGTAATGCCCGTTGATGTCTGCCTTGTGGAAGTCTTGGAGGATGCTTACTGAAAGCTTTTGTCTTTCTCTCAAAAAGAAACAAAAAGTGTAGGATCTACCTGGCTGTGATCCAACACAGATCTGAAGCAAGAATAAAGACATGGTATTTAAAGGATAGTTGGGATCCTTTCAACAGAACACCTAAGGTCAGAAACTCAGTGTCAGAAATCAATAAATGTCCACCCATCATGGCAATGTCCACCCATCTCCTTGGACTAAATTTACCTATCCAGTTATCTGTTACATAGTCTAATTTCCCTAATTCTTGGATCACTTTTTCGTCTTTTTTATATATGTAGATAGGGTCTCATGTAGCCCAGATTGGTCTCAAGTTTGCTCTGTAACTAAAGATGATCTTAAATTATTGATCCTCCTGCCTCTATCTCTGAGTGCTGGGATTACAGATATACACCACCATGGTTTTGCAGTACGGTGATGGAATGCAGGGCTCTGTGCATGCTGAGTAAGCATTCTACTGACTGAAATGTGCCCCCAGATACCCTTTTTTGCTTTCATGAGTAAGGTATCAAAACAAAGAGGCTGATAGAAGGTGGAGAGAGGAAAATGGTTTTCTTACCAAGACAATTATGACCGTCATGAGCCAACATGAAGCCATCGAAACAGGTGCAGCGATAGTTGCCTGGAATATTTAAACAGTCATGGACACAGCCACCGTTGAGTGCATTGTCACATTCATCCATGTCTAAGAAGCAAAAGGGAAGTGAGCTCAGCAGGTGCTATTTCTTTGAGAGATATACATATGCGTTTACCTGTTAGCCAGCCATCCCACTTCTTAGAATCCACCCAAACAGAAAAATAAACAAGTACTAATCTTCATTGTTGTATAGTTTGAGATTACAAAATACTAGAACCAACCCAGAAGCTCATATTTAGGAGAGCAGTTTAATGGAAGTGATATGTACTGGCTGGCCTTATGTCAACTTGACACACAAACTAGAGTTATCTGAATGGAAGGACACTTAATTGAGAAAATGCCTCTATATGATCCCAGCCATAAGGCATTTTCTTAATTAGTTATTGATGAGGGAAGGCCCAGTTTATTGTGGGTGGTACCATCCCTGGGACAGTACTTCTGGGTTCTATAAGAAAGCAGGCTGAGCAAGCCATGGAGAGCAAGCCAGTAAGCAGCATCCCTCCATGGCCTCTGCATCAGCTCTTGCTTCCAGGTTCCTGTCCTGTGTGTATCCTGTCCTGATTTTCTTCAATGATGAACAGTGATCTGGAACTGTGAACAAAATAAACCCTTTCCTCCCCAAGTTGCTTTTGGTCACGATGCTTAACCACAGCAATAGAAATCTGAATTAAGTCACGGTCTATTCACTTGATGGAGTACTGAGTCGCTCTAAAAGAAAATGAAGACAGTCTCTATGAACTGATTTGGAATAATTAATAGAATATATCATTAAATAAAAAAATCCAAATGCAAAAGGAAACCTAGAATATTTTAAATTCGAGACAACATCTAAACACACACATGCATACAAAATTTTAATATGCATAATGTTTATGTGGGAATGAAAAGACTCAGAAGGGATAACACAATTTGGAAACATCCAGTGGAACTTACTATAAATCTGTTCTTATTAAGGCAGCAGTCTAAGGATAAGGAGATCATGGGGCAGAGGTAAGCGTGCAGAAACAAATACAGAGACCACAGCCAAGATGATGTGGAAGATGAGAGACCTTAGGACACTCGGTCCTAAACAGGATGTCTCCATCAAATCCCGGCCCCAGGGATCAGGACCTCTGCAGAGGAGGAGGTAAAGAGAGTTAAGAGGCAGAAGGGTTGGAGGACACCAAGGTAAGGCTCTCTAAATCAGCAGGACCGACACACACATGAACTCACAGAGACTGGGGCAGTGTGCACGGTGTCAGCACCAGATGGGGGTCCTAGAGCTGAAAGGAGTGGACACAAGCCCCATCTTTAACCCAGAAGCTATCTCCAATTGATAGCCACTTGCAAACAAAACTTTACTTTTCTCCAAGGGGTCTACGTTGGAAAACAAACTGCTAGTCTTAAGGGTGGACTGCACGGCTGGCAGCAGATGGCCGACGGAGAATGAGCTCAGAGGCATCTTTGGAGGCTCTTGGTCTCGCAATACCATGTCAGGACTTCCCACTCCCCACCTTTAACTCCCCCTCCCCCCAGTTTTTTGTTTTTATGAAATTCCTGAGTGTGTAAACAAGTAGGTCTCTGCATCTACATCTGTTTCTTGTGCCTTTTCTTGGTCTCGTTTTCTTTTGTTTGTTTTGTTGTATTCCAATGTGTTAGTTTTTGTTTTTGTTTTATTTTTATTTGTTTTACTATCATCCCTTAAGAAGGCTGTCTGGGAGACAGCTTGGCGGCTGAGAGCTGACTGCTCTTCCAGAGGAACCCAGTTCAGTTCCTGGCACTCACATGGTGGCTCACAACTAATCTGTAGCTTCAAGATTTGACACCCTGACACAAACACACATGCAGGCAAAGCACCAATGAACATAAAATAAAAATAAATTATGGCCGAGCGGTGGTGGCACATGCCTGTAATCCCAGCACTTGGAAGGCAGAGGCAGGCAGATTTCTGAGTTCGAGGCCAGCCTGGTCTACAGAGTGAGATCTAGGACAGCTAGGGCTACACAGAGAAACCCTGACTCGAAAAAACCAAAAAAAAAAAAAAAAAAAAAAAAAAATTCCATTTTCAATAAAAGGAGAAAAAGACAGGACGTCACAAGCTTGAAATCAGCCTGGGCTGCATGGTGAGTTTGAGGACAGCCTGGTTCATATAGCAAGACAAGAGCAAACAAACAAAGGCTGTGGTATATCTGTACAACAGACTACTTATTCACTGATAAAGAGGAAGTGAGGATACAGGCTGCAGCATGACTGCTTCCCAAGCAGCACTCTGAGAGAATTCATCCAAATACAAGGAACCTGGATTACAGGAGTTCATCTATGAGGCATCCAGGAAGGATGCTCACTGCTCGTTAGCTGCAGCTGGGACGTGGAAGGTACCGGAAGTAGATTACTGGTTAGCTGTTGCTGGGGAAGGACTGGAAATGAAGTGTACTCGGTGGATATTATTGAGAAAGCAAACTGTTTGAAAACTCTGTATGTGTGGCTGCATGACTCAGACAATTTATTACAAATCTTTGGGTTGTATATATGAAATTGGTGAGATTTATGGTATATACATGATGCATCTGAATTAACTCATTAACTCATTTTTGTTAACTCATTAACAAAAAAAAACCCCAGAAGCTCCTATTTGCTTGCTTGTATAAAAGACATAAAGGAGGAATAAACAGAAAACCACAGGTGTGAGAGGAAAGGGGTAGAAAGAGGAGTCATGGGGCAGAGCAAGGGGGCAAGAAAGCACCACGCCTGCGTGAGGATACCAGTTTGGTACAATTTGACTCTTAGAAATGCAGTGAGATTTTATTTATGTGCATAATACACAAATAGCCAGGAGGTGTAGGTAGAGGGGATGGGAATGAGTAAATGAGATACAAAAAGAAACAAACTAGGTATATTATGAATTGAAACATAACCGGGACACATCCACAAAGTGCTAAGCTAGATAACTAACCAACCACTTACTGGATGTCATAAAAGCACGAACCGCTGAATGTTGTACTGTAGTTAATAAATACTGTGGTTAGTGAAACCGGGGTCCTCACAAGGCCATGCATCAGTAATCCTGTAAATATGTCCTGTATCTACTAAGGTTGAACAAAGGTAAATACAGCACAACAGTAAGAACTGGATTTCTCACTGTGTGAGGAAAAACCTGCAAGGCTAGAGTGACTTGGTTCTAGCACAGAGGTCAAACTATCAGTGCTACCCATAGTTTCAATATAGATTCAGAGGAATAAAACAAAGAATAAATAAGCTAGGCATGGTGGTACACATCTGTAATTCCAGCACTCGGGAGGCAGACAGGTGCATCTCTGTGAGGCTGAGCACAGCCTGGTCTACATAGAAAGTCTCAGGACAGCCAGAGCAACATAAAAGAGAGCCTCTGTCTCAGAAAAGCAAACAACAAAACGAATCAACAGAACACATGCAAGGACATCCCAGCTCTGTGCACTGATGAGACCTAGAAACAAGGCCCCCTTGAGAACACCACATGCACAAATCCTGGGTTCTGTATATCCCTATCCTTTGCCATCAAAGGAAACCGAGCCATTGTGAGGAGTGGTGGATTCCAGGACAAGCAGAGACATAAGAACGGTATGGAGGATCTTGTAATATAAAATATTAGGAAGTTCTCAAAAAACAGGGGATATCAAACAGGCAACAGTGAAGAGTTTCCAATTGCTGCAGCTAGAACAATTTGAAAATAAATAATGATACAATGCCAATGTGCAAAAGTATACAATGAAATAGATGAAGGAATGGATGAATGAGCAAGAAGGGGCATAGCTTCCTTTAAAAAAAAAAAACAGTTTAGAGGGGGGATCAGTGCAAAGTTTAAAGGAGGTGCATATCATAGTTACAGCTGCTAGAGGCAAGATCCATGTATGGTTGGACACTAAAATCAATGAACAAAGACTTGACATTTCAAAAGTACCCTCCCCCAAATATGCTTCCACAGTAAATACAGCAGTAGAGAAACCAGCAGACACTATCGTTTTGTTTTGTTTTGTTTTTCAAGACAGGGTTTCTCTGTGTTTCCCTGGCTGTTTTGGAACTTATTCTGTAGACCAACCTGGCCTCAGACTCAGAGAGATGCTCCTGCCTCTGCCTCCCAGTGCTGTGATTAAAAGCATTTGCCACCACTGCCCAGCTCAACAGACACCATCTTAAACCGAGTGTTAAACAAGGTTAGCATCACTCAGTGGGGCATAGTGACATCATATATCGCTAATGTGATTTGCTGGGAAAGTCACTGTGGTGTTTCTGTGACAGTCTTACTGAAATGCCAGAAAACTATATCATGAGAAGACACATTCTCTTCTGGCTGGTCTTACATTCAGTGTATAGTCAAGGCTAGACTCAAACCCATGGCAATCCTCCTAGCACAGCTGCCATGGCAAGCTCTACTAATTCTTTGCCTCTTAACATGAAGCAAATGAAATCACAGTGTTTATCGAAAGTGGCGATGCCCGGACCAAAGAGATGGCTTTGTTAGTTAAGAGAACTTTGCTGCTCTTGCAAAGGACTTAGGTTCAGTTCTCAGCAACCACGAAACCACATCAGGCAGCTGACAACTGTCTAGCATGAGAGAGACTCTATTGAGTCTTCAGTATCACATAAGTCAGATAAGGTGTCTCATGCCTGTAATCCTAGCATTTAGGAGGTGGAGGCAGGATAATCAGGAGTTTGATGGCATCATTTCCTCATCGACAGAGAAAGTTCAAGACCAAGCTGGGCTACAAGAGACCCTGTCTCAAAAGTTGATGCTCCAGACAAAGACAGATTAAGGGCATAGGAAACACAAGAGACACAGGCACTGGCTGTGTGGGTCAGGACCTAGAATTAACTCCAGAGCAGAAACAGAACATCAGGGGAAATCTGATGGAATTTGAATGTTTACAGTTGTTTTTAAATGACATTGTGCCATTGTTACTTTCCTGGTTTGGGTAACTATACCATTTTGTAAGCTGATAGCATTGGGGTAAGATGAGTGGCAAATACCTATGAGCTCTGCATGGTTTTGCAACCTTCCTGGTCTGAAAGTATTTCTAAATAAAAAGTTCCCTTAAGAAGAATAAAAACAAATTTTTAAAAAGTAAAAGAAAAATAGGGGCTAGAGAGGTGGCTCAGCAGTTAAAACATGTAGTCCTCTTGAAAAAGGTGTGAGTTCAATTCCCAGCACTCATAACTGGGCTTAACAACTGCCTGTGACTCCCGCTCCGGGGGTCTGACACCTCCGGTCTTCACATGCACATACCTACATACAAGCACATGCAAACACATAATTTAAAATATAAACAAATAAATAAATATAAAGAAAATATAGCTGGGTGTCATGGTATGTACCTACAATCATAGCAGGAAGATAGAGGCAGGTAGAGCAGCTTTGCTTGTATGTCTGAGGCCAGCCTGGGCTACATGAGATGCTGTCTCAAAAAAAAAAAATTCAAAGTCAAAACAACAACAGTAAAATGCAAGAATGAGTGTCTACCACACATACAGGGTACCTCTGGATATAACATACTGTCCAGCACCAAGAACTGGACTTCTCAGAGGCCATGTGATAAGACAAGATCGCTTGAAACATCAAGACATGAATCAAACATCAAGACATCAAACACCACCCAGATAGACATGAATTACATTTTCCTCCTGCCTGAAGAAGTTAGAGTGGTTTTCCGAGTGCTTGGACAAGACTTCCTAACTCACTATATAGGTTTTGTTCCTGCAGGGATTCAGATCAACTCCCACCAGAAGATACGCTCAATTTTTAAGAGTTTAAAAGCTCTCAGAATGAAAGAGGACTCCAATATGTTCACTAAAGTTGGGTCCAGAGGCAGGGAGAAGCATTGGAGCTGAGCTCAAATGCCTCTCCTCAGTTCTATAGGGATGTCTTGTGCAACTAGAGAGACAGCTGCAGGTGGAGTGAGTGTGATGGACCAGGAGCTGGGGACGGGGTGAGGATGTGACTTTCACCCAAAGACTAATCATTGTTTATGGCCCCAAGTCTCCTGTCCTCAGTGTCCTCATCCATAAAACAAGCAACGGAAATGACCCAAAGTTCCCTGAAGAGCCCTGTCAGGGCTAACATTCTCCTTCCTCCTGTGAGAGCAGTTTCCATTCAGTTCTGAGCTTGAGTCCAGTCACTGAACTAGTGGGCAGAGTCCAGACTTCAGGAGCTCAGGTCTGCAGCACCGATGAACTAAAATCTCCCTCTGCATGTATCTTTCCAGACTGAATCTGCCACTCAAATAAGGTAGTGCCTGGGTAGAATTCTCAAGTCTAGCAAGTCCCAATATCAGTCAGCCCCAAACCAGACAGGATGGATCCTCCAGAGACAGCAGAAAGCAGGACTCCAGTCCTTAGTCTCCAGGGAGGCAGGGTCCTTGAAGCTCTGTCTGGCTCTCCTGGTGAGTGGAATCAAAAGATAGCGAAGCATTGCATTTCCTTTTCCAGGAGTCACACAAAGGGACCTTTTGGAGCCAGAGAAAACTGTAACCATTCGAGCAAGGACATAATGTCCCAGCCCTTTGAGCATCTGAAAATCATTTCAAAGAGCAGGTAGCAGGATTCCAGGTAGCGGTCATTTAGACAACTACAAAAGCTAAGAAGGAGGCCGCTTCTCAGCTGCCCACCTACCCACTGCCCAAGTCACTCACCCTCACACTGCCTGCCTTCCCCTTGGTAGCCAGGCTTGCAAGAGCACTTGTAGGAAGTAGGTGTGTTCTGACACAGCGCATCAGCATGGCAGTCATCTAGCCCTTGGGCACACTCATCCACATCTGCAAAAGAACACAGCAAGCACCTAGTACGCTATTCAAGCTCTAAGTGATCTCTCTCTCTCTCTCCTCTCTCTCTCTCTCTCCACCTCCCACAAGCCCACCCCTCTCTACTACTCCAACCCCCCCAAACTGCTACGACTCGCTGGGATAAACTACACCACGCCCAAGCCCATTTCCAAATGCACTGTTCCAAGTGGAATCATCCAAGTAAGGAGGCCACCCTTACTGAACTCCACGACTCAGTTCAGATGTGCCTCCTCTTGGAAGTGAGCCATGATCCCCTAATGTCAGGTAGATGTTCCCACCACACACCCCATGTATTTAGCTTATTCCGAGCACAGAGTATGTAGGGTTGCCCCTGCCCTCTCACCTGTCTCTCCACAGTGCCCTAACAACTGAATTAGCTATTTGATGCCAAGCCAGCACCATGCCTGGCATATAATATAGTAGACTGCCTGCTAAGGGAGGGGAATGAAGAGCAGAATTGGCTAGAAAGTTCCAGAAGACCACCAAGACAAATGTCTCTCAGCTTTCTGAGTCTGGGATGTGGGGGTGAAAGTTTCTCTGGTCTCAAGCAAACAGTATCCTGAGCCCTCAGACTCTGCAGTGTAGCACTGGTGTCCCAGAGGTCCCAGCCCCAACCCTGCCATTTCTCTCAGTCTGCAAGCCCACCATAGCCAAAGCGTTTCCAGAGTCGATACTACTCCTGGGTATGAAGATAAAACAAATGAGTTTTCAAAGAATTTTAAGCTCAGTCAAAGCAGATTGTGCAGAGTTCTACTACATGGCTGCTCCAAATCTGGAGGCTTAGAGACATTCCGGGTCTTGGCACAGTAGCAGTTCTGTGCCCACAGAAGTCTCTGCAGCTCATCCTGGGGCTGGCAGAACTTATCAGACCCAAAGGAAAAAGGGGGGACAAATTGCCACTAGCTCAGTTTCCCCATCTACACAAGGGGGAGCTGAACTCCAATTCCCAGTCCCATCCAGCGACAATATGGACAGCATGTATTCTCAGGAGACCCTGGAAAAAGAAACGATAGGTACGAGGGCGGGAAAGGTCAACAGTCCGGAG
Organism: Mastomys natalensis; assembly: GCA_021653895.1. Lineage (NCBI taxonomy): Eukaryota > Metazoa > Chordata > Mammalia > Rodentia > Muridae > Mastomys > Mastomys natalensis. Next base: position 344,906 of record JAJTUV010001203.1, read on the forward strand.
CAGCAGTCTCTGCCCCCTTCGACGGCGGGGACAGAGGGTGAGGGCTCTCCGGATCAAGAGACCACGCAAGGGTCCTGCGCCGGGCCAGGTGCGCCCTGCGGCTGCACACTCACCCTCGGGCGGCCGGTCGGTGCGACCCGGGTCATGAGGGACGGCGGCGGCCAGCAGCGGTGGCGGCAGCAGCACCAGCAGCAGCAACAGCGCCCGGGCCTCCCGAGGCCGACCGCAGCCCGAGACACCCATGGCAGCCGCAGCGCGCGAAGCTGCGGAGAGCCTGCGGCAGCAGCGGTGCCGGGAGGCGTGTGCGGGCTCCCGGCCTCTGCGCCCGCCGACACCCCCGGCCCCGCCCGCCCCCGAGCCCCGGCCTCATTTTCACACGGTCCTCAGTGCCGCCCCGCCCGTCTGGCCCCTCCCCGGGCCGGGGAGGAGGGGGCGCGGCCGCCGTGGCCCGAGCGGCTGTCAGCAGAGCCCTGCGCTCGCTCGCACGCTCGGCTCCCCTGCGCGGAGCGCCCTCCAACTTGAACCGGTCCTTACAAACTCAAGTAGTCACAGAGCGCCCGGAGAATGTCTCGCTTAGTCCCCACACAATGGGACACTGGACTCCAGGGCCAACACCCCTCCAACAACATTTTCTTGGGGTTCCACATACCCTGTTAAGAGAACTCAGGACAAGGTTATCTAAGTGACCCCAGCTGCTTTGCCGAGGCCAGCTCCTGGCCCTAGCCAGACTCGCTGATACCTTAGTCCTGAAGGCTGTGAGAAAACTCTCTCTCTCTCTCTCTCTCCTCTCTCTCTCTTCTCTCTCTCTCACACACCACACACACAAGAAGAGAGAGAGAGAGAGAGAGAGAGAGCGAGCGCTGGGTTCAAAAATCACTGCAAAGATGCAATCTAGTTAAGTGTATCTTAACAGCAAGGAAGTGAAAGAAAAAAGGGACCGCCGGTAGTGGAGCTCCCAACTTTGTCCTGGGCATAGGTGGCATCTATGACCTACAGGAACTTACAAATATCAGACTTGGTGAGCTGTAAATAGAGGCAACGGCCAGCGCCTATTCTCCACAGCCAGGCCTTCCCATTTTTTCCAGGCTCAGGTGGCTGGAGCCACTACTATTATAGCATCAATTCTAGGAACAAATGCTTCAGGGACCCCTTAATGGATGAAACAGAAGGCCATATGCAGAGATATGAGCGCTTGTATTTGGATTTCTCTGGATGGTTCTTATTCTATTTCTCCTGTAAATATTTACATACATCTTCATGTGTATGTAGACATATGGCCACATATACTGCACATGTATAAGTGTATACTCACATCCACTAATTCCTTGATTTAAAAAAACACCTCACCGACCCCAACCCCAACCCCCGCCCCCAGCACATGCACAAGAGCACACAGATCTTGGGGCTCTGGCTACCAGCTACAGCTTCCCATCTCAGCAATCTGAGCAGCTGTCTGCCTCCCCAGCCTGTGTCTGCTCAGGGCCCAGGCTGAGCCTGTCTTTTGGGGGGTGTTATGTATTCTGCTGTGGATGGAGACTCTGAGAAAAGAACTTTCCTGTTTTCCCTTTAACCTTTCCTCTCTAGTAAAGGAAGGCAGGTCCCACCCCTTTCTCTGTCTCTGGCTCCTCCCTCCCACTCCTTTTGTATTTGGTGCTGAGAGAGACACTCCGCTATTTCTAGTTTGAAGGGTGGTTTTTTTGTTTTGTTTTGTTTTAACACATTTGTAAATCTTCACTTAGTGAAACGTTCCTTCCAGTCTTTGTTGGAGTCTTTAATGGTAGCCATAAATTACCGCCTTCTTTTCTCCTGGCTGCATCAGGCTTCATTGCTCTTGAAATGATCAAAGTTATTTCTCCTAAAATCCAACTCAAAACTTCCCATTGTGTGGCACGGCGCACAGTGCTCTTTGGCTCCAGTCAAAGCACATACATACGTAAAGCTGCCCATTAAACCCTAAGTAGCCTCTTCCAGCACCCTCGTGCCTGGTAAAGAAGACAGTTGTCGTTTGTTTTCCCTGCTCAGTTACTCCAAGTTTATGTATCAGCAGGAATACAAATTCATAATGATAAGACCTAGTGCCTTTTGCCTGAAAGATTCATTTTGTTGTTGTTGTTATGGTTCCTGGAAAAAAATTACAACTGGCTCAGAAGTCAAAAATCTTTCTGAATCCTGTTTTGTTTGTTTCCACACAAACCTGTTTTGAGTTTGTCTGCTCCCAGACTCCTGGGCAACCTTTCTGACACTTAAAGTCAATATGGTTTATGACTTCGAATTTCCAAAGGGGAAAGGTAGGGTGTGTTAAATGCCACCGTGGTCAGGGTCTGAAGTGACCTGGGGTGACTCTGCACTAGCTGTTTTCTGCCCTCTGTTGTCTAGCTGATGTCCCCACAGGCACTGTGTCTGAACTGAGCTGTCTCCCTGTCACCTCCTCTCCCTCCTGCAGGCTGCAGGCCTGAAGAGGCAGGTGGCCCAGGCAATGCTAGGATTCTTGCCCTTCTGGAGAGACAGCATAAGTGTCCCATAACCAGGTTAGACTTGGCATCACTGGGCAGCTTCTGAGTCCACCTTTTCCTGCTACAGAACAGCCTCAGAGGGGATAAGGCCTCCCAGGCTTTCAAAACACCAGACTCCTGGCTGAGAAGTCCTCCTCTACTATTTCCTCAGGATCCTCTTGCTACATCCTCTTTCTGGAAAGCTCACTTATTCCATAACATTAATCTCTGGGCTGAAGTGTCCCTTAGCTGCAGACCAACTTACCATCTTCCTATCATCTTCCTTGACTGCCTGTAATTCGCTCTGATCCAAAATATTCAAGAGAACTCATTTGCCCTCCTCCAGTACTGTTTTCCTATTTGGCGGGCCCTGTCTTTCATATCTTTAGAACTCTCTATCCGTTTATTGAGTTGTCTGATTTCTTGGTTCACTTTTCTTTGGCACCGTAGATGTTGAGCCTCTGATGTACAGCAAGCACGGGTTTTCTCCCACTCTACAGGCTGTCTTCACTCTGTTCCTGTGTCCTCTGCTTACTAATCTCAAGAAGTTCCACGAGCTAACGGTTAGTAATGCAACACTTCTTATTTATCCTTGGTCTCTAAGTGTGTGTGTTTACAAGGCTGTGGCAGTTGTATACACCACCAAATCTAAACTCCTCAGGGAATCTAATTCCCTGAATTTTGCTCTATCTAAAGGTCTGTGAGTTTTCTTTGTTTTGTAATAAGTTATTAGAAACATTTCTTGTCTGAGAGCCCATGGCTGCTGTCTCAGAGCGCAGACCAGAGAGTTAATCTTGGTGCAGACAGCCCAGGGAAGGCTCCACACTGCCCTCATTCAGATTCTCTTTCTTCTAAGGCACAGCTGCTATTCCACAGCCTCAGACAGCATGGGCCCAAGAGCCTCACAAGGGTGTGCATTCATCAAGGCATACGCAAGCCAGGAAAACAATCTTGAGCCCACAAGTGACAACTCTGTGGTCCAGGTATCTCAAGTGCTCACTTCATGCACCAGACCTCATTTACAAAGCACACATCTGGCCAAATGTCAAGTTGCCCAGCTGTAACCCCAGTGCTCAGGGAACCGAGGCCAGAGGATTGTGGTTTTGAAACCAGCCTGGGTAACATAATGAAATCCTACTTAAAACAAAATCCTCAGTTGTTGAAAATGAAATTATTAGCAGTTTCAAGATGGCCACAAGGTATAACATCAAATGTCTAACTCTCCAGAATGCATTCTTAAACCAGTGCATCCTGAATACAGCACTCAGAAGCTTTTATAACCTGACTTTAGTGTGTGTGTGTGTGTGTGTGTGTGTGTGTGTGTGTGTGTGCTCATGTGTGTCTTTAGGTAGCCCAGACTGGCCTCAAACTCCTGTGTAGCTGAGAATGAACTGGAACACCTGGTCCTCTTGCTTCCAACTCCTGAGTGCTGAGGTCTACAGGGATAAGCCACCACCCCCAGCTCTAGAGTCATCCTTCAACCACCTCCCTGGCTGGCTTAGGTGACTCTGCTTCCCACCCAGCAGCCACCACACAGTCATGAGTGTCAGAGTCCCTGGCTGTCCTCCCAGCTTGGCCCTGAGACCCATGAAGGCTGGTGTTAACTGATTTATTCCGTATTCCTCAAGCACAGCTGGGTCAGAAACATGACAGACTTTCAGTAAAGGTTTATTGAAAGAGTAAATACAGCTCCTTTCCCCTCCCAAAAAAAATGTAGTAAGATATAAGCACTTTTATTGATCTCTTATTAAGAAAGCCATACACATTATATAATACAAATAGGGAGTAAAGAAAACCACAGGTTATCGTGAGACAGGAAGAAAAAGCCAAGGTTTCTGAATAGCAAAAGAGGTCTCAAGAGGAGTGATGACAGCCGATCTGCATGGAGGCAATAGAGAAGGCTCAGATAGCTCCAGTGCCCACTGGGAAAGTAGCCACTGGAGCTGTTGCGGGGAGGCTGACAAGCAGCCCATCAGAGCAGGGGTGGGGGAGCCTCCAAACTCTTCCTATGCTATACCAAAATTCAGTGATACTGTATACAAAAGAGCAAAACATACCAGTGTCACTGATGACCATTAGTTAAAAGTCCTTAATAGAACATTCACAAATAGGGACTGGAGAGGTGGCTCAGTGGCTAAGTGTCGGGAGCCGTTCCGCCATCGGAAGATGGCGCCGGAGATGTCGGGAGCCGTTCCGCCATCGAAGATGGCGCCGGTTCCCTGCTTCCTGGTTACTCTCGAGAGTAACGCATGCGCAGTAGTCCATTAGATTTTGCAAGCTGTTTCCCTCTGATTGGCTTACGCTAAAGCACCAATGAGGGACGCACACGCCATACCGAGCCCTATATAAGTGACGAGCTCCTCGAGCTCGTGGTCCTTCTCCATCTTGGAACAGAGCGGCATAATAAAGAGTGCTGTCAGAAGAATCCTGTTTGCCGCGTCTTCTTATCGGCGAAGTGGGCGCGACAAAGTGGTGCCGAAACCCGGGACCGGCCGAACCCTGGGCGAAGGAACGACTCGAAGGACCCCGGACTGCTCGTCGGGAGAGGATTCAGAACTGGCAGCGTGAGGAGCCTAGGCGCTTTTCTGCAAGGTATGATTAGTTTTGTGTGGGTCATTCTGATTATATTGCTCGCTTTCATTTTCGGCTTGTTCTGCTGTTTTTGTCTAAATTGTGGGAAAAAAGACAAGATCTGCACGTACCCTTTCTGTAACATCGAATAGCTAGCTGTAAGTCTCAGGTAGGTAACTGAGCAAGCACTCCCGCTCCTGTAGAGAAAGGAAGTATGGGAAATCAGCAACTGAAGCCTATGTCTGAAGCGGTGCGGGCACTGCTTCGGGGAAGACATTTGAAGGTTCCAGATAAGGTCATCGTAGATTTCCTAAAGGAGGTTGATAGGATCGCTCCATGGTTCATTACTACTGGGTCCCTGACTATAGGGTCTTGGACAAAGTTAGGGAGAGATCTAACTGTGGAGAAGGAAAAGGGGAGATTGCGACCGGGTATGTGGCCATTATTTAAACTAGTAAAATCCTGTATAGCAGATGAGAGATGCGAAAAGCAAGTGAAAGAAGGGCAGAAACTCCTGAATGACCACCAAGACAGTCTATCAGAAGCAGAAAAGAGAGAGGATATAAAAGAGAAAGAAAAGTCACAAAAGAAAATAACAAAAGACAGGGTCAGTAAGATAAGACAAGATTTAAAGCCAGGCTTAAAAGAGAAAAACCCGCCAAAGATATATCCGAGTTTAGCGCAATTTCGAGAACCCAGGGCCGAGTTATCCTCCGAAGGGGAGACGTCCTCTGGAGATGATGACTCGATTTGGGAGATCTCGACCCTGAAGAGCAGGCAGAATTAGAAGAGGAAGCCGCAAAATATGAGGAGGAGCGATATAGATCAAATCCTCCATATGCTCCAGAGTACCGCCCTTCAGCCCCCCCTCTTGAGGGAAGGGCTGAAGCAGCCAGGTCAGAGAGGAAGCCAACTTGGCTACCAACATCCACTTCCCATATATCAGAAAAGGAAAGGAGAAAAATCTCGAGAGCATTCCCCGTATGGGAAGAAAATGGTGCGAGACAATATCAAGCACTAGACTTGAAATCCCTCAAAGCCGTGGTAGAGGCAGTGCAGACCTATGGAGTCAGCGCCGCTTATACTACAAGCCTAATAGAAAGGATGTCATCCACCGCAATGACCCCTGAGGATTGGTACAACACAGTAATTAATGATTACTCCAGTCAGAGCAAAAGGATGATGGAAAAGATGGGCAGCATACCAGGAAAAGGGTTAGGAAAAAACCTGCAAGGACGGACTAGTCCGGTTACCGTGGCTCCTAAAAATGATCGTGCCGGACTGGGTTTTTCGTAGGGGCCATTGAGGAGACCATTCCCATACCTTGGAAAAAGGAGGGCCCGGTATGGGTTCCACAATGGCCGTTATCCTCCGAAAAGCTCCTTGCTGCAAAAAATCTAGTGCAGGAACAGTTGCTTGCTGGACATCTAGAACAGTCTTATTCCCCTTGGAATACCCCAATTTTTGTTATAAAGAAAAAATCTGGAAAATGGAGATTATTACATGATTTGAGAGCCATAAATCAACAAATGCAAATTATGGGCTCGATTCAAAGAGGTTTACCCTTATTGTCAGCCCTACCCAAAAATTGGCATGTTATAATTATAGATATTAAAGATTGTTTTTTTCTCCATCCCACTACATGAAAGGGATCGAGAAAGATTTGCCTTTACATTACCAAGTATAAATCATGAGGAACCTGACATTAGATTTCAGTGGAAAGTACTCCCCCAGGGATGGCCAATAGTCCCACTATATGTCAATTATATGTGGCGGCTGCTATTCAGCCTATCAGACAACAGTTTAAAAAGATTAGAGTTGTTCATTATATGGACGACATTTTATTGTGTTATTCTGATAAAGAGCTCCTACAAGAGGCATTTTTAGTCCTGTCTAAAACCTTAAAAACCAAAAATTTGTTTATAGCCCCTGAGAAGGTACAAGAGGGAGCTTTAGGTAGTTTTCTAGGCACTATCATAACCCCATTAATAGTTAAGCCACAAAAATTGACAATTAGGAGAGACAACTTGCAAACATTAAATGACTTCCAAAAATTATTGGGAGACATAAATTGGGTGCGGCCCTTCTTGAAATTGTCCACCTCCGAATTAAAGCCTTTATTTGCTTTCCTTGAAGGTGAAGCTGCTATTACCTCCCCTCGTACATTGACTCCTGAAGCAGCCAAGGTGCTAGATATGGTAGAGGAGTCTCTTAAGAATGCCATGCTCGTTCGCTTTGATCCTAATGCTCCCTATCAGTTATGTATTATACCTTCTCCACAACAACCTACTGCGGTATTATGGCAAAATGGTCCGTTACTTTGGATACATCCCCATATTTCTCCAGGAAAAGTGTTGGGTCATTATCCTACCTCAGTTGGTGATCTGGCCCTAAGAGGTATCCAACAAGCTATAACTCATTTTGGTGTTCCCCCGGATTCTCTTATTGTTCCATATACAGCACATCAGGTACAAGTGCTGTGTTCTACTATTGATGTATGGGCTATTTTAAGATGCTCGTATTCGGGCACCATTGATAATCATTTTCCAAAACATCCTCTGTTACAATTTGTTTTAAATAATGCTGTTATTTTTCCAAGCATGACCAAAGTTAAACCCATTGAAAATGCAATAGATGTTTATACAGATGGATCTAATACTGGAATAGGAAGTTACGTTGCTGAAGGTAAGATTGTTAAGATTCCTTTTAATTATACCTCTCCTCAATTAGTGGAATGTGCAATGATTGCAGTGGTTTTAAAACGATTTGATCAACCCCTAAATATAATTTCAGATTCCCATTATGTAGTGAAAGCAGTTCAAATATTGGAGTCGGTGGGTGTCATTCAGTCTAAAAGTACTGTAGCCCACTTGTTTTCTGAGATTCAACATATCATTCGAGGTAGGATACATCCCTTCTGCATTGTTCATATACGAGCACATTCTCTATTACCTGGACCCATGGCCGCCGCTAATGAATTGGCAGATAGAGCCACCAGACAAGTTATGCTAACTCGAGATCCTATTCAGTTAGCCACAGAATTCCATCAGTTATATCATGTACCAGCAAATACTCTTAAAATCAAATTTAAATTGTCTCGTTCGCAAGCCCGAGATATTGTTCTTAAATGCACGGGTTGTGCAGAGTTTAGACCTTCACCGTCCTTGGGAGTGAATCCTCGAGGACTTTTACCATTACACCTTTGGCAGATGGACGTTACTCATATTCCTTCATTTGGTAAACTAAAATATGTTCATGTTTCCATAGATACCTATTCTGGCATCATTCATGCCACGCCTCTGTCAGGGGAAAAGGGGGCTAATGTAATTACCCACTGCTTAGAGGCATGGGCAGCTTGGGGAAACCCCAACAGTTAAAGACAGATAATGGCCCAGCCTATACATCTAAACTTTCCAACAATTTTGTCTACGGATGGGTGTGCGCCATACTACTGGCCTGCCATATAATCCGCAAGCACAAGGAATTGTAGAGCGTGCCAATGGCACCCTCAAAGTGACATTACAAAAACAGAAAGGGGGGATAGGCCCTGGCAAAGGACCTAAGATCTCCACCTCCCTGGCCTTATTTACCTTAAATTTTTTAAATTTAGATTCTGCTGGCAAATCCGCAGCAGACAGACATGCCTCTCCCAGTTCTTTGCGAGAAGAAGTTAGATGGAAAGATGTCATTAATAATATATGGAAAGGCCCGGATCCAGTATTAATACGATCCAGGGGAGCTATTTGTGTTTTCCCGCAGGATCAAGACAATCCGATTTGGGTCCCGGCACGATTGACCCGGCTGGTAAAACAAGATGGGAAGCCCCCTGAGCCTGATCCTGTGGCTGCTGAGTCTGACGCTGTTATGTGCGACCACACACCCACACCACAAACCGCAGCTGAGATGGGGAATTATGACAACGTTCCTGAGACCTATGCGGTCATGCATAGTTCATTAACCTTGTTTGGACAAAAACGCGATTTTGGTATTACGGCTGCTATTGTGGCCATCATAGCCACTTCTGCAGTTGCTGCCTCCTTGACTGTTTCCTCATTGGCCCTGTCGGGACAAGTGGCCACTGTTAACACTTTAAATAATTTGTCATCTTCCCTTACTCAAGCTATTGATACACAAGCCTCTTTAAATACCCAATGGAAAGGTGGCTTGATGATAGTCAATCAACGTATAGATCTGGTTCAAGAGCAAGTAGATATATTGTGACAATTAGCTCAATTAGGGTGTGAAACGAAATTCCCTGGCTTGTGTGTTACATCCGTCCAATATGAGAATTTCACTAGGGCGGCCAATCTCTCAAAAGAACTTTCTCATTTATTGCAATATAATTGGCCGACAGAATTTGATGAGACCATGAGAAAGTTACGATTGGCTATTATTCAAATTAATTCTACCCGATTTGGTATACTATTGGCTGGTGGACTAGTGCTCTCTCTTTGGATGCTTAGCAAACTGAAAAGACAACAGCGACAAAACAAAGTGGTCATCGCGCAGGCTTTACTTGCGGTAGAACAGGGAGCATCCCCCCAAACTTGGCTTAATATGCTCAGACATTGAGACTCTGCTCTGACTAGACATCTCTGAGGGCTCAGGTTCCCATTGCACCAGAGTGCGGTCGAGCGGATCTGTACATCTCCCAGGCTTGTGTTCCCATTGCACGGGATAAAGGTGTACAGAGTCTCGCCCACACGGTCACTTCGAACGCCGGAAGTTGAGGAGGCTTTTGGCTGATCAGTGACGTAGTGGTGCATCCGTTTGACATTTTAATATAAAGTAAAGGGGGAGATGTCGGGAGCCGTTCCGCCATCGGAAGATGGCGCCGGTTCCCTGCTTCCTGGTTACTCTCGAGAGTAACGCATGCGCAGTAGTCCATTAGATTTTGCAAGCTGTTTCCCTCTGATTGGCTTACGCTAAAGCACCAATGAGGGACGCACACGCCATACCGAGCCCTATATAAGTGACGAGCTCCTCGAGCTCGTGGTCCTTCTCCATCTTGGAACAGAGCGGCATAATAAAGAGTGCTGTCAGAAGAATCCTGTTTGCCGCGTCTTCTTATCGGCGAAGTGGGCGCGACAGCTAAGAGCACTTCATGTTCTTGCAGAGAACCCAGATTCAGTTCCCAATACCCACACTACGCAGTTCACAACCATCTGTCACTCCAGTTCAGAGAATCTGGCACCTTCCTCAGGCTTCCTCTGGCACCTGCAAGCATACATATGCTCAGACATATATACACACACACATAAAATAAAAATAATAAATCTTTTAAAAAGAAAAGGGTTGGTGGCACATGCCTTTAATCCCAGGTAGACATATCTCTGTGAATTCAAGGCCAGCCTAGTCTACACACCAAGTTCTAGGATAGACCCTATAAATAAGTAAGACCCTATCAGAAAAAAAAAAAAGAAAGAAAAGAAAAGAAAAAGCAACCAGAGTTGCTATACTCTTGTAGTCATAGCCCTTGGGAGGAAGAGGCAGGAGGATCAGGATTTCAAGGACGCCTCTGACTCTCTGGCTATATACTGAGTTTGAGGCCTAGGCTACAGAAAATCCTGCTTCAGAAACCAACATGACACTTGGGAGGCAGAAGCAGATTTCTGTGAGTTTGAGGCCAGCCTATTCTACAGTGAGTTCTAGAACAGCCAAGGCCACACAGAGAAACCCTGTCTCAGAAAACAAAACAAAACAAAAAGGAACTCAGTGTCATACTAAGTGTAGCATATTTCAGAGTGCAAGGATGGTTTGAAATTATGAAATATGGCTAAGTAGTCTTCATGGGGAAACTATAGAATCCTCTCCATAGATTAAAAAAAAAAAAAAAAAACATTATATAAAGAAGTAATATTCAGTACCTGGAAATAAACCTCACAGACAACATTCAAGACCTGTGTGAATGAGCTTTCTAAAGCAAAACCTGGATAGAACATGTTCTTAGATACAATTTCTCAACATCACAAAGATGACAGTCCTCCATGACTTAATTCCTCATGTATTTATTTGTTGTTTATCCTAGAGACTGACCCCAGGGTCTTGTGTGTCCAGGGAAGCCCCAGTCCTAGTTAGCTTTAACTTTTAACTTGCCATGTGCAGACTGCGTTAGTAATTGTCATGTACTGTTTGAGCTCTAAGAAGCTAGCTGGGACATTATCCTCATCCCATCCATCCTGTCCTCCTGACCCCCTTCCCTGGTCCCGCCCCCTGCCCCCCCCCAGACAGGGTGTCCTAGTGTCCTCTAAGGCCCCTTATCTTGGGATGACGAGGGGAAGATGCCAACAGCTGGAGGGTAGAACGCTGTGCCCTTGAGAGCACAAAGAAGGTGAACCGCCCTCAGCAGAGGTTACAGTTGTTTATATCCCATGACACAAAGGCACCTGCACCTCCACTGAACGCTGAGCCACGGGAAGCTCAGCCTAGGGGGGAAACCTTAATCCAGACTCCAGCTGACTGCCTCAACCTCCCCAGGGTCTTTTGGTGGCTGTCTTAAGTACGGGATGATGTGATATCATCACTTCCTTAGTTGATTTCTGCTGGATGCTTTGGTTGCCCGATTTGATTGTTTCCCTGCCTGTCTTTTGCTGTTATCCTTTTACTTTGGCTTGCTGTATGCTTAATAAACTCTCATTCAAACCCCAAAAATATGGCTATCATAGATCATCTTCTGGACCCCACATAACAAAACATAAAAATGGTATGGCCCCCATAAAACGGAGCATTAGGCCAGTGAGATGGCTCAACTGCTAAGGGCACCTGCCACCAAGCCTGATGATCTGAGCTCCATCCATGGGATACACATCAGAATGAAAAGAGAGAACCAACTCCCACAAGTTGTCCTCTGACCTCCAAATGTGCACTGTGATGCCTGCAAATTCCCCCAATAAATAAATAATTAACTAAGTATAACAAACATTAAGAACATAGAACATTATACAGCTGTACAAATGGAAGGGGAAACTTTCTGTGTTCTGATATGGAGCGCTCTCATGCCCGTAAATGGAAAAGATACAGAACACCGTGTACATTTTGTTCCCCTTTACAAACAGGAGGAGGTGGACCAAGAACCTAGTGGCTTGGTGGCAATCGCCTTACCCAGTGAGCAGCCACAGAGTACCACTCTTTCTCCTGTAGCCTTCGAATCATTGACACAGTCGAACTATTCTCCTGGACCAATTAAGGCTGAACATCAAGCCAGGGTGGTGGTGGCGCATGCCTTTAGTCCCAGCACTTGGGAGGCAGAGGCAGGCGGATTTCTGAGTTCGAGGCCAGCCTGGTCTACAGAGTGAGTTCCAGGACAGCCAGGGCTACACAGAGAAACCCTGTCTCGAAAAAAAAAAAAAAAAAAAAAAAAAGTAAAGGCTGAACATCTTTTAAATTCTTGTGGAAACATTAGTAAATATTGCCTGCAGCCTGTGGGAAAATACTAAGCATCAAGATTCTCTCTCTGTGTCTCTCTGTCTCTCTCTATCTCTCTCTGTGTGTGTCTCTCTCTCCCTCTCTCTCTTGTTCTCTCCTCCCTCCCTCCTGATCAGTGTGATTTTATATGATAAAATCATCACATAAGATTACCAGTAATAGAAATGGCGCAATCTTTTTTTTTTAATTACCGCCTGGAGTCAATTAATAAGATAACAAGGAACATGTGAGCTGCAATTCTTTGCAATTATCTGCCCTGTCTGTTTTGCAATTTCATTACAGGTTGCTGGCAGTGCCTTTCATTTACTAATAGTAAATGTAAAGCCACATTGTCAATTATTTATCTCAGTGTTCAAAGGAAGATAAAATAGAGTTCTCATTTCTTCTTTCAGAAACTGAGCATGTGTGTGAGAAGCATTGGGGTCTTTCTTCACAATCATGTACAGATATTTGTTGGGAAAGTTTCCCCAGTGTCCAGGGACGTGGCTCAGGTGACAGAGTATTTGTCTAGCAGGCAAGAAGCCCTGGATTTGATCCCCAGAACTGCATGTCCAGAGTGTGGTGAAGCTTGCCCATAATCCCACCACTGGGAGGCATAGGCAGGAAGTTCAGAGCTATCCTCAACAACAGATATGAAACTATTAAAGAAAACGCTGGGAAGGTGTGGGAGACTAAGTGGTTTAAGGGTCAGAGAGGTGGCTAAAGGGTTAATTAGGAATGATTACTGCTCTTTGTAGTCCAGAGTTTGTTTCCCAGTTACACACGTTGGAAAGCTCACAAGCATCTTTAACTCCAGCAAACGGGTGATCAGACAGCCTTGTCTGGCCTCCCACTGAAGCTCTGGTCTCTCTGATGGCAATGCTGACCTAGACTGTGGCATGCCAGTCCCTCTGAGGAGATGCAGTGAGTCCTCTCCTAAGAAGCTCCTTTGGCACCTGAGTGGGAGGCCTGCAGCATGAGTCTTCCATGGGTGGGTCCTCATGACTTCCTGCCATCATCTCAGGAGTCCCAGCCTCTACAGTGGTGGTCACCCTCTAGGGACGACCCAGATCCTCAGTAAAGATGAGTGTAAACCGATTTCTTCCCTCTAAAGATCCACAGATAGTGAAATTTTGTTTGTTTTGTTGTTTTGGTTTGGTTTTTGGTTTGTTTGTTTGTTTTTGTTTATGGGGAAGGGTAGTTTTCAATATAGAGTTTCTCTGTAACGGTCCTGGCTGTCCTAGAACTTTCTCTTTAGACCAGGCGGGCCTTGAACTTAGAGATCTGCCTCCCTCTACTTCCCCACCCCTAACCCCACTCCCACCCCCCACCCCCGCCCCAATGCTGGGATGAAAGGCATGGCCACCACCACCTGGCTTACTTGTGTGGTTCTGTAAGGATGGTTCCCTTCTCCACTCCATGTGAAAGTCAAATGAGAAATGAGGGGAAAAAAAGATTAGTTCTGCCTCCATCTCTACGCCATGACAAGGTGGGTTATCAACACTCCCCTAATGAATATGCATCACCTTCATAATTAATACCAACACTTCCCTAATGAATATGCATAACCTTCATAGTTAAAGTGAGAAGACATTTTAAATGCTAATGCTGTATATCCAGACAGACCTGGATGTTAACCCCAACCCTGCCAGTTATTATCTGGGACATCTTGGGTAGGTTACTTTAACCTCTGAGACTCGGTTTCCCCCGATGTAGACTGAGGATGGGTATCCTTGCTTCACAAGGGTGCAGTGAGGTGTGGCTGAGACAGATGTGTGCTTTGGAATAGAGAAAGCATACAGTGAGAGGAATTTTGCATAGTCTAATCACATTTCCTCAGTCCCTCCGTCCACATTGTGCAGAGTAGGCACTTGCTCCTGCTTGTTGGGGAGAACTGATTTACTAATCTCTCCAGGCACAGTGTAAGTAGGAAACTTGGGGCTTGGGGAGATAACCAGCTCTGACCAGATCCCAGAAGGCATCCTCCCTTATGGTACCATGAGGTACCATAGTACAAGAAACCAAAAAAGCTCTCGATATTTAAAGCTGTCAGGGAGTGACAGAGAGGATTGAATACTGATGGACAGAGCTGAAGGATGGAGCTCTAGGCCTTTCAGGAAGAGTTCCTAAAGATACAGAATTGGAGTCACCAGGGAAGCCACTATTGCATCCACAGCTGGCGGGTAAACATCAAGAACTCACCCAGCAGTCCATGCGCCCTAATGCCACGCTTCAGCTTGAACTTGTTAGCCATGCACCCTCAGGCATTTTAGGCCAGGTGTGGGTGTGCACTCCTTTAATCCCAGCAGGGAGGCAGAAGCAGGTGGGACTCTAAGTTAGAGGCTAGCTTAGCCTGCACAGGGAGTTCCATGCCAGCCAAGGCTACATAGACTCTCAAAACAAAATAAAAATTGGAAGGAGAGAAAAAAAAAAAATCCCTGAACCTCTCAAGACTTGAAAGCTGTCATCCCAGCAACATCTTCCGACATCTGCTCACCAACACCCTGCTCTGAGGGCCAAACAGCCAAAGCAGTTGGAAAACAGATTGCCTCACTTCCATCTTTCACCAGTAGAGAGGAAGTCACACTCAGACACCAAGGTGCAAGGAACCTGGAGATGCTGGTTTTATCTCTCAAGCTCTGCAGTGCAGAAATGCATCCCTGTACTTACAGGATTACCAACCATGATAGCATGGAAGCCTTGGACAGTCCAGGTCTTGAGCTGTTCTGCTGATGTAAAGCCCCCTCACTCATGCTGGATGTGATCCCTGATTCCATCTTGCTACCATGAAGGAAGCTAACCTGGGGACAAAGTCTCTACAGAGAGGAAGTCTAGACTAGATCAGGCCACACCTGAACTCCTGCATACCACTGAAGATACAATAGACTGAACCCACACATGGAGAGCCAGGCCTGGTAACTCAAGCCTGTCATGTAGTGCTCAAAAGGCTGGGGCAGGATGATTTCTGTGAGTTCAACACTGGCCTGGGTTACAGAATGAGACTGCATTAGTTACTGTTCTGTTACTGTGACAAAACACCAGGGCCAGGGCTGGAGAGATGGCTCAGTGGTTAAGAGAACTGACTGCTTCTTCAGAGGTCCTGAGTTCAATTCTCAGCAACCACATGGAGGCTCACAACCATCTTTAAAGGGATCTGATGCCCTCTTCTGGTATGTCTGAAAAAAACGACAGTGTAGTCACATACATAAAATAAAAAGAATAAAGAAAATTTATAAATAAATAAAATCAAAATAAAAAGTAAAAAACACACACCATGGCCATGGCAACTTATAGAAATAGAGTTTATTTGGGTGTGTGGATCCAGAGAGATAAGAGTCCATCATGGCCAGGAGGTGTGGGGCTTCTCAAAACCCATCCCCCCCAATGCACCTCCTCCAGCAAGGCTGGCCCTCTTAGACCTCCCCAAACAGCACAAGCAACCAGGACCAGGTCTTGAAATCCAGGAACCAACAGAGAAAAGTTCATTCCAATACCATAGAAGACTCTCAAAGGAAGCAAGCAAACAAACAAAACCAAAGAGTGGTGTGTGGTGGCGCACACCTCAGCACTTGAGAGGGAGGCAGAGACAGATGGATCTCTGTGAGTTTGAGGCCCAGCCTGTACATGGAAAATTTTCAGGCCAGCTTCTGCTTCACAGCAAGATCTTGTATCAAAAACAAACCAAATCAAAACACAACAAAAGAAATCCCAGACCAGGAGATAGCTCAGCAGGTAAAAACACTTGCTGTGCAAACCTGGTGACCTAAGTCCCACCTGACTCCCAGTACTTATTCTCTGGCCTTCACACATATGCACAGGCAAATGCATACTCACGTGCACACACATGCACACACACAGACACACTCACACAAACACAGGCACACACACAGATGCTCGCTCTCTCTCTTTACCTATCTATCTATCTATCAAATATATATATATCGAATACACACACACACACACACACATATATATATATGTTAATTTCCAAGTTAACAGAAATGGAAAGTAGCATAATTGAAAGATTCAGAGAACTGAAAGTACAGAGATCATCTTGGGCCAGGGCTGAGCTGAAGTTAAAACTTGTTCCCTAAGATCTAGTGACAGTGAGAGGCCAGGCTTATCTGGGGAAGACACTGTCCTGGTGCATCATTGCTCCATGCACAGGCTGTGGTATTGAATTAAAGTTGCTCGTTCCTTTTGACCCAGAGAGAGTAGGGAAACAATTCTCTCTCTCCTGGGAAGGAAAACTCCACCCTGTGAGGCCCCACACTTCTGCTCACCCCTCCTCATGCAGGGGGCAGGAAAGCTGTTTTCTTGCATTTTTGACTTTTAAATATGACTTTTTTGCTACATACCCTTTGAAAATATGACCAAAAATAAGTATTTATTGAAATGAAAAGGTACTCATATGAGTATATAAAGTGGAAGAGACAGACTGCAAATGTGCAAGTTAAATCTCAGATGTACAGGTAGCTGGAAAAGATGGCTCAGCAGTTAGAAGTGCTTAGTGCTCTTTCAGAGGACAGGAGTTCTGCTCCCAGCACACATCAGGCAGCTCACAGACTGTAACTCCAGCTCTAGGGGATCTGATGCTCTCCTGTGGCCTCCAAGGGCCCCCTCCACATGTGCACATACACAAACTCATAGACTTTTAAAACTTTTGCCAAGCCTGACAACCTGAACTCATGGTGGAAGGAGAGAAATGATTTCCAAATTACTCACTCTGGCCCCCATGCTACAGCCCTCACACTCCCTAATAATTAATAATAATAATCATAAATTTTAAGTTAGATGTGGAAGTCTGCGTTTGCACGTAGTGAGGCTAGTGTTGCCTGCCTGCACACAGCCCTGGGTTTGATCCCAGCACTATGTACACTGGGCATGCTGCTGTATACCTGTAATCCTAGCACTTGAGAGGTGGAGGCAGGAGGATTAGGAGTTCAAGTCATGAGGTGGATACAGGGAAAGGGGAAAATATATATGCAGACGATATGTGCAAAAGTGTTTGGAGCTATTCGAGTTGCTGTCTTCGTGGTGGACATGGAGGTTTTCCACGCTTCCTTTCTGCACACCTGCAGCTCATTTATCTGCTGTCTCTGCATCCTCACGTCCCCCAGACTTCCAGATCATCCTTTCTCTGGCAAGTACTCATCCTGTATATTGTGCACATTCCAGGGCCCTCCCCCGGCCTTGTGGTAAGTTTCCTGGTTCACTCTCAAGTTTGCTTCTCCTTCCTCTTCCTGTGTCTCCCTGGCTTCCCATTCTCTGCAGCTGTTCTCTCTGTCCTCACTTAACCCAAATATGGAATGCTGCCCCCTTTCCTTGATCCCCTCCCCAAAGAAAATCTTATCCGAGGTGCTACTGAGAGGCCACAGTTCCACATGGTTCTGTAGCCAACACTGAGTCAGCAGGAGCACCTCTGTACATGTCCTGGCAGCAGCTGTTTCGGAAATAGTCTCACTGGACAATCTTCTTCAAATCTGCCTCTCGGTTCCCTGACTTCAGCCCCAGGGAACCTCTCTGTGCTTGCTGCATCTTCACCTGCCACTGAACTACCACACTGTAAAATGGTTTGCCTTTTCTTCTAAACAGTAAGTGACTTCCCTTTTGGAATTTTCTTTTTCCAGAAGGAAAATCTTACCATCCCCAAAAGATTGTCAAGAAATTCTTCTTTGAGGGACTAGAGAGATGGCTCAGCAGTTAAGCGTTTCTGCTGGTCACTAGGCAGTGGTGGCACACATCTTTAATCCCAGCACTCTGGAGGCAGAAGCAGGTAGATCTCTGTGAGTCTGAGGGTAGCCTGATCTACAGGGTGAGTTCCAGGATATCCAGGTTACACAGAGAAAACCCATCTCAAAAAACGAACAAACAAACAAGAGTTCCTACTGGTTTTACAGAGGACCTGAGTCCCATTCCCAGCATCAAGATAAAACAAAACAAACTGAACATCAGAGAAAGAAGAAAATGTAGCCAACTACTTTATCCTTTTGGGGTCCACCAAGCAGGCTGTTTGGATATTTTTATAAGGGCCCCTGGTCTTCCCTCTTTTCCTATTGGTCCTGTTTAGATATTCGTGCCCCTCCCCCCAGCCTTCCTGCCACCTCTCCTCATGATGTCTTCCATGAATCGGAAGCCACAATCTTAGAATACATCCCTCTAACTCTCCTTCAACACTATGGATCTCAACAACCCTCTGCTTCCACAGGCTAGGAGGAAAGTCACTGGGATCCCTTTGGGTATACAGACTACCATAGGCCCAGTATTCCACAGGCTGCTGTGTCTAACCTGGGTAGGTAAAGGAAAGGACTCCAAAGAGACAGGTGGCCAGGATAATTAAGGTAGGACCATATCCCAGCTAACTAGAACACCCTCCTCTTTCTTTCCTGCCCAGGCCCAGAACAATAATAGGTCCTTTCTTCTGTCTTGCCCAGATGTTCAGTTTTTTGTCTGTGCCAAGAAAGAAGCTCAGCAATGCACTGGACGAGCGCATTACAACCGTCTTGGAAGTTGGGACTCACAGTACCTGGAAGCCTTCCCTCGCTGAGAGCCCCTTCACTTACTAGTGTAGTCACTTGTCAGGAGTGTGGCAGGTCTTAGTTTTCCCACCTACAAAACAGAAATAGGGCTGTAAGATGCAAGTGAGTACTTTTGTGTAAAGTGCTCAGATCAGTGCTTATGGGTTGGTGCTCCATCACTGTCCTAGCTTGCTATGTATGATAAACACCATGACCAAAAGCAACCTGGGGTAGAAGAGAATTTATTTCAGGTTATAACTATCGTCCGTCATAAAGGGAAGTCAAAGCAGGAACTTAAGATGGGAACGTGGAGGCAGGAACTAGAGCAGAGACCATGGAAGAACACTGCTTAGCAGACTGCTCTCACGCCTAGCTCAATTTGCTTTCTTAGGCAGCCCAGGACCGGTCCAGGGGTAGCACTGCCCACAGACGGTTGGGCTCTCTCATATCAATCATTAAGAAAATGTTCCAAAGACTTGCCTACAGGCCATTCTGATGGAGGCATTTTCTCATTTGAGGTTCCCTTTTCCCAAATGACCTGAGCTTGTATCAAACTGAAAACAAAATCACTAGCACAATCATCTTCATCATCATTATCACCACCACCATTACTATTTCCACTTATCAACAGAGCAAGCAAGGAGCTTGTGCTTAATACCAAGCTGAAAGACAGAAGAGGAGAAGGGAGGAAGGGATAGAGGGAGAGAGGGAAGAAGGAAGGGAAGGAGGGAAGGAGGGAGGGAGGGTGAGAGGAGGAAGGGAGGGAGGGAGGGAGGGAAGGAGGGAGGAGGAGGGAGGGAGGGAGGGAAGAAGGAAAGAAGTGCATGACATAGCTTTCCTGATAACCTGCCAGCCCCTCAACATCTTTCTGTTTTTTTTCCGGTAGTCCTTTCTAACTAGCTCCGAGAGTTGCCACTTACCCCTCATAGAAGTGTAAACAGCTTGAAGGAGAAGTTCAGGGCTGTCTGGGGAACAGGAAATGCTGTGAAGAGGGAGAGGGCTGGGTGCAGCTCAGAGGTTGAGTGTTTGCATACCTGTGGACACCGTGAGTTTGATCCCCAGCATGCAAAAATGACATTTTTAAGAGACATGAAAAGAACTTCTCCCTAGGCCTGGCTGATGAGCCCCTCAGAAGATGGCTTTTGCTCAGTATCTCTCTGAGGCTGATAGCTAATAAAGGAACCCCATCTGATTTGGAGAACGAAAGAGGATTTCCTGCGGTCTTGATGAGGTGGGCATGCATGTGCCACCAGCAGAGGACCATTACCTGGGACTTGCTTCGCTGCTTCCACTGTGGGATCTTGAATTCAAGTCATCAAGTTCAGCAAGTGTTTCTATTACAGTGGTTCTCAACCCGTGGGTCTCAACCCCTGTGGGAGAGTCAAAGGACCCTTTCACCGGGGTTGCATATCAGATATCCTGCACATCAGATATTTAATTATGATTTGTAACAATAGCAAAATAATAGTTATAAAGTAGCAGCAAAAATAATTTTACCGTCACTATAACATAAGGAACATATTGAAGAGTCACAGTACCAGGAAGGTTGTTCTACTGGATGAGCCATCTCCATGCTCCCAGACTTGTATTTTATTGTGGATTAATTACCTGTGTCTGACCCAAGCTTATGTGTTAAAAACCTACTCCCTAATGTGATGGTGTACGGACATCTTTTAGGAATAACCAATTGTGGTGGTTTGAATAAGAACAGCCCCATAGGCTCATATATTTGAATGCTTGGTCCCCAGTAGGTAGAACTGTTTGGGAAGACTTGGGAGGTTGGCCTTGTTGGAGGAGGTGTGTCATGTGGTGTGGACTTTGAGGTTGCAGATTAAGATATAAACTCTCAGCTACTGCTCCAGTGCTGCCTGCCTGCCTGCCTGCCTGCCTGCCTGCTGCCATGCTCCCTGCTATAATGGTCATGGACTCCAGCCCTCTGGAACTGTAAGCCCCCAGTAAACGTTTTTCTTCCATAAGTTTCCCAGGTCCTGGTGTCTTATCACAGCAATAGACAAGTAACTAAGACACCAGTATTAGATTCGGTCATGAAGCATGCAATATCCCTTACAAATGGGATAATCATATTTTTGACTCAAGAGAGCTTGCTTCTTTTCTTGATTATGTAAGGACATGACTCGTGTTTGAACATGAAGTGTGCTCTCAGCAGAACATATTGAGGAGTATCTCGGTCCTGTAGTAAAGTATAGGAAAGCACCCAGGCCCATATGTACACCCGGGAATCTCACACTCTGCCAGAAGCTGTGGCTGAAAGGCACCTCCAAGGTTTTCCCAGGATAGTCCATAGATTCTTATTCCTCCAGCTACTCTGGCCTTGCCAATCCCCTCCCCGTCACAGCTGGAAGCCTGGAGAAGAGCAGTTCTTGGGCCATAGCTTCTGAGTCTTGGCAAGAGACACATTACCTTAGACCAGAGGACAGCCAACCTTCCAGCTGCTCTGCTGCAATGGTGGTTTTAAGAGGGTTGTAGAACTACTGGGAGGAACTCAGAGCTTTGGGATAAGGGTCAGGGATGCATGGACCATTCAGCCACCTTTTACACAGTGTGGTCCTGGAGCCTGCAGATCAAAAGGCCTGGTAGCTGGGAAGCTAGGCTGAAGTCTGCTAGAGGGAGGTCCAATGAGGGCCTTCAAGAACATATCAGAGCCCTGCCCGTTTGTGGAGGAACAGGACTGATCGCATGACCCTTCCTAGCTTTGAGGATGCTGGAAAATATCTTTGGGGAGGTACATGGATAAATTTAGTGAGTGTGAGTCCTCTCTGCATGAGACGTTAGTTGTTATTATTGTGTAACAACGTAACTGTGGAGACAACTGGAAGCCTGATGAATGTCCTCTCCAAGGTTTTGTTTCTGGCTTGTGCTATTTTAATTGTCAGGCTTGTTTTACTGCCTGAAGAAGGAGACTGTCTCCACTATTCCATGTCTTCCCCAAAGCAGGCCTGAGAACAGGACAACCCTTCACCCTCCTTGGGTCAGGCAGACGCTGGGCCCATCCTAAAGGAATATCCCCTGGAGGAAGCTGTCCAGCTCATTTGTTCTGGAATTTGTGGGGTTCAGTAAAGACTGCCCTGTATCTTGAGAACCCCTCTCAAAATGGCATCCTATGTAAAGATGAACTAGACCTCAGGCTGTAAAACTGGGTTTGGGGATTGTTGACATTTGTTATTTTTGCAGTGTTGAGGATCAGAGCCAGGATCCACACATGTTAAACATGTGCTCTACCACTGAGCTGTGTCTCTAGCTCCCAACTTAAACAAAAATCAATAAATAACAGCTTTATTGAGATACAATTTACACACCATAGAATTCACCAACTTAGGCTGCGGCTCAACAGTCTTAGTATATTTACAGAGCTGTCCCAGCTGTCAAGATGAACTTTAGAACATTTGCACTGTCCCCCAAAGAAACCCTGTATCCACAATTGTTACTTGCATCCTCGGCCCTACAGAAGTCTCACTTTCTGACCCTGCAGATGTGTCTGTTTTGGACATTTCAGACTAATGCAGTCATCCTACACATGTTCTTTCCGCAGTTAAGCACCATCCTCTGTTGACAGATATTCGGACTGTTCCCACCTTTGAAACAACCTACTATAAACTTCCCTATCCAGCCTTCTGTGTTAACATACATTTTCATTTCTCCTGAATGAATATCTGGGAATAGAATTGCTGGGGCATTTGCTAATGCTTAATGTTTAACCTGTGGACGGCTGCACTGATGGACACTGAGGACTCGTTTCTTTGCATCCTTACATGAAACACGTTGTAAGGAACATTGGCTTATTATTATCTTTCTTTCTTTCTTTTTTTAATGTACATTATTTTATTAAATATTTTAAAAACAAAAACAAAAAAGTACAACATCCTAAAAAAATTATTTTTTACTGGTAATACAAATTCCTATGAAGTTTTTTTTTTTTTTTTGCTACCATAAGAAATTAAAGAAACCATTAAATATTTAGAAACATTCAACATCAAAAGCTTTAAATCTAACAGTACATTGTAGCCCTTGAAAAAGCTACAAACTTTTTAAAAAGTATATTCTCTACAAAGAATCTCATCAGCTATACAAAAATCTGTACAGTTTTTACACTGAAGCTAATGTTGAGCTGCACTTGAATTTCACATTCTTAGCAAAATAATTGCCTGAGCACATATACTCCACACTTTAGGACAGTCACTTACTCTTCCTCCTCATCTTCCTCCTCTTCATCTTCATCTTCCTCCTCCTCCTCTTCTTCCTCATCTTCTGGTTCACTCTTCTTCTTTGAGCCTGTTGGCCTGCCAGGACCCTTCTTTCCTACTTCACTTTTGCCCTTGGCACGGTATGCAGCACTATCCTTTTCATACTTCTCCTTCAGTTTAGCTGCTTCCTGCTCATACCGTTGTTTATCTTTGGCAGATTGCTCAGACCACATCTCACCCAGTTTCTTTGCAGTATCTCTAATAAACAGGCCAGGGTGTTCACTTTTGATCTTTGGGAGATGTTTAGAGCAAAACAGGAAGAAGGCAGACTGTGGTCTCTTCGGAGCATTTGGATCTTTTTTCTTTCCCTTCTTATCACCTTTGGGAGGGACATAGTTCTTCATCTCCCTGTCATAACGAGCTTTGTCACTCTTGGCCAAATCCTCAAACTTCGACTTTTCCTTTGCAGACATGGTCTTCCATCTCTTGGAGCATTTCTTCGAGAACTCGGCGAAATTGACGGACGAGTCGGGATGCTTCTTCTTGTGCTCCTCCCGGCAGGTCTGCAGGAAGAAGGCGTAGGAGGACATTTTGCCCCGCGGCTTGTTGGGGTCACCCTTACCCATGATGGTGGCGTCTACCTGGCGCGAACGCTTCCCTCAGACCTCCACTGAGAGACTTCCTTCCCCAAGCTCCAGCGAGAACTGGTATTATTATCTTTCTTTGTTACTTTGATTTCCTTTTTCTTTGCGGGGCAGAGGGGACTCTAAGGATCAAACCCTGAACCCTGAAAGTGCTAAGTACATGTTCTACCACTGAGCAACAATCCTGTCGCGTGTAATAATTAAAAAAATTAATCCACACTATCTCCAGCTACTCCCCCACTCCCATGGCTAACCCCATGCAGCATCCACCACAACTCAAGGTTCATTTGCCTGCGCTGGTATCTTCTTTGAATCCATCAGTCATTTGTGACTAGCTGTCACAAATTCCCGTAACTCTATAAAATCAAAACTCTAGAGGCTTGTAATTTATCAGTCAGATTTATAACAGTAAATTCTCAACTCACAAAATGCCCACACAATGAACTCAGAGCCAACTGATATTGATACAAAATGCCCAGCTAGATTGGACAAATTGTCCTATATTATTCTATCCCTTCTATGATCTTCATAGCTACCTGTGGCTATTTAAAGCCACATGGATCTGGTTCTTCCTCTTCCTCCATCTTCTCTGTTCTTCTGTCCTCTCTATCCCTCTCTGTTCTGTCTCTAAAACTGCCCCCCTTCTTTTTCCACTCCCCAGTCACAGGCTCTAGCCTTACCTTTTGCCTGCCCTCACCTACATATAGACAGCATATAGTCCTAGTTAGCCGCCCTCACACTCCCAGACTTAAGCAATCATGCCTCTGCCTCCCCAGGAGTTGTGGTTACAGGCCATCAGGTCTTCTGGAATTAGAGTTACAGGTGGGTGTGAAATGCCATGTGGAAGGTATGAATTGGACCTAGGTTTCTGCAAAAGCAATCAGCATTTTACCCACTGAGCCATCTCTCCAGGCCCTCTTTACCCATTTTTAAAATGGATTGTCTTCTTACTAAGTTGTAGCTCTTTATATATTATGAATATTGGTCCTATGTTAGATATATGATTTACAAATATTTTGTTCTACTCTGTGAGTTGTCCTTTTACTTAACAATGATCCTTTAAGCATGAATTTTAAATTTTGAAAAAAAAAATCCTTTTTGCTTGTGTTTTGGATACCATAACTAAAAAACTATTGCCTAATCTAAGGTCACACATTTTTATGACATTTTCCTTCAGAGTTTTATAGCCCTAGCTATTACATGTAGATCTTCAATCCATCTTGAGTTGATTTTTATATGTGCTGTGAGCTAGGATCCAACTTTACTCTTTTGCCAGTCAATTGTACTGGCACTCACTGTTGGTGACTTTATTTCCCCCATTGTACACCCTTGGCACCTTGCCAAAAATTGATTCATCAATATGACAATTAATAAATTGGACCCAGTTTTATTCCACAGGTCTATGTCTACCCTTATGCCAATAGGACACTAACTTGATTACTGTAGTAAGTTTTAGGATAAGGAAATGCAAGTGTTTCAACTTTATCCTTGTACAGGTTTGCCTTGGCTAACCTACTGTAATAGTTTGTAGATGCTTGGCCCAGGGAGTGGCACTATTAGGTGTAGCTTTGTTGGAGTAGGTGTGTCACTGCGGGCATGGGCTTTAATATCCTTGTCCTAGCTGCCTAGAAGTCAGTATTCTGCTAGCAGCCTTCAAATAAAGAACTCTCAGCTCCTCCTGCACCATGCCTGCCTAGATGCTGCCATGTTCCTGCCTTGATGGTAATGGACTGAACCTGAAAGCCAGCTCCAATTAAATGTTGTCCTTATAAGAGTTGCCTTGGTCATGGTGTCTGTTCATGGCAGTAAAACCCTAACTAAAACACTGATATGCCCTTGATGTCCACATGAGTTTTAGATTGGTTTGTTCTATATACAAAGAAGTCAGATTGAATTGATTTGAGAGATAGCATGCCTACACTGGTGCCAAGACATGCACATCAAAATCAAAGGCCACCTTTCAGAACTTTCCACCTTGTCCCTACTGTGCTGTATATTCCAGCCACAGTGGGCGAGTCTCTTGTCTCCACTTCCCATCTCACTGTAGGAATGCTGGGATTACATACGCACACCGACACATCCAATGTTAATGTGGGTTCTGGGGATCAGACTCAGCTTGTTGGGCTTGCACACCTAATGTACTTACCTGCTGGCCTATAAGTGGGATTGTAATAGAGACTTCCTTGACTCTATAGCTGGGTAATACTGCCATCTTACCAATACTGTCTTCTGATCCATGAACGTGGGCTATCTATTTACCAAGGTCTTCTGTCTCTCAATGATCTTTTGTGGCTTTCAGAGTACATATTATATACTTGCTTTTACTAGATTCCCTAAGAATTTTAGTCTTTTTGCTGTTGTTGTAAATTAAACTTAATATGCAATGTGTTATTGCTATATGTGTACAAATGACTTAGTCTGTATACTAACCTTGAAACCTTATTTAGCTCTCTTATTAGTCCTAATAATAGTTTTTAGTGGATCATTTGGAATTTTCTGCATAGACAATCACATCATAAAGCTGGCTGTGGTGATGCACACCAGTTTGGAGTTATTATGTCTATGTATTTCCATGTGTTTATGTACACCATGTGCATGTAGTACCCAAAAAGGCCAGAAGAGGGTGTCAGATTCCTTAGAACTAGAGTTATGGGTGGTTGTGAGCTGCTCAATGTGAGTGCTGGGAACCAAACCAGGGTTCTCTGGAAATGCAGTTAAGTGCTCTTAACCTTTGAGCTGTTTCTCCAGCTGTGCTGGTGGTGCACATCTGTAATCCCAGCTCATTTGCAGCTAGACAGAGCTCCATGGGATCCTATCTCAGAAAACCAAAACTACCAACAACAAATCACATGATCTGCAAATAGATATGCTTAATTCTTTCCTGTTTAGGTGCCTTTTTCTCTTCCTTAAATTTAAAAGTTTTTTTTTTTCCCCACTTTATGCAAATGGATATTTTGTTAGAAAAGAAAGCTAGAACTGGAGTTTCAGATGGTTATGAATTGCCACACAGGTGCTGAGAATTCAACCGGCTCCTCTGGAAGAATGGCAAGAGTTTTAAACTACTGAGCCAACTCTCCAGTCCCTTATTTAATTTTACCTAATTTGCTTTGCTTATATTTGTAAACTGTGACAGCTAGTTTTATGTCAACTTGACACAAGCTGATCTGAGATGAGGGAACCTCAAGAAAATCGTCCATAAGATCTTGCTGTAAGCAAGCCTGTAGGGCATTTTCTTAGTGATTGATGTGAGTGTAGGTAGGCACTTCACCTTATCCATCCTCTGTCCTCAGAAGGTGGTGCTATCTTCCCTACCCTTCAGGCCCCTCTGGCCAGGCAGCCTTTTGTACTCTTAGTGAGGATATCAATAGAACCTGAGCCACAGAGTGCACCAGGGACAGTCCTTCTAGTAAGCTGTTAGAGGCTGGGGAGATGGCCTTTGGTGGGAGATGGACCACCCTTCAGTTGGTGGCCCTGGGTTCTATAAGAAAGCAGACTGAGCAAACCAGGAGGAGCAAGCCAGTAAGCAGCATTCCCCATGGCTTCTGCAACAGCTCCTGCCTCCAGGTTCCTGCCTTTACTGTTTCGGTGATGAACTATGATATGAAACTCTGAGCAAAATAAACCCTTTCCTCCTCAAGTTGCCTTGGTGACCGTGTTTCCTCATAGCAATAGAAATCCTAAATGATGACAGATCATTTAATGGCTAATTTCTTTGTCTTTGGCCTGAAGAGCTTATTTCATACATATAAGGAAATGGAGAATGGCCGGGCTGGCTATGAGGGTTCCACAATAGGCTAAGACTAAGTCTTCACTGACTCAGTGTCTCAGATTAATGTCCACTCTTTGGGTTCATCAACATTGGTAAATAAAAAAATACTCCCAGCCTGGCGGTGGTGGCGCACACCTTTAATCCCAGCACTTGGGAGGCAGAAGCAGGCGGATTTCTGAGTTCGAGGCCAGCCTGGTCTACAGAGTGAGTTCCAGGACAGCCCAGGCTACACAGAGAAACCCTGTCTCGAAAAACCAAAAAAAAAAAAAAAGAAAAAGAAAAAACCCCAAAGACTCACAGCTGCAAACCAGTACAGTAGTTTGTGATCAAAACAGAGTAGCGGTTTTCACTTAACTTCTGATGGCTCTTTGCTAACAAAGTTGTAGAAACCCACACAGTCTTGGGATGCTTTAAGGCTGAGCTCTGCAAGGTGCATGGCCAGAGTCTCAACCGCAGCTCAGGTCACCCAATTCCCAGCTTCACCAGAGGGACTCCCAAACCCTCAAAGGCAAAGGAAGAGGCACAAATGCAAGGCCAGAGAAGCGTGGTTTATAGTCTTGCAAGGGCTCTTTTTAAACATGGTTTGTTTTAATGTGCATGTGCTCATATGTGAATACAAGTAAGTATATGTACAAGGGCCAGAGAAAAAGCTCCAGCCCAGGTCCCTGCCTTCTGTTGGTTTGTGTCTTAGCTACTGTCCTATTTTTTTTATTATTTATTTTGTGTATATGAGTACACTGTAGCTGTCTTCAGACACCAGAAGAGAGCATTATATCTCATTACAGATGGTTGTGAGCCACCATGTGGTTGCTGGGAATTGAACTCAGACTTCTGGAAAAGCAGTCAGTGTTCTTAACCACTGAGCCATCTCTCTAGCCCAGTTGTTCTATTGCTGTGAAGAGACACCATGTACAAGGAAATTTATAAAAGGAAGCATTTTATTGGAGGCTTACTTATGGTTTTAGAGGTTAGTCCAGGGTTATCATAGTGGAAAACATGGCAGCAGGCAGGCAGGCAGGCAGGTAGGCAGCCATGGCACTGGAACAGTAGCGAAGAACTTACGTCTGAAGCCTCAAAGCCCACCCGCATCAACAATAGGCCATACCTCCTAATTTTTCCCAGTTTCACCCAGGACCATGCATTTAAACATAAGAGTCTAATGGAGACCATTCTCATTCAAACCACCAGTTTGAGAGTCTCTTCTTTAGCACAGCCTATGCCAGGCTAGCTGGCCCACGAATTTCCAGGATTCACTTGTTTCCACCCCACATCTCACATTAGGGGCACTGCACTGAGATGTCTGGGTTACAGACAAGCAAAGCACACCACATCCAGATTCAGTGTGTTCTGGGGATCTGAACTCAGGTCCTCATGAGTTTACCCTGCCTGGTCAGAGGGACCTGAAGGGTAGGGAAGATAGCACCACCTTCTGAGGACAGAGGATGGATCAGGAAGAAAAGCTTGAAGCAAGGAGGAAAGTTTGGTGAAGGCCAGGTGGTATGGCTGGAGCAGCAGCCTAGGGATCTGGCTTGAGCTTTGTGCCAGGTTCAGGGGAATTAATATTGGAGTTCCAAGGCTCCTGCAATTGTCAGCCTATGTGGCTTGAGTTAAAGGTCAGACCCTATAATAAACCTTCAGGAAGCTGAGATCCTTGGGACCACAGAGAACCAGGGGGGAAGTTTTCAAGGTCTGCTTAATCCACCCGGAAGGAAACTTTTGAAACTGGCAGCTTCATTTTTAGGGTCAGTGAAAGGGAAAAACATGACCTCAGTTCCTGGGGCTTCTCCAAAGTCAGCCAGCCTCAAACCTTCTGCTCGATAGTATGAGAACCAAAGTTCCAAACAGCTTGATGATATACCAGCAGGAGACTCATTTGCTCACCCTACATCCAATCCAACAAAGCCTCTGCCCTCTAAGCAACTGTGGGATCCATTCTCCCTCCACCACTCCACCACCCCACTTATCCAAGACACACATCCTCTGACCCCTTTGACCACTACCCAGGATGCTTTCTTCCTCGAAATGTGAACCTGAGCATATCACTCTTCTCCAGGAAACCCTCTGCGATTTCTCAGGCTCTAAGAGAAAGATGTTGCTCTCTCCATCTTCACAGGATCTTCACAGGGTTTACTGTCCACATTCTCAAGCATATGTCTTGATAACAGCACTAAGCATGCTCTAGACCCTGGGTTCAATCCTCAGCAACAAAATAAATGAAGAAAAAAAAAAAAAGCAAAAGATAAATTGAACCTTCTATAAAGGAAGCATTCCTCCTTGGATGCTGGAGGACACATTGCACTCCTAGGAGCTCTCTGGTAACATTGAAAGCTACCAGCTTGCAGTGAAGTCTCAAATGGAAAAGGTCGCTCCAGGAGGCACAGATGGCTGGGTAATGGACTGGCACTGGGCTCTTAAGCCCTGTGTGCTGGAACTATCAGCAAATGTGAGAAGTACAACATGGATCCTTCTCTCTGTAAACACCAGAAAGCCATTAGGCAAGGCCCCTAGGCTCTAGAGTGAAGCTGGGCCATCTGTAGCAGAGATTTTTGAGAAATACATGTTGTCACATGACTAGGTCCTCCTTTTGATGACATGCTTGACCATCAAGTGACAGGACACCCAGAACTGACTGTTATGAACTGGTCCTTCAGACCTGCCAAAGGCAGAAATGTTGCCCCAGCTTGTTTGCTGATGACCCAGGTAGAGGGCCTAATATGGACAGTGGCTGCATGACAGGCAATTTAAGGGTTGTCTTGAAAGAACAGAGGGTCTCCCCAGGTTACAGAGCTGCAGGTATGTACCTGCTCAGAGCAAGGGGCACATAGGAGACTATTTCATACTCCTAGACCAAGAATTTTGAACTAGGACTATCACTTGCAGAACCCAGGATAGTAAGGGTTCGGGAAAGAAAAAATCTGGTTGGTTTTGGACAAGAAGATCTGGTAGAGGCACAAGGGGTGTGTGGCGTTGGTGGTGATGGGACTCTTAACACAAAGGCTTTTGTTTCATACCAGAAAGCACTGTCACAAAGGAAAACCAAATGGAGTAGACTGGCCATCGTGGGCAAATGTGCTGAGCACACGAATGGCATTGCTGATGGAGGAGGGGGGCCAACAGTGCAGAGTCCCATATATCAAAGGCCACCCACTCTGCTGCCACCATCTGACTTCCACATACACAAGTGGCATGCATGACTTTACACATGAACAAAATTACTTTTTAAGAATTATTTCGCCGGGCAGTGGTGGCGCACGCTTTTAATCCCAGCACTTGGGAGGCAGAGGCAGGCGGATTTCTGAGTTCGAGGCCAGCCTGGTCTACAGAGTGAATTCCAGGACAGCCAGGCTACACAGAGAAACCCTGTCTTGAAAAATCAAAAAAAAAAAAAAAAAAAAAAAAAAAAGAATTATTTCAAATAGTATTTCACCTGCATTTATGTATGTGTACCATGTACATGCCTGGTGCCCATGGAGATCAGAAGAAGGTGGAGGATCCCATGGAACTGGTTGTGAAGCACCCTGTGGGTGCTGGAAACTGAACCTGAGTCTTCTGCCAGGGCAACGAGTGAGTGCTCTTAACTGCTAAGCCACCTCTCCAGTCCCAATTAATTTTAAATTGAAAAGGAAAAAAAAAAAGGAAAAGTCTAACAGCTGTTAGCAGGGAGGCCACTGGGACTGCTGGGGGGAAGGGGACATGTATTTGTGGGCTGGCAAAGGTCTCGACCTGAGAGTAATTACAAGGTGCCCATGTTTTAGTACTTCACTGAGTTCATCTGCTTGTTTGCTTACTTACCTAAGAACTTTTGGTGTCGGAAGCATGGGAAGAGAGCAGGTGCAGATGCTAAACCAGGCAGTGTGGTATGCTGGGCAAATGGGATTCAGCTTGCTCAGAGCTGCTACAGAGGCCTGAGCAAGCCCCATGCAGGATACAGCCGACTCAAGAATCCTTGAAATCTCGAGCTCCTGGATATGACTGCTCTTACATCATTCCTCATTCCAAAGATGATTAAAAACACAACAGAAAGAGACACTCACAGCAGAAATGCCCTAATTTAGGAAACATGCCCACACTCACCTTCTCAGCAACACTCTCTGCTCAGGGCTGACCCAAGCTCCCTTGCTGAAATGCATAGCTGGCATCTGGCTGCTGTACATCTGCCTTGCAGAACTAGAGCTGTGGCCAGCTGTCTTAAGTTAGGCCTGTCCCACATTCATCCCACAGATAGTATGAGAGCTGGCTTAGGTTATTAGCTCCTAAGAGTTGAAGGAAGATAAAGGAACTGTGCTGGTTAGTTTTAACTGTGAACTTGACACAACCTAGCATCACCTGGGAAGACAGTCTGTGAGGGATTATATACTGAGGTTGATCTGTGAAGGGTTTTCTTACTTGAGTCGAGGTTAAAGGCTCACCCAGAATATAGGTAGCACCATCTCACAGGCTGGATCCTATACTGAATGCAAAGAAGTAAGCTCATTACTGACATGCACTCATTCATTCATTCATTTTTCTCGTTACTGTGGATGCGATAGGACTAGTTGCTTCAAGCTCCTGTGGCCTTGTTTTCCCCATAGTAACTACAACCTGAACTAAATAAATCTTTCCCCCTAAATTGTTTCTGTCAGTTATTTTTATCACAGCAATGAAGACTAAAACCGTATTTCCTGGCTAAGCAAATGATACTCCATTTTCCTGAGTCCTGTGACCTCCTCATGGGCAGTGTTCAACCAGACCCTTCAGTTACAAGTACCTCTGTGCCCCAAACACTGAAGGGTTAGGGTATGCACTGTAATATCTACTGTAGACATACACTCACCTTCATGCCACCTGGCTCCACAGCAGCTCTCTGGCCATGAGTTTCTCAGTTCAGTGAACAATGAAGGGCCAAGAGCAGCAGCAGAACCATTCACAGGGTGGAAACATGTGCTGAGAATGCTGGCCCTTGTACTGTGACTGGTTTGCAGCATGTGGGAATTCCACATTAGCCCACAGATCCTGAGCATTCATTGATGGGTACCCTTCCATCTCTAACCTTGTGGATGTGTGTGGGACCCACAAACCCTCAGCCCAGCCCGGCTCAGACTAGCCTCAATTGCCCCAAGCTTCCAACCCACTGGTAATCTTGTATCTCTCTGCTCCTACTGTTCTATAGCATGCAAGGCCCACCGCCCTGATAATCTGCTCCCCAGAGCAGATCTCACAATGGATTCAACTCCTCCCTGGAGTCACACTCCCACCTCTGGGTTTTAGTCATCTCTGTATGAGGAAAGAACAGGATGCAACACAAGGTAAGAGCAGCAGCAGACCCGGGCACATACCTGACATCTCCTTACTACATTTACTTGTGTATGTACATGTGGAAAGCAGAGGATAATCGGCAGGGGTTTGTTCTCTCCTTCTATCATATGGGCTCCAGGACTGAACTCAGGTCACAAGCAGCAAGCACCTTTATTGTTGTCATGTCACTGGCCCATGCCTGAAAGTTAACCTTTATGGCATTCCTAGGATGCAGACACTATTGTTGACCTATTTCTGTTTCTGAGGGTTACAACAATTATGTAGCTCGCCTTTGGTCTGAATCTCATGACCAATGAAGTCGCTTACTCCAAACACTTACTGGGTTCCTACCGTATGCCAGCCACAATTCTGGTGAACAAAGTAAACCAAGTCTCACCTTCATAAAGCTGACATTCAGAATGAACAAGTAATCAGTGTGATGCATGTAAGTACAGGAAGGAGAAATGAAGTGACAAATTTCTCTAAAATCATAAAGTATGGAGCGCTTACTCAAACAAGGAGGAGCTGTCAGGGACCACAAGCTGGGGTTGAGACTGCTCTAATAACCACAAGCTACTTATATGCTATGTGGCCCTGCACAAGGAATTCAACTTTTCCAGACCTTGGTTTCCTTCCAAACTTAGGAAAATCTACATTTGCTTTGCAGAGTGTCTGTAAAGCCCTGGTTTTAGGGGTGCCCAGGCTTAGGCTCACAACATTCACACAGCTAAGCCTCATGCTACCCTTCTTAGGGGGCCAAAAATTCTCCTTCTGTCCTCCAGAGACAGAGCCTGTCTTTCCTCTCTTTTCTCTCTCTACCTGTAAAGGAGCTGAGGTCTCAGTTTGTAGCCCACTCACTCCCCCTGCTGGCAGGACACTACAGTGTGGCTTTCCTGAAGCCTCCTATTCCTTATCTCTTGCAAAAACATCCTGTGCACTCCCAAGCAGCCAGACAGCAGACAGAGATGTGCTGGGGTCCCTTCTGCCCTGTAGGTGCTCAGAGTCCAGGGATGGCCCATATAGGGCTGGCAGCACCACTCAAGAAACTATATCTGCATTGTCTGCTAAATTCTAAGAAACTGTAGGGCCACAAGGACAATGACAAGTGCCTGCGGGGTTGGGGAAGACATCATAGCAGCTGCCTCCTAAAGTAAACACTGCCCAGGCAAAGGGAAAGCAGAGAGAGAAGTACATGCAGAACCAGAAGAAGACAAAAGAGGACACTGCAGGGTTTGAGGGCTTCTTTCTATGTGCTTAATCCACTTCTGGAACATTTTCCCAAAGGAGCCTGATTGAAAAATTAAAATTTAGCCGGCAGTAGGGGCATATGCCTTTAATCCCAGTACTTGGAAGTTTCAAAAAACAAAAAGAAAAAAGAAGAAAAATTTAGCTGGTTACTAGAATCCTAAGGCTCTTCTACTGTCATGCCTGATAGAGCAAACCCTTCTCTAGAGAAAGGGCTTTTATACCACACACACACACACACACACACACACACACACACACACACACACACAAGCATGCATACACATGTGCACACTGCATGTGTTAAAAGAGGGCAGACAGGGCTACCTGTGTGCTATGTTCCTACTCAGTTCCCCACTCTTCATAAGAAATGGCCCAGAGTCATCATCAAGTGCTTGTAAGCTTGACTAGATTTCCCTCCTCTGCAGTGGGAGAACAACCTTGTATCACATTCCTCTTCATTGGCTGACTGAATTAGCTATGAAAGCCTTGGGTACCAGATAGGGAAGGTCCACAGACGTAAGTCCTCCTAGGCAGTCCAGACCCCAGCCAGCTGGGGAGAGAGAGATGCACAGTTTGGTCCTCAGGTAGGCCACACTGTACTCTTCACAACCCACACACCCATGAAAGCCAGTGACCAATGAGATTTGTTTCAGGTGTTTATTAAGTGGGCCATACTGTAGCTGGTTTCTAAGTTGCAAAACAACATAAATTTAACAGTAATAACATAGCCAGTTAGATTGTGACAAGCTTTTCCTTTTCTTCAAGAGAAAAAAAGAAAAGAAAAACAAATACTTAAAACATACAATGGCAGGTTAAATAAATAAGATAGATGAAGAAAAGACAAACCTGTTAAAACATGCTCATGTTTACTTCTGTGCAACTTTGTGCCAACAGGAAACATGATTTTCTGCATGACGGTAGCACAATGACATTGTCCTGGCATGTCTCCTTCCCAAATAATACTGACAAAAAAGGGGAAGGGGGGAAACGGATGTGGGGCTGACTCCACAGTGCTTGATCAGAGGCACTGCTAAAAATCCCTTTGATTGGAGCACGGGATTTCCCACTTGCACACCTGTGCATGGCCCATGAAAGCCAGATAGCCAGAATAATGTTAATATAGAAAACATTAGTTTAAAAACGATGTGGAATGGCCTCATCGACGTGACGGGGCGGCATGTGCAACAGCCCCACACATGTGCAGGCTCAGTCTGGGAGGCCACAGGCTCCCAGAGTGCGGCCGTGCAAGGGAGGCACCAGCTTCAAAACAAGCAGCGCCAACCTTGCCCCTCTTCTGTCTCTTTCACATGAAAGTGTGTAAAAAGCAGGTCAGCAAATAAACTCTAAAATAGATTATTTTTTCCAAAAATCCTCTAGTTTTCTTTTTACAGTAAGTATACATATCCTCTCTGTCCCTCACAACTTGCTTAGGTCTCTTTGGGATGAAGAGGCAGAGCTGCAGGGAGGCTTTCTGGGTCTTGCTGCTGGCTGGTGCCGGGAGGTCAGATGTCAATGCCCTTAACGAGGGAAGTGTCCAGTGTGATGTTGAACTCTTGCAGGGTCTGCAGCACTCGGATCAATGAATTGACGAGCGTGTGGTCCTTGATCAGCGCCACATCCTCATACATGTGTGCAGTGATAGGGCAGTCGGCCAGCAAGGCTATCCAGTGGTGCAGGAGGTGATCTCTGGCAGGGTGGGAGTGATCCAGGTAGGTTAAAGCAAGGGAAAAGAAAAACAGGCCAAGGCCAAGCGGGTGGAGATCCTTGAACTAAGTGTGAAGATGAAGAAGCTGTACCCCTCCCCCACAGCCCCACTTCCCTCCCTAAAGGAGCTTGCTTTCCACCACCCAGCCCTGGGAATAACCCAACACAATTATCCCTGTCACCTCCCTCTCTTTTTCCACCTCCTTCATCTCCCTAGACAACCTAGCACACTGCAGTTATTAGGCTAAAGTGAGCACTCCTTCCCCCATCAAACAGAGAGGTCCAGAACACCTTGTCTCCATAGCTAACATCACACACTAACAGCACCAGAAGTGCTAAGACATATGACATTCCCCATGTGCCAGTACTGTTGCAAGAGGTTTTGTTTCATGACAGCACCACCTGCATGCAATCCCACCAAAGGGCACAAGATGTTGGATCCTCTGGAACTTTTGTTAGTAGCCATGTGGGTGCCAAGAACCCAACTTGGGTCTTCTGCAAGAGGAAAAGGTCCTCTTAACCATGGAGCCATCTCTGTCCAGCATCTTATTATTTTACTTTTGTGTTGTTAAGATAGAGGTCTTACTATGTTGCTCATGGCCTTCTATTTCTAGGCTCAAGCAATCCTCCTGCCTTAGCTCCCTAGTAGCTGGGGAGTACAGCCACATAGTACTCATCTCAGAGTCTGTATTTAACCACCACACCAACTTTCCTGCACATGGCCTGAATATCCTGCCTCTAGTCTGTCTGGCCTTCCCACTCTCTCAATGCTGTCCACTCCGATACATACTACCCATGATGTCAGATCCACATTATCTCAGCCTTCTCATTAAACAATGCAGCCCTAATACAGGTCTTGAAGGTCCCTAGCTTCTTTCTAAACATACTCCTTATCACTGACCTTCCATCATTCTGCATTCCTTCCATTAAAGCCTCACCACAACACCTCCTCCTCCTTGAAGCTTTCTTGGGACTCTCTCCTCTCTAGGGTTTCAGCATATCTTATGAGGGGTAGTTTGATGATGTTTGACACCTTTTACTTTTAAACATGACCAGTAAACTTCCCATCTCAGCTTTCTTCCTACCACTTTCCATAAGGCTTCTGAAATTCAAATACTGAAAAAATAATTATACATATTTACTTCCAATTTCCCCAATGGGGTGGCTTTGAACCTTCCCATCAAGATGTGGCCTCCATCTTCCTTAATTATATACATTCTGCTTCATAGATCCCCACAAACATACAAGCTACATAAGAAAATTAATGGCCTAAAGGAGCCCTCCAAGGCAGGCCCATGGCCAATGCCTACCCTGCACGACAGTGCCTACCCTACTGCAGCATCTGAATATTGGCTGCTGCACACTCTGCCCCTGTAGTACCTGGCTCCTAGGCACACCAGCATCTGAAACTTGCCGTCCTTGCCGATGTTCCGGGGTGTGTTGTTGACTGCAGTGACAAAGCGGCAGAAGTTGCGGGCCCGTGTGTGCCAGTTTTCCTCTGGAACTACATCATTCTGCTCTAACGTCTCATAATAGGTTTGTGCTTTCTCTGTGAAGAGAGAAAAAGCTGTGACAATGGCTCCTCAAACTTGCCCTGCAGGCCAGGGGCCGTGGACTCTCCAAGCCAACACAAGCAACTTCAGGAGACCAAAGCAAGTATTCTGATGTCAGTAAGCATATGTGAAACTAATGTCTAGTTTTAGATTTTATTTATGTAGCCCTTGACATGAACATGGTCTTTTCCCCTGGTCTGAAGAGACAAAAAAGCTCTGAGGACTCTCTCCTGCATAAAAATTCTCCAGTGGGGACCACGCAGGGCTTGGGATCCAATACTCAACTGTCATTTTGGTTTTATAGGGATAGAGGGTAAGGACTTGGGGCTAAGCCTATTCTAGATGAGAGATGCTTAGAATCTCTTCTGTCAAGTTCTCAGGAGGTAAGGAGTCATACAAGTGAGCATGGGATGGTGCTCTCCCATCATTCCCTACAAGAGAACCGGGGCTAACAAACAGCAGGCCTAATTGAGGGCTGCCTGATTTGGCTTCTACAGCTAACCGACATGCTATGGGATGTAAAGACCTCTACATCAACATACTTCTCCTACTCTTCAACCCTAGACCAGCTCACCCAGGAAATCCCAAATGAAGACATTTTTGAAGAGCCGGGGTGATTTGAATCCATGCTGGAAAGCTTGTTCCAGTGCCGAAACGAGACCACACTCTCCACAGAGCAACAGTGTCAGGCTGCCACGCTAGGAAAGAAAACAGGATAAATGACAGGCAGATCTCAGCTGGGCATGGTAATATGTACCTATAATCCCAGCACTTGGGAAGTGGAGGCAGGAGACTGCCCCACCTTTTGAGAGAGCAGGATGGGCTACATACATAAGGGGTTCCGGGCTAGCTTGAGATATTCCACAAGACCTTGTTGATGACTCTGGACTAGCCAGAGCACATGGACACTGAAGAGTATAACAACATAACTGCGATATCAAGAGGACTCTCTCTTCCCCAGAAGGCTCTGGGCTAGAGTGCAGGAAGGCTACTTACCTCTTTCTCAGGTTTATGGAAGTGCTTCACAATGCCATTGACTGCCTCCCCAATGGACTCCTGGATCTGCCCAGTGTTCAGCTCTGAGAAAATCAAGTAGACAGCCATAAGTAATCTCAGAGTTACCAAGCAGGAGTCCTGTTTAATGTCCTGCTGGCCAGGACATATTTCCAAACTTTCCTCCTACTCACTGGGCTTATTGTTGGGCGAGATGGTCACAAGTCTCCGGATGACACTGGGGGACTGCTGCAGTGGCGGAGTCCGACAAGGCCTCTCATCCACCTCAGGTAGGGAAGTGAGCAACTCCCCAACAAGCACACGCTCCAGGCTTCCATCATCCATACCCTTCCCCAGCCATCGGCCACATGGAAACCTAGAGGTAAAACAATGGCCTGTGAGAGCTACTCATTCTTCCAGCATCCTCCCCTGCTACTCAGCAGCACCAGCAACAAAGCCAATCCATAGAGTCAGGTTACAAAACCAGACTAGGGGATCCTGGACTCTCTTTGTCCCAGAGTAAATTATCACTGGAATTGCCTGAGTAGCTTGCATGGCTTGGGACATGTGTCCATTAATGTCATACATGTCTACTCAGTTGGAAACCATCTGTATCTTTCTTTCTTTCTTTCTTTCTTTCTTTCTTTTTTCTTTTCTTTCTTTCTTTCTTTCTTTCTTTCTTTCTTTCTTTTTTTTGTTTTTTTTTTTTGTTTTTCGAGACAGGGTTTCTCTGTAGTCCTGACTGTCCTGGAACTCACTCTGTAGACCAGGCTGGCCTCAAACTCAGAAATCCTCCTGCCTCTGCCTCCCAAGTGCTGGGATTAAAGGCGTGTGCCACCACCTCCTGGCCATCTGTATCTTTCAATACACACGGCAGAGCCAAAGAAAAATCACCAGGACTATCCAACCTTAAGAGGCTTCTTGAGAAGCTCATACTGAATTTTGAAAGATAGCCCTAGGGGGTACACACTCAAGGTCACTCACTTGTAGGTATGTCCTGTGATCTCATTCCTGACCATCACATATTCCACAAGCCATTTGGCATATAGCCCAGAATTATCATGGCCAATCTGGACAGTGGTGAGCTTCCCCAGGTTCTGGCACTGAGGAATAAGAAAAAGAAGCCAGGTTAGAAAAGTAGAAGTAGCAATCCTTGGAGGCACAAATCTGACTGGCTGCCTGCCATCTGGCTCAGCATCTGTAGGAGCAGAGCTCACAGCTCTACCTACTGCAAGTTTTGGCAGACCAGCATTGTCTCCTAGATAGCTCATGGCTGAGAAAGAAGATGCTAGCCTTAGAGGAAGACCAGGGTCTGGGGTCAAAACACTCTAGGTTGGTCCTGCAACTTAACAAATACCTGTGTGTAACAGTTGGAAGAACTCTCAAGAATTCTCCAACAATCCACTCCATTCCCATGCATACCCACGCATACAAGTTCTGACATATAAACTCCTTCCAGCCAGTGACTATGTACAAGGTGCAGACTCTTCCCTCCAGGTCAACACTGGCCCTGACCTAACATTGTCTCAGAACAGTCCACTGTGCTGATACACAAGGTTGTGAAACAAGGCCTCCATAACGTCCTATAGAAAATTCTCACAGCAGTTGTTACAAACTTAGATCCCCACACAGTCATGGGTTGGGACCCCAGATATTACATACCTCAAAAGTCATCTCTAGCACATTCCTGGGAATCTGCAAGATCTGTGTTTCACCCAGTTCTCCTGATATACAGATCCATGGATTGGCAGTGAACATGGAGCCCCCCAGCTTCTTGCTTGGCACAATCAAAATGTGGTATGGAATCACTGTTTAGAGAAGTCACAGAGGTCAAGGTGGGGATTGGGAATCTCTCACATCTGATGGGAGGGACCTGAGGGCTCCAGGAACAACACTGGCTTGATCAAAGCTCCTGCTGTGCTATTGTCAGCAGATCCCCTGGCTGCTTTACATATCAGCCTTGCTCTAACTCTTCCCAGGGTTACCACCCAATAAAAAAACCAAGCATGGCCGGGCGGTGGTGGCGCACGCCTTTAATCCCAGCACTTGGGAGGCAGAGGCAGGCGGATTTCTGAGTTCGAGGCCAGCCTGGTCTACCGAGCGAGTTCCAGGACTGCCAGGACTACACAGAGAAACCCTGTCTCGAAAAAACCAAAAAAAAAAAAAATAAAAAAATAAAAAAACCAAGCCTATCTGCAGGCTCAGCTTTAAATGTTACCAACTCCTAACGGAATTCCATCTCAGGTGCTTT
The DNA here is from genome assembly GCA_021653895.1 of Mastomys natalensis. Lineage (NCBI taxonomy): Eukaryota > Metazoa > Chordata > Mammalia > Rodentia > Muridae > Mastomys > Mastomys natalensis. The sequence goes on from JAJTUV010001203.1 coordinate 385,529, forward strand.
GCAGTCTCTCACCTCTTGAACCAATAACACAACGACAATATTGATCTTAGCAGTCTACACAGCTGCTACCTCTCTTTTTCAGGGCACAGAAAGGAAAACAGTTTGCCCTAGGTTTTTTAATTCCAGTTCACTACTACTCCTACCAAGCTCACAGCCCTATTAACTGAGAAGGAAGATGGCACAAAGATGAGAGAAAAGTGTGAGCTGCTGTGGCAGTGAGTATCTGCTGTTGCTGCAGTAGGTGTCTGCTGCTGCTGCTGCTGCTGTGGGTGTCTGCTGCTATTGCTGTGGGTGTCTGCTGCTGCTGCTGCTGCTGTGGGTGTCTGCTGCTGCTGCTGTGGGTGTCTGCTGCTGCTACTGCTGCTGCTGTGAGTGTCTGCTGCTACTGCTGCTGCTGCTGCTGCTGCTGCTGCTGTGGGTGTCTGCTGCTGCTACTGCTGTGGGTGTCTGCTGCTGCTGCTGCTGTGGGTGTCTGCTGCTGCTACTGCTGTGGGTGTCTGCTGCTGCTGCTGCTGTGGGTGTCTGCTGCTGCTGCTGCTGCTGCTGCTGCTGTGGGTGTCTGCTGCTGCTGCTGCTGCTGCTGCTGCTGCTGTGGGTGTCTGCTGCTGCTGCGTGTGGGTGTCTGCTGCTGCTGCTGTGGGTGTCTGCTGAGGCAGTGGATGACTGGCCAGAGAACTAGCTAATGGAGCAAATTCAAAGGCTACCAAGTAAAGAAAGAATCTTAGCATCATAGAAAGATGAAGCTTAGAGTAAGAAGACCTTAGAGTATTTTGAACCTTCCCCCTCTAAAAATATGGAGAGTGAGGCCCACAGCTCTGCACACGGGAATTTAATGAGTTAGGGACAAGGCTGGCCTGGTCTAAAGGCCTACCGTCAAATGGCGTTCTTTCTTCTACTTCAGGAAGACACCTTTCTCTCTGGGGCTACTGTAAATCTGTAATGCTGAGACACTTCTCAGGCTAAAGGAGGACTGTCCAGAAGTATGCAGGGTGGATGGTAAACACAGCACCAGCACACTTTTATGTCCTCAGGCCCCATGAGCAGTTTGTGGGACAACACTGACTGACATCATTGCAAACAAAAGGATGAGGGAGGGCAGAAAGTTCCAAGAAAACAGCCATCGAGAAGGAGCTGTTTCTCCTTACTCCCCAATGGAAGCACAAGGCAAACAGACAATACAAAGGAGGTGTATACCAGTATGCAAGAGGCAGAGGCAAAGAGGACTACCATGAGTTTGGTTTGATGCCAGTCTTGGCTACACAGTGAGACTCTTTTTCAAAAATCAAGGATGGATAGATAGATAGATAGATAGATAGATAAATAAATAAATAAATAAATAAATAAATAAATAAATAAATAAATGGGAATAAAGTACAAAGGAGACAGCGAGCCTAGGGTAGTTCATGAGGCCTGGCTAGAACAGGCCATTGAGATTGGAGCAGAGCTACTCACGGATGGTTGTAAAGACGTTGGTGAAGCAGAAGTAGTCCACTGCATTGAAGGAGAGCAGGTGATAGAGGAACTGCTCCTTCTCATCATCACAGCGCAGGAAGGCATAACGCTTGTACAGCTTCCTGTCAGGCAGGAGGCAAGACATCAACACATCAATCCCCAGCCAAGAGGACAGGAAAAAAGCTGAAAGTGCTCACTTCCACAGTAGACAGGTTAGAGAAGCATGAGGCAGCAAGCTTCAAACTCCTTAGGATCTCTTCATGAAGGAGGAAAACTAGCCATTCTTTAATTCTTTGTGGCTGATGCTAGAGGTCTAAGCCACAGCAAGTCCAACAAAATCACATGCTCTATGTTGCTATATTGTCACAGAAGATAAGTCATGGAATCTCCTTTTCTGAACCAAAGACTAAACTGAAAAAACCATCAGAGATAACAGATACTCTCAAGCTTCTAGTTCCGCTATCATCTTAGTGTATGGCCACAAGTACAATTGGCAAGAGATCTGCAATAACCATTCATTACTAGGACACATTTCAGGCTTTCCAAAGGCCTGAGAGCTGAGTCAGAACCCTGCTTTTCAGAGGTGACATAGGGCAAGACCCTGCTCCTACCTCAGATCCATGTTAAGAGCAAGGGCCAAAATACCAAAAGCCAATTTCTTTGCCTACTTCTAGGTCCTCCATGGCTTAACAACAATGATATTTTCCATAAATAAAGGGGATACTGAGAGGACAATGTTCATGCCCTTGTCAAGAAACATCCACAGGGAAGAAGCAAGACAACATCCGAACTGTCTTACTACAATCACCAGTACCCAGGCTAGTTATAAAGCACCTTACCCACAGCCTGCCCTCAAACAGACTCTCCTAAGTGACAGAATAAATTGAATGAACACCAAAGTATACAACTAAATATGAGTTACTAGATAAAAGGCACTCTCTGGGAATTTAAGAACAATGAGCTTCAATAGTCCTGTCATGTTTTCTAGAGCAAGAGGGTCTAGAGGACAGTACAAACTCAGACAGATGTTCTAAATCACAGGAAAAAGGATGTGTGGAAACTAGAGTGGCTAGACTTGAGAGTCCAGAGATGATCAGGAAGCAATAGGGCTGGAAAGTTAGGCTAGAATGAAAAAATAAAGGGCCTATAGCCTTAGGGCAATTTTAGGAAACTTAGTGTGGTGGTAGGTTGGAAGGAGAATGATGACTGAAATACAGAAAAAAGAAAAAAAGGAAGAGCCAGAAAGGGCAGAACAATGGAGTCAAACCTGATTATTCTGGATGGTGGATGCTGGGGAAGATGTTAAGATGTTCAGAGAAAATAGTAGCAACATTTTGCAGAACTAAAAAGGAAGTTAACCACATGATGTAAAGCCTGATTTTTTTCTCTCCAAGCTACTCCTAAGGTCTGAATGGAAATAAATTCAGGACTGGAGCTCAGAAGAATGGTCAGAGCTTCAGAGGTGGGAGTCACCTGCTTAGAGGTGACGGAAGTCATGAGTGAGTGAGATCACCAAGTGAGGTAAAGCAAGACAGAGACAAAGAATGGTATGTACGCAGAGGCTGGAAGACTGTTGAGGTCAACATTCTGCAAAGAGCAGGGGAGAAAGAGAATAGGAGATAGGATGGTGAGATGGCTCAGTGAGTGAAAGGGCCTGTTGCCAAGTCTGAAGACCTAGTTCCACCCTGAGACTCACATGGTGAAAAAACAAGAGTTGTCCTCTGACCTACACACGCACACATGTGCACAATAAATATTTTCATTAAAAAAAAAAAAAAAGCAGAAGAGTATAGGGTAATTATAGCCATACAACATCACACAGCAGTTTCAAGGTAAGGGGAGCACCCTACAACACCATGGAGAGGCCAAAGAGATCTGAACTCACAACAAGGGAGCAAATTGTTGTTCCTCTAGAGTTTAAAGCTCAATGAATTTCAGGAATGACCCCCCCCCAACACACACACACACACACACACACACACCTTCTTCAGTCTCCAAGCTACCAACAGTGGTGAAATCTAGCTGAAAATGCCAGAAGTTAAGGAACAGTCTATCAATACTGATTCTTCCAAGGCTGTTCTGTCCTGTCTGGACAGCCAGGCACACATTTTACAGACACTGGTTGATTCCTTCTAGATACTACAACATGCTCACACTAGGAAAGGCACACAATTCAGCTTCTCAATGTAAGCAAACCTTAATGAAGCATAAACAATTACATAATGTAACATTTTCTAAGGTAAAGGAAGGCCCAACAAATGTGTGTTAAAGCAGATGCCTGCCTGGAGGACAATGGCCCTGGCATACAAGAAAACTCTGTTAAGAAAACGTCTCACTAGGTCCTAAAGGAACTGGCAGATGAGGAGAGGATGAGAATAGAGCATCCCAGTCAACAGGAGCAACTGAAGACATTTGAAAAGAAGGAACAGTATGAAATGGTTGAAACCCTCAGTAAACTAGGAGAAAGATGAGGACTCAAGACAGAGGGTGCTATCGGTAGGGCACAGTTTGAGTTAACTCCCTAAAAGATTCATGTGCTCCAAGTTTGGGCCCCAGTGTGCTAAAAGGTCAGATCTAAAGGAATCTAATTCGGTTAGGGAACATTGCTCTCACAGGTATTAATGTTGGTCTTATAGAGTGAGTTCTCATGAAAGCAGTAGGTTACTATAAACTGAGACCACTGCATGCACTGTCCCTCTGGCATTGGCCATTTCCTTTTCTATGCTGTGATATAACTAGGGAAGTGCTTGCCACAGGCCAAATAGATATGGCAGCCTGCTTCTGAACTTCCAGAATCTCATTTATTGTAAATATTTTCTTCGTTATAAAATACCCAACACAGGGTGGTCTGTTGTAGCAATGACACATGAACTAATACCGAAGGGTATGCTTGATGTAGTCTTTCCTCGATTCCTTTCCTCCAAAAGGCAATCTGTTGAAGCAAACCTCATTTTCTACTCACTGGATTAGTCACTGGGGTCAAGAATTGGATACTGAGTGAATTTTAAGCTAATGTCCTTTAATAGGACTACGGTTTTTTAAAAACACAAGATTAGGGCTGAAGAGTTACTGGGTAAATGGTACATTTGTCCAGTGTGTTTGAGGTTCTTAATCCCAAATCACACACACACACACACACACACACACACACACACACACACACACAAAAAAAAAAAAAAAAAAAAAGAGAGAAAAGAACAAAAAAGAAAAAAAAAAGAGCCAGATGTGCTGAAAAGACAGAGTTGAGTCATCTGAGAGACAGAGAAAGGAGGACAGCTCATTCTTGGGTTGGGACCATGGGAAGAGAGGCAGGCAAACAGGACTGCAGGTTCGTGGCTCTGGGAAGTGTAAGCCCCTGGTCACCTTTTCTGTCCTAATGGGAAGTATGGAGGGAAAGGTTCTAAGTGTGTTATCTGAAAGCTCAAGGAAAAAGGAAAGGAACTAACTGGCTGTTCTGGTTGGCCTTATTCTTAGAAGAGATAAGAGTAACTCAGATGTTCCCTTTAATTCTACAACCCTTTGTTTCTCAGGACAGAAAATAAACAGAACAAAGAAATGTCTCATGGCCAAAGGGTTCCAGGAAGAGAGCAGCTCCTGCTAGTTCTGAGCATGCAGACTGAAGGCAGGGGAAACAGAAAGCAGAAGTTTGAGTCTGTACATAAAGGGAGGTGCACACACTGTGAGTCTGTACATAGAGGGAGGTGCACACACCCTCTGCAGCTTAATATCTGGCTGTTACTGATAACCTCCCTTCCCACCCCCCCAATTTCTAGTCTACCTGACAATCCTGGAGCCTGGCCTTACTTGGTGAGCTCATGGTCTGAAAGAAGCTGCTTCAGGTGTCTGGAGAGTAATTTCTTCTCCATGGACAGTCGCACCCATGCTCTGGCCTTTCCCACATCAGTCTTGATTTCCCCAATATTCTGGATGTGCCTAAGGGAAGAAGTGTAGGGTGATGGGAAATGAACACAAAGGCCAGGGAGAACAGCCCATTCCACCTAGGTCTTCTCACTCTTTGTGAGTCTTTCTCACTCTTTGTGGCTTTGCCAGACACAATTCTCACAATCTGGGAAAAAGAACAGATAATACAAGTTTCAACAAGCTAGGCTAATCCCAAGCCCTGGTACTGTGAGATACACAGCTCTTTCTCCTGGTATGGTCTGCAAAATGCCAGGAAAACTACCTTTTTATAAATAGACAAAGACCGATAATGAAGACTCCTGGTTAGCTGAATAAGTTTAAACGCTTTAACAGCCATAAAAATCCTGTGGGCTAAGCATCACACCCAAGCAACAACTAAGACAAGCTTTAGTGGTTAATTTATAAATGAGCAGACGGACCTCATATCCTGAATTAGGGAGATCCTCAGGGGAGACATGACAGCACTGGCATCAGACTTTCTCCGTTCTGAATCAAGAAGTATTCCTGCAACAACAAAGATGATCATCTCCAAAAAGACCTGAGTATCCAAACAGCTAACAACTCTCTTACATGTCAAATCACAAATTCCTACAATAAACAATTGGCTCCATCATTAATACCTTAAACAGCCATTTCACAAATATTGTTAGGTTTCCAACAGAAATCAGATTTTATACTTTTGCATATTATTTACTTCTTGAATAATCTGTAAGATGAGCCAATGAAGGTATCACAGTCTACATTGAACAGAGGGAGATATGGCAGAGTTGACTCCTGGCTCCCAGTTCATTATGAGCACATATGTCATGACCAGGGGAACAATACTTCACATGAAGCTACTGCTCACTCCCAAGTCTGTCTTCAAGAGAGCTATGAGAATGTTCCAGAATGAACCTATTCCAGAATGCTTAGATCCTTTGAGAAAGGAACAACACCTCTGATCTGGTACCAGGTGCCATATTTAAAGCTTGGTATTTTCATCAGTAAGCTGTTGAAAATACTTTGCTGTAGCTTGTCCCTTGGCAGTAATTGCCATAACCTTCCTGAGAAATTCTGGGATCCACACACCCTCAAAGCACACTCACAGGCTCCTTCAGGAAGGCCTTCCTGATCTTTTCAAAGTTATGCTACTTGAGGGACAACTGGTTCAAGGGCATGGAGTTCATAATCCAACTAAAATACAAAGGAGGAAATTTTTCAAAATTCCATTCGAACTTACCTTTACCTTTAACAATAGCTGACTGGAGTAGTGCATGCCTTTAATCCCAGCACTTGGGAGGCAGAGGCAGGTAGATCTCTGTGATTTGAGGATAACCTAATCTACAAAGCTAGTTCCAGGACAGCCAGAGCACACAGAGGAACCCCGGCTCGAAAAACCAAAACCAAAACTAAAATCAAAAGAAAAGAAAAAAATAGCCAATTGAGTGTGTTGGCGATGTCTTTAGTCCCAGCACTGGGGAAGCAGAGGCATCTGGATCTCAGTGAGTTCAAAGCCACCTGGTCTATAGAGCTAGTTCTAAAACAGCCAGAGTTACACAGTGAGACCTTGTCTTTAAAAGGAAGGAAGGAAGGAAGGAAGGAAGGAAGGAAGAGGAAAGGAAGGAGGAAGGCAGAAGGAACAGCCAAGGAAAAGGCGTAGAAGCAGACAGTGCATGTAGCACATACAGGAAGAAAGACTTGACAACAGCATGAGGGACCCTAGATGAGTAGACAGGAAGTCTGCTTCTAATGCAGGCATTTTCATTATGCCTTTTCTTTTTCATTAACTTACTGAATGATCTTACAACAATCTCATTCCTTTTGAGATTTCATTTTTTTTTTCCCTCATAAAGAAGAGAGGGCTGGAGAAATGGCTCAACAGTTAAGAGTACTGACTACTCTTCCAGAGGTCCTGAGTTCAATTCCCAGCAACCACATGGTGGCTCACAACCATCTGTAATGGGATCTGATGCCCTCTTCTGGTGTGTCTGAAGATAGCTACAATGTACTCGTATACACAATCAATCAATCAATCAATCAATCAATAAATTGAAGAGGATGAACCACATTGTCCCTGGAGTCCCTACAAACTCCAGGTTTATATTTTTGTTTTTGCTTCTGTTTTGTTTTGGGGGGTGGGGATGGAGGTGGGGGTTATCTAGAGAGAAGGCTAAGCTGTTAAGAGCACTGGTTGCTCTTCTAGAGGACCAGAGGTTTAATTCCCAGCACACACATGGTGGATCACAACTGGTTAGAACTCCAGATCCAAGAACCTATGCCCTCTTCTGGCCTCTATGTCCATGTCAGAGAAATTTTAAAAAAAGGAGGAGGAGCAGCAGCAGCAGCTTCTAGCAAATACCAGGACCATAGTAAAATCCAGTTTCACTTTCTGTTTTTATTTTTACAGTCCTTTTTTGAAGCCAAATTAGGTTGTTTACTTTTACTGATCAAAAGGGTTCAGAAACAGATAACAAGAACATCACTGTGGTATGGGTAAGCTGTTTCAGCAAGCTGGGTGTATGGGTGTATGGGTGTGTGTGTGTGTGTGTTGTGCGCGCGCGCCGCGCGCGCGCGTGCGTGCACATGTGCGTGCGTGTGCGTCTGAATGCCCATGGAGACCAGAAGCTGGATCCTCTGGAGCTTGAGATTCACATGGCTGTGATCTACCCAACATGAAGCTACGAACAGAACTCTGGTCCTCTGGAAGAACAATGAGCACTTTTTTTAATAAAAAGATTTTATTTTTCTTTCATGTCTACTAAGCGCCTTGCCTGGATATATGTATACTACATTTGTGCCTGGCAAATAGAGTGTGTAGGGTTCCCCGGAACTGGAGCAATAAATGCTGTGAGCTACCATGTGGGTGCTGGGAACCCAACCCAGGTCCTCTGGAAGAGTAGCAAGTGCTCTGAACCACTGAGCTGTCTATCTCCAACCCCACAACAAACACTCTTAGCTACTGAGCTGAGATCTCTCCAGCCCAGTGGCTTTATTTTTTAAAACAGAAAACATTCTAAGTAAAACTTTACTGGCCAGACAGAGGAATCGTAATGATCACTGTAGGGAAGGGGCAGGAGAGTGAGCTGAGACAGTCTATACAAGTGCACAAACCACCTTACCTGAAGTACTGAGGCTTCCTGATGTGAGTTTTCTCTGCCGGTTTTCCTGATAATGTAACAGATGAGACCACAAAGCTGATTTCCCCTGGAAGCAATGGGAGGGAGAAACAACTATTAATGATGTTCAACATGCAAAGAACAATTTTTATTTTTTTGCTAAAAATACTAGCAAAACCCAATTTTTACTAAAAATGATGTTTCAATTCCTCCTAACACACAATATGTACATACATACATTCTCTACTAAAAACAAAACCCAGGAGAGACAGAAGGAAGATAACAAAAGCCAAAATGATTCCCAACTAGCATACAAAGAAGAGTGTGTTCAAAAGGATGTGATAAGCCATGAATAAGAAAGTAAAAGACAACCTCTAAATGCTCTGCTGGAGAAGGTCAGCTCTTGCCACACACCCCTAGCGCGCACGTACAGACAAACATACACAAACACACACCCCTAGCCTAACAAGAGTCTGTGTAACAGTGTCTAAATCCCCTATTATATTTAAAGGTATCTTCATCTTGCCCTTAGTTGCAGGCTGGGATAAATAAACCAACCTGGCTTCAAATTCACAGAGATGCCCTGCCGCCCCTGCCCTGCCCCTGCCCCTGCCCTGCCTGCCCCCCCTGCCCCGCCCTGCCCCTGCCCTGCCCTGCCCCCTAAATGTTGAGATTAAATTATGTCACCATGCCCAGTTCCAATCTTGTTTTTTAAGACAGAATCTCTTACTGGCCTGTAGTTCATCAAGTACCTGCTGTCCAGTGAGCCCTAGGGATCTAGCGGTCTCCTCCTCCACCACAGTGGGATTATAAACACTCACCACCATTAGCTTTCATTATGTGAGTTCTGGAGACAGGACTCAGGTCCTCATGCTTGTACAACATGCATTTTACCAATTGAGCTATCTCCCCAGCCCCTGTAACTATCACAGATGACAAATATTTCATATTCATGATTATGTTCCTATATGGTTGATAAAAATCCAATATGCACTATGTTAGTAACATAAATTATAAATAATCTTACAAAGTGAGTGTTATATTTAATGAAAATAATGATAGATGCTATCATATCTCAGTGTTTGCTAATAATAAAGCATTATGTTAAATCTCTAAAATATAGTAATTTAGTGCTGGGGATATGGCTCAGTTGGTAGAGTGCTTGCCTAGCAGGCACCAAGGGTAACAGTCCATGCCAATAATTTCAACACTCCAGAGGTGACGGCAGAAAGATCAGAGAGTTAAGGACAGCAACAGCAATAGCTACACAGAGAGACCCTGTCTCAAAAAGAAAATAAAAATAAAGGACACCTGAGGTCTCCACATGCATGTGCACACATGAGTCATGACATCTCCAAGGAGGATTATAAAGGAAACTAGTTTGTGGGTGACCAACTGAGCTGCCATTAAGGGTCCGATTGCTCCCTTAACTCAGACTCACAGATGTTATTTGAACTTGTGCCTCGGCAAAAGGAAAACTAGCTATGTGTCTGCAGTTACAACTTTGGCTTTCCAGATGCCAGGGTTCTAGTGTACTGACTTAGAGTTTATCTCATCCTCACAGTTGTATACAGCCTACCTTCTTGTAGAGTGGAGCTCTATCTTCAGTGGTAAATCAACATAGTAATGAGTTATACAGCGAGCTCAAGGCCATTCTACTCAAGATAGCTTAGTGGGTAAAGGAGCTTGTCACTGGAGTTCAAGCCTTGTGTTCCAAACAACAGAAACAGAGAAAGAGTCCTGAAAGTTGTTTACTGACCTTCTTCCCCTACCCTTCTCTCTCTCACACACACACAAAATAAATTAATAAAAAAAAATTTTTTAAGTAGGGCCAGGTGTAGTTGTGCATGTCTTTAATGCCAGCACTCTTAGACAGAGGCAGTTGGATCTCTGAGATTAAAGCCAGCCTGCTCTACAGAGCTCAGAGTTCCAGGATAGCCAGGGCTGTCTTGGGAAACCCTGTCTCAAACAAACAAAAACAAAAAAGAAAAAACAACAATAACAAAAAAAGAAAATTAGATCCAATGGTAGAGTGTCTGCTTAGCATAACAAAACCCTGGATTTGATTTCTAGCACTGCAATAACCAGGAGTGGTATATGTCTGTAATAGTATTTAGAAGGTGGAGGCAGGAGGACCAGGAGTTCAAGGTCACCCTTGAATACATATGGAGTACAAGGCAGCCTGGGCTATATGAGACCTTGCTTCAGAACAAGTACATGAAAATAAAAGACAATGGCTATTGACTACCACTGAAAAGCATGTCACTGGAACAAGGAGATCCTTCAAGTTTTATGTGGCAAGGACCAAACACTCGGCTTCTCTCAGATCTTCAAGATGACCAGTGAGAGCATCATTTCTATTAGGACTGTAAGTTAGCGATGGCTAGGTACCTCCTCAACTCAGCCTCTCTGCTCTACCTCCAAACACGGGCCAACAGTAGAGGGCTCATCAAGCTGATTTGAAAACTACTCCCAAGAAAGATGCCATTTTGTTTGTTTGATCTTGTTTTTCAAGACAGGGGCTCTCTGTATAGCCCTAGCTGTCCTAGAACTCTCTCTGTAGACCAGGCTGATCTTGAACTCACAGACCCACCTGTTTCTTGCCTCAGTGCTGGGACTAAAGGTGTGAGCCACCACCTCCTGGCAAAAGGTGCCACTTTTAAAGGTTTAAAAAACATAGCTGTATAAACCTTATTTATTTATAAGAAAAAAAAAAAAAGCTGAACTCACATTTGTTTAACTGTTGATATCCTATACCGCATATCAGATATTTACATTATAATTCATAATAGTAGGAAAATTATGGTTATGAAGTAGTAAAGAAAAAAATTTATAGTTGAGGGTCACTAAAACATGAAGAACTGTATAAAGGGTCACAGCATGAGGAAGGTTGAGAACCACTGGTATGGGGAGAGTAGTAGTGAAACCAGAGGCTAGACCCATTACCTGTTTCACTTGTAGCCCATGGCTCCAGATTCTTTCCAGAAGGTCACAGAGGCTGGCAATCAAAGTGTTCTCTTCCACACCGGTGATGTTCACCTCCCCATGCCCCAGCTCCACTGCCTCTCGACCCATCTTCTCTACCAGCATCCTCTTGGTCTAGAAATGAGTAAGTAGGATAGATCACCACAGTGAGTAGAACCACACACTACTGCAGAGAGCTGTGGAAGCCTGCACCCACACATGCTGGGCTAAGAAGGATGAAATGAAGAAGCCCAGGGACAGTGTATAGTCATGTGGGTCAGGTTATACGGAACACACCTTTCAAAGTTCAGTTAAGGAGGCTAAAACACAGCTAAATAGCAAGTGATCCTAGCAAGGGATTTCATTACTCTGGATTCAAACCTTTGCCTTTATGAGATGAAAAGAGTTGAATAAAATCCTTTGCTCATGTCTACTTCGGCTATTCCCCAACTCTCATGGCTTAAATAAATGTACTGGACAAACCTTCAAGCACATAGAACCTAGAAATGAATCTAAAATAACTCTCAAGGAGACAGAAGTTACTGAGAATAATTTCAAGTGAAAATCTGCAAATGCTTATTATAAATATGTAACAACATCAATGTCAAGATGACTGAAGAGCATGAAATCTTTCAAGAAATGTATCAACAATGTTTTAATGGCAGGAAAGTAACATTATAGGGGAAAATCACAAGGGACTTAGAAGAACTCTCAGTTTAAAAAATAAATTAAACTAGGGGGCTGGATTAAAACAGCTTAGGGTTAAAACCCTGTACTGCTCCTGTAAAGAGGGCTTGAGCTCAGACCTAGAATCTACACTGGGCAGTTCACAATAGCCTGTAACTCAAGCTCTGGGAGACCTGACACCCTCTCTGACCTCTTGCCTCTCTGGCCCTCTACTTACAAGGCAAGCAAACACAATCAGAGATACACACACACATTTAAAAAACAAAATCTCAAAAGACTCAGGTTTGATTCCACCACCCATATGGAGGCTCACCACTTCCTTAGGCACCAGGCATACATGTGGTGCACAGATTAAATGCAGAGTACTCATACATACTAAATAAAATAAACCTTAAAATATCAATAAATAATAAAATCTTGAAATTGAACAAATCTGAAATTTAAAATATCAATTCTGATAGAATAAGAATAATTATTAATAGAACATATAATAGAATAATTCTATCAATTCTGATAGAATTCTGGGGGTGGGGAGGCATGCAAGGGTGTGTGAGTGCCGTGATACATATGTAGAATCAGTTGGCTTGGCAGCCAGGCCCTTTACCTGAAGGACAAGCCTGACTCCACTTTAAGATTAAAACCTATCTTGTTAAAAGGTCAAAATAACTTCATTCCTGTCTTCTATAGAACTTGGTTTTGACCATGTCTTGAGCCATTTTCTGGAATTTGATATGTTCCACACCTCCACTCTGCTGAGATGAGCTGCTCTGGCAAATAATTCTGAAAGGTCCTACCAAGTTTCTATGTAACCAAAAACTCTTGAAACCCACCTCTAGCCTTGGAGTTTGGGGAGCTAATATAAACCCCATCCTTCCCTGTGTTCAATGCTATTTTCTTGAACCCCACTTTGGGGAGATAGTCCTTTCTTACAGAAAATAAGTTTGCTTAATTTGAACAAAGAATCCCACCCCACCCCACTGCTCAAAAAATAACAGTCTAGACAGAAGACCACCAAAGAGAACTCTAAACAATTGTGATAAGGATGCTGAGGTGTAGATACACAATTGAAGGCTTCTGGTGGGGATGTGGCTAGAGAAGGACTGTTTTCTTTAAGGGCCAGTTACTGGGAGTTTGACCATACTCAAGTGAGTGTATGGGCAACATAAATTCTCCTCCTCCTCCTCTTCTTACTCCTCTTCTTCCTCCTCTTCTTCTTACTCCTCCCCCCTCTTCTTCCTGTTCCTCCTCTTTCCTCCTGCTCCTTCTTCTCTTGCTTTTTGGGGGCGAAGTGACAAGGATAAGAAGGCAGACCACGTTCTGCCTGGGATGCTCCTACTCCAACGGGCCAGTCATGGCCATGCTCTCAGGGTCCATTTCCCCATGGCATTTTCTTCCTTCTCCCTCTCCCTCTCCCTCTCCTGTGGTCCCAGCTCACTCAAGCTTCTTAAAGTACAAGTTTCTACTAATTTCATTCATAACTCTCAGGATGCAGCAGAGAACAAATCAGCTGAGTTGTCCTAATAATTATGAGACTCTGACTTGGATGAAAAGTTTTTATTAGAAATTACATTTAAAACTTAAATATTAAAAATTAGTCTTTCTAACCAGGCAGTGGTGGCATACTGAGTTCAATGCCAAGCCTGTCTACAAAGCATCAATGCTTTCCTGCATGTGTGTCTGTGTGAGGGAATCAGATTCCTTAGAACTAGAGTTATAGACAGTTGTGAGCTGCCATCTGGGTGCTGGGAATAGAACCTGGGTCCTCTGGAAGAACATCCAGTGCTCTGAACCACTGAGCCATCTCTTTAGCCCCCCACAAACTGCTATTACTAGATATGGAAAGCAATTACTGTTAGATTATAACAGAGAAGCAAAAATATTTCCACATATGCAAAACACTTTGTAATTATTAAGGCAACAAGCTTTTAAGGTTAGTATTATCCCATTATCTAAGGAGTGGGGCAGTTAGATGGCATGTCAAACCGATGATCTAAGCTCCATCATCAGAACCCACATGAAGATGGAAGAAGAGAACTGACTTACAAAGTTCGTCCTGGCCTCCCTCTCCCAATCCCCACTCCCACATTTTTTAACTAAAATAAGGAGTGGTCAGAGCCAAGTAACGATCTCCTTTCTGCTGCCAAGGGAAACCAGCAGCACTGAGTACCCACAACTCACCTTGTTCCGGCATTCCTTCAGCAGGCCTTCTACAAACTTCCAGTTGGTCTGGGCAATGACTGATGGAGAGAGGTTGGACAGTTTGGGCTGACGGATGGTACTTCCCAGATTCCTGGCTTCCTGGATGTACTTCTACAATAAACAGAAAAAGGAAAGACCTTCCATGTCCATGGACAGAGGCCACAGCAACCATACTGGTGGGCTCCTAAGGAGGACCCTTGAACCCCATGCTTCTTTGCTTGCCCATGCCTGGGCTCAAATATACATGAGAACAGAAAATTTAAGAGAAATTTGTGTACAAAAAGGGAAAATCAAAATAATACAATTTCTGTTTTTATTGACATGAATATAATAAACTTTGATTTAAAGATACAAAGGCATTTATTTATACAGACATGCGCATATGACACACACAAATACACTAGCAATCATAGCCAAATTTTTGAATTATAATTTGATGTTTAACACTTAAGAACCTGCAGTGGAGTTACAAATGGCAATACGTAAACAAACAAACTGATATCACAATGATTTGAGTACATTTCCTGTTTTATGTTGGGCTGTATTCGTAAATTTCCTAGAGCACATGCACCAGGAATGTACAGGTTAGACATGCCTGCTACCTTTTATAAGAACTGCCTTAGTTGTCATGTCTCTTCAGCACAACAGAACAGTAACTAGGACACCATCCCCCTCCTTATCCACATAAGGGAAAAAAACAGCTAAGTCCACTTTCTCCATTCTTTTCTAATGTTGCCATAAAACCCTGACAGAAGCAACTTAAGGCAGATTAAGGTAGAAAGGGTTTACGTGCTCACAGCTGCACGTTACAGTTTATCTATCAGGGAGCACAGCAGCAGGCATTGGGGAGATGATCAGCAATCAGCAGAGCAAGGGTGCAGCATGCTGGTCCTCAGTTTGCTTTCTCTACTCTTTTTTTTTTTTTTTTTGGTTTTTCGAGACAGGGTTTCTCTGTGTAGCCCTGGCTGTCCTGGAACTCACTCTGTAGACCAGGCTGGCCTCGAACTCAGAAATCGCCTGCCTCTGCCTCCCAAGTGCTGGGATTAAAGGTGTGCGCCACCACCGCCCGGCAGCTTTCTCTACTCTTATACAGTACAGCATCAACTGTCCAGGGAATGGTGCCACCACGACCAAGAGAATCTTCCCAAGTCATTTAAGGTAGTCAAGACAGTCCTCCCCACCCCACCCCGACATGTTCACAAGCCAACCTAATCTAGGCACCCCACCCACTAGGACTCCTCCCAGGTGATTCTGGATTGTATCAAGTTGGCATTGAAAACTAAATATCACAGAGATACAGAGAATTTCAGGAAAAAGTTCTCTGTCCTCAGAGTCAGAATCACAGCACTGACCCCAGCCCACTTTCCTCCTTTCTGTTTTAACAAAATTAGTTCCTTTCCTACTACACCACAAACAAAAAAGCCCCAATTTTAAAGGCATTTATTTCTCCAAGTTTCAGACTGGCATCTTCTGAAATTCCTATCAATCTGGCTAGCTGTCATGAAAAAACACTATGCTCTCTAGAACAACACTTGAATTCTTCTCTACAGGGACAACTAACTAAACTCTAAGAAAAGGACAGACAAGCCGGGCGTGGTGGGTGGTGGCACACGCCTTTAATCCCAGCACTTGAGATGCAGAGGCAGGCGGATTTCTGAGTTCGAGGCCAGCTGGTCACAGAATGAGTTCCAGGACAGCCAGAGCTACACAGAGAAACCCTGTCTCGAAAAACCAAAAAAAAAAAAAAAAAAAAAGACAGACAACAGACAGAGAGTGCAGCATGACAGAGGAGGGCTCCTTGTCATTGTCTTACCTCTCTCTGGTCATTGTCTAAGCGCAGGTGTTCTGTGTGCTGCTTCTGTCGGTCTTTCCGCCTCCACTGGGCAGGAGCATTCCTTTTTGTCCACCTGATAATATCAAAAGAGACCATTAAGAATATTCACTACTCTGTGAGTTCTAAGCCAACCTGGTATACACAGTGAAAGAGACCCTATCTCAGAAAAAAAAAAGACAGCCATTAATTCTAGCACTGAAGAGGCAAAGGCAGGCAGATTTCTGAATTCAAGGCCAGGCTGAGTTCCAGAATAGCCAGGACTACACAGAGAAACCATGTCTTGAGATTAAAAAAAAGAAAGAAAGAAAAAGAAAAAAAAATTCACTAAGGCCATCTAACAAGAAAAAACTCCAATGTCTAGGCAGCTAATGGTGAGCACAGAAAGCCACAGAGGCAATGCAAAGTCTGTGGGGATGAGCAGCTAAAAAAGTAAGTGACTGAACAAAAGAGAGAAGGCCTCCAAGGAGTAAGTCGTTCATTTGTCTTGAAATATCTACCAAAACTTCACATGCAGACACAAAGCTGTCTAGGAAGGAACCATCCATCCAAGTTGTCCACCTTCAGTCAGGTCCCAGTGATTTCCAACACCAGCTTTTAAGGACATAAAGCTAGACAGCTGTCTGTTAGATGGGGTTCAGATAGGATAGGAGGTCATTTTAACCCATCTGCTGCCTGGTTGCTTGCAAGTCCTAGGAATATCCAATTTGTACAGTGGAGACAAAAGCTGACAAGACACCCTAACACCCACATAGTTTAGGTCTTTACTTGTTTTTTAAATTCTTGAAATACTGAGGTGGCTCAGTGGTTATGAGCACCAACCTTTCTTCCAGAGGACCTATGTTCAATTCTAGTACTCACATGGTGGCTTACAACCATCTGTAATTCCAGCTCAAGGAAATCTATGCCCTCTTCTGGCTTCCAGGCATACAAGTGGTGCACAGACGTGGATGCAGGCAAAACACTCATACACATAAAATAATAAAATACTAAGAAAAAAAAAACCTGAGGTCTTTTGTGTATACCAACACTAGCTTAGACTCTGGATGTCAGTGGCTACTGTGCTTGATGACCAGGTTGGGGAATCTCTAGGGTTTACTTACTTGTTGCTGGCTGGCCCAGTGCAAAGTACATCAGACTGTAGCTTAGGGAAAAAGCCAGGTTCATATTTTCCTTGTCCAATTTTCATGTCAAGAAGATGTGGGTGAACTGCAGTGTGGTCAATTTTTGCCAGACGTAGCTCAATTGCTTTTTCTGAGTGAGATTTTTAAAAAATTCAAGTCAACCCTTTTCTTTTTTTAAAACATAAGTACCCTTTCACTTCTAGCCAAGATAGAGTAAAAAGATTGATTTTTACCCTCCTGCCTGAAATATACACTAACAGGAAAACAAACCTGTCCATTGGGCAATGAAGGACAGGAGTCCCTAAGAACTAGAAATAGATGAAGTAATTCTTACAAATGTCTCAGCTAACTGCCCTGGGGCACACGAGGAGAAGTCTAGACAGAGTCCTGAGCAGTCCCAAAGACTGGGGATACAAGGTCAGTGGCAAGAAGACTGCTCTAGTGCATCTGCAGTGAGATCTCTGGTGCTCTAGAACAAAGTGCACAGCTGCTACAGGTGACACTATGACACCTCTTCTTCTGAAAAAGCCTGTAAAGTGAGGACTGGTTAGCTCTTCATTCCATAGCTTAAACCCTATATTCCAATAGACTCATGGCACTACATCTTCTGATAACAGGCAAGAGTAACTCAAATCACGCTACAGAGTCAATACGTGGATTACAGAGGGACTGAGAACTGACTGCCTCACTCTTATGGCAGAAAGGTAATACACTTGTAATACAAGTGTAATACACTTGAAGGGGAATGAAAAGGAAGGGAAATCCTAATTTTAAAAATGATTTTGAGAGGCAGGAGTTTAAGGCCAGCCTGCCTTAAATAGCAGTTCTAGGCCAGTCAAGTGAGACTTTTGCCTCAAAAACAAACAAAAATGATTTCTAGATCAAAAGAAAATAACAAACAAGAAAATAAGGAAGAAAGCAAAGTATGGCGATGCACACCATCAGTCTCTGTGATGAGGCAGAGGCAGGTGGAGCTCTACAAGTTGAGGCCAGCCTGGTCTATATAGTGAATTCCAGGATAGCTAGGGTTATAGAAACCCTGTCTTTACATACATACATACATACATACATACATACATACATACATACATACATAAAATAATAAGGAAAAACACTGCAGGCCACATGATAACATACTCAAAGGCAAAACATGAGAAAAGAAGCATACATGTTGAGGGAAAGGGACATGTTATTAATGAGGTCCCAGAGGCCAAGGAGGCCTTACCTGCTTCATCCACGGTGGTACACTTCTGGTACATGGATGTCCTAAGAGTAGGTGTTCGAACATTTAACAGTCTGATCTTGTCTACCCTTGAGTCAAAGACCCGGAGGACAGGGTCTTTATCATCGTCATCATGACACATGATCTTGTTGTCAATAAAAGATGCAAACATCTGGGTCTCTAGGAATCTTGAGAGGAAGGGCAGGTAGGGTTCAGGCTGATCTGACAGGAAGGATGCCTAGGGGAACCAAACAGAAGTAGTCAACAACAGAGAAGAGAATAGAGCAGCCCTGACCATCACAAGCAACACCCCAAGGGCTGAAGTGGGACAAATCTCTGAAGCATCCTACATCTTTATGAAAAGCCAACTACAACCATACTCCCCTTTGTTAACTCTCATAAAAGTTCAATTTCCGGATAATCCGACACAGCCAGCCCAGACATTCAACTACACATACACCTCTGCCTAGAGAAAGAGTCCTTTCCAGGATCACAAAGCAAAACAAAATCAAAACAAGGGGAGGGAGCACTGGCTAGACGTGAATCACCTAACTGTAATCATCTGCATGCCTGCCTCTACTTGACTTTTCTAGTGATGTCATATGTAGTCACTTCTTCAAGCTGCAAGGTACTCTCATGTGCACCTCCCCACAGGGTCTCACTCACTTTATCAAAGTTCTGCATCTGCTCCCTGTTGGTGAACCAGGACTCCTTATCCTGGCTGGGCTGGATGACAAACACTTCATAATCTGCAAACATCTGAGTAAAGCGATTGGCAAAAACTTCCCGGATCTGAATATTTAGCTGGTAAATCCTGAGTTCTTCTTCATCACACTGAACTTTGAAATCTTTATTGCTACTAGGATCCTCACGAACTTCCAGCTTAAAAAAAAAAAAAGGAGGGGGGCAGGTAAGGATATGAACAATTATACTTTTACGCCAAGAAATACAATTCATCTGATTTTTCTCTATTGATCTTAGCAACAAATGTTGAGAAGGTGAAAACTAAAGTAAAAATGGGAAGAAATATAAAAGGAGGGAGTCTAGAAGCTAAAGGGATGTAGCTTAGCAGTTGAAACTTGCCTGCAACCAGGTAGGAAGCAAAGGGAAGGGGGTGGCGGGGGGGGGGGGGTGAGAGGAGAGATTCTGAGGTGGAGAAAGAGGAGGTCAATCTGAAGGTATCCAACACAAGCTAAGTGGAGATGCAGTCATTGTAAATTGAGTGTAATCCAGCCAAGAAACAAAAGGAGCAAACCCTCCCCAGCAAGGAGAGAGAGGCCTGTGCCAAGCTCTGGCTCTCACCTGCTCAGGATGTTACCTTTCTTTGGGGGGAGAGGGAGGAATTATTTTTATTTCCTTTCAAGTATTGCTCTTTTTAAAAAAGAGATACATTTTTAATCTTTCTAAATATTTCTCTGTTCAATTGGTATAACTTTTTTTTCATCTGCCATACTTTACAAAATAAAATGATATAGCTGACCCTAAAAAAGGAAGTTCAACAAATCATTACAACACCTAACATGCATATGTCTCTAACCAAAGTTGTTTAGCAATGAGAATGGGGAAGGTAAAGACATGAGCAAACAAGCACACAAAGCTTGATATCATCAAAATCGGAAACTGGAAAACCAGGTGTATCCCTGGAGAGAGCTCAGCATCACAGGATCCAGTTTAAGCTGCAGCTGAACTCTGACTAGGCTTTGAATCTTGGGTGAAAATGCTTAAAGGTCTGGCTGTTATGAAATCACAGGACAATGGATATGAAAGGTCACAATTCTTCCCAATCACTGCAGAATTTCACACAGAACAGCAACAGGCTCTCCCTGACCTGCACAAGAAGCCACCCTGACTGTTAGATCAAGTAACAATTGCTAGAATAGCTGCTTGTACTCAGTCTCCCATAGGGTGCATTCCTTCACGGCTCACAAATATGCACTGTCAGTTGGGTGATGGTGACACTCACCTCTAATCCCAGCACCTGGGAGGCAGAGGCAAGTGAATCTCTTAAGTTCAAGACCAGTCTGGTCTACACAGAGAAACCCTGTCTAGAAAAACTTAAAAAAACAAACAAACAAACAAAAACAGTGTACTGTCCTGACCTGGGTCCTTTCTCATCCTAAGTCTAGCTTCCCCAGGACAGCATTCAAACACAGATCCAATCTGCACAAACTTATATTCAGCATCTTACTTTTTCCAAACTCACTCCAGTCCTCTTGACCAATGCTTGCAACCGTGCAATAGTTTCATTTTCCTTGAGGAGCTCGTAGGAATGCAAAGGGGAGCCGGCAATGTTCCCATTCCTCTTGTCAGACACAAGCTCGGAGGCTCGGAGCCTCTTCAGCTTTGAGGCGCTTTCACTGCAATGGAGGTTACCTTCAGGGGGAACACCAAAGGCCATGAGGATCTCAGAGACCTCCTGGACAAACTCCAGTTTGTTGGGAAATTGAGGCAAGTCCTCTGGCAACTCAATGAAGTGGTTGTCAACATCCAAAAGCAGAGGTTAGCCTGAAAATCAAAACAGGAGGTGAGCCGGGCAGTGGTGGCGCATGCCTTTAATCCCAGCACTTGGGAGGCAGAGACAGGTGGATTTCTGAGTTCGAGGCCAGCCTGGTCTACAGAGTGAGTTCCAGGACAGCCAGGGCTCTACAGAGAAACCTGTCTTGAAACCCCCACCCCACCCCACACCCCCAAAAAAAAAAAAAAAAACAGGAGGTGAGAACAAATGGAGCCCCAAGAAGAGAAGTTTTAGAAAGGACAATGGGTAATGAAATGACAAATGTGAGGTGCAGTGTGTAAAGATGGAGATAATGAGACTGTCCTCTACCCCAGCTCCCTCTAAAATAAAACCTTTCCTCAGAGGTAAAATGCTGGGAAATAGCTAAAAGTAGTTGTGAAACCATGTCCAAAGCTTCAAAACTCAATGGACTCCAGTCAGTGACAAATGTCAAAGTCTGGCCCAGTGCTGAGAACTTGTGGTCATTCATTTCTAGGCTTCACTCCTAATTTTCAAGATTTGATTGTTACAGTTCTTCCTTCTTCATGATGAGAGATACAGTCAGCTCTCACACAGTGCTAAATGGCTGGACTTGCCACCATCTAGTCTGGTTTACAGATGAAACTGACTAAAGACAATATGCATGGCATGCACATGGCATCTCCCGACTGTCTGTAACTCAAGATCCAGCAGGCCCATTGTCCTCTTCTGGCCTCCATGGACACCAGGCACAAAGACATACATATATATGTAGGTAAAACCATATTTATTCACTTAAAAACCTGATACAGGCTAAGCACATACCTATGATCACTACTTGGTAGCACTGGGATTGAACTCAGCTTGACACCAGTCATACATTAAAACTGCTCACTATCACCTCAGATGATATTCAGGTCTTGCTTGATCAATTTAATACTTTAAAAATCCTTGTTCTTATTCATTTTCTTGCACTATAAACTAGAAGAGCTTTTACATGCTTATCTTACTAATCTGTCCTTACAAGACATGTAGCATTGCTTTCATTCCAACAGATTACTAAAGGGTTAAGAATATTGTTTTTCCCATTTATATAAAAACCTGTTATCAAGTTGTTTTGAGAATTATAATGTCAAATATTTTTATAGGACATTTACATGTGTTTGTGAGCAAGTACGTGTGCACAAGCAAAATTAAAGGCACCATTTGGGAATAGGCTCTTTCTTTCCACCAGGTGGGTTCCAAGAATTTAACTCAGATTACCAGGCTTGCTGGCAAGCGCCTTTTACCCACTGAGCTGCCTCACTGACATCCCCCACCCCCTACTTAATCTATGTGAAATGGGTTTCCTTATGGCATAAGATAAGGGTCCTTTCTACAGCAAAGCACTGTTACTATATATCAAACGCTGTCCCAGTGACACACAAGTTTACCCTTGGCTCAATAGCCTTAATGTTCTGAAAGAAGCAGAGGATAACAAGATCAGTTTGATAACACAGTCATCCCACAAAATTCATCTACTACAGCTACAATTCAAACAGATCCCTGTATCATTTATGCTGAATGCATAACTTATCCTTATCAACCTATAACTATAAAAAGAAAGCTTCCCACTCAAAACTTCAAAGACTAGAAGAATCACTTTAAACTTTACTTCTAAGTTCCTCTAACTAGATAACAATGTTGACTCTACCTCATTAAAGGCCAATAAATATTTATAACCTAAAAACAGGCTTTTTACTTATTCTTTTAAGGTTTTTAACATTATTAACGCTCTTAGGCCAAGCCATCAAAAAAGAAACCAAAACAAAATCAACTCATCTAGTCAAGGGTCCTTTACACAGCTGACAGAATGAAAGGCATACATTTCCATCTCTTACCCTTGGCTCATCTTTTTAAAAGGGGGTAAGGGCAGTTTTTCCAACAAAAAACATGGAAGCAACTAGAATGTTTAGATCCACCCAATAATGCTTGGTGGCTTCTCTCCTACTGTTATGAGTCAAACAGAGAGTGTCCATAAAGAATTCTTTTTTATTTATTTATTAAATCTGAATGGATGTTTTGCCTGTGTTAGGTCTCAAGCAGTACACTCTCCAGTCTTGGCCCAATTCAAGGTCCTATAGGAGGATTTCTGGTGGTTAGATAAAAGCCAGCATTCCTCAGGAACTTAGAAGAACAGGCTCCCAATCAGCCAAAGGAGTCATTTCCCTTGCTTTTGGCAAATGGGACGTGAGGCTCCATTGACAGATACCTGTAGTTATCAGCATATCAAAATCCACACTAGCCTACCGGCTCCTCAGACCTCATTCACAAGTACCTATCACACATTTCAAAGCCCCCTCACTACCCCTCTGGTCCTTCTCACTACCACACCAAACCCTGAGACATCCTATAGCTACTCATCCTCCTTACAACTCAGTATTTTCTGCTATCACCCTCTCCCACTTCCCTAGCCCTGGTCATGTCTAGTCTGCTTCTTTTTCTCTCTGATCTGGACTCTTCCACAAGCCTCTGGATATTTTCCCTCTTATTCACAATAAAACCTCCCTCTAATCATGGATGGCTAGTGTGATGCTTTCTTTATTGTCCCCCTTCCCATATAGCTGCATGCATGTCTGGGCACCATAAGTGTACTTGGTACCTGTGGAAGTCAGAAGAGGGCATCAGATCCCCTGAACTAGTGCCAACATTGGGTGCTGGGACCGGAAGCGAGGTCCTCTGGAAGAATAGCCAGTGTTCTTCCACTGAGCTACCTCTCCATCCCATCTATAAAGAATTTTATCAACCTCAAATTCTGTGTCCACATATGTGGATACCCTTGATGAGAAGTGGCTGAGGAAAGCAGCTCAAGCACACAGAGGCGACCAACATACACAGGAACCTCTAGCTCTTTCACTAGTCACTCGGCAAAACGGGGCTGAAAAGGGAGGGGTAAACAGTCTCATGCCATTTCCTCTTAGCACTAGCTGGCAAGCTGAAGCAATTTATAAACCTATGACCAAACCCTCAAGCATCCCTTCCTGTAACTGAGAAAAGGCCCAGTGGCACCTGTGTGATTTACTTTGTGAAGGGCTTTGTGAAGATGCAAAACCTGGCAAAGACACTGAAGCCAAACAATCAGTTCTCTGCTCACCTCTGCCAAGCTGGAAGGGACCATGGTAAGACAGCTACTGTTTATGGTAGTCCTCATGAATCCTCCAAATCCCAAAACTCTCCTGAACTCTTCCTTCAAAGGGCCACAGAGTCCTTTGCCAACCTTAGTTCCCAAGCCCAATCAGTCAGTTCTCCCTCAGTGCATCTTTGAATCCATACCGAGGGAACCTCAGCACACAGGATCCTGGGAAAAGCTACTGAGAGCGTCCTGAAAGAAGTCAGACGGAAAGAAAAGAAAGGGACAGGCAGAAAGTGACAGCCCTTTCCTCACTCCAGTGCTCTCAACTTACTTTCTGACATAGCTGTCTTCAGACAATGAAACCCCAAAGAGAAGTCAAAACAAAAGATGCCTCACAAGACCAGCTCTGCCTCTCATTTGCTCAAGGCCAGCTGAGATCATGTGTTGGTGTTAAAAAGAACAAAAGGCCTTTTTACAGACTTCTGATGGCCAAAGATACGGCTGCAACTGATGAATTCTAATGTGAGGGTCTAAGAAATGAACACTCTTCTACAGAAAGTCTCTTTATACTCCAAGCTTACCACCTCAGTGTCCTGATGCTACCTGGCACAGAACCACATCAAGGTCCTTCATCCTGCCTTAACCCTCCCCTCCAACAGCTGAGTTTAAAGATCCCTTATACCTAAAGATGGCAACTAAAATGCTAAATTACCTGAGTAATAAAATGTGAGCTAAGTCTTCCTTTATTTTTCATTTTATAAAACTATGAACATGTATTCTTGAGAAAAAACCATAAAAGTATGTTTCAAGGATACCATTACTCTTACCTCATCTTGTGTAATGGTTTACTCTTTTTAAAAAAAACTGACCTGCAGCTTTTTATCCCCACAGAGGTTGTCTGCTATAAATCAGGGTAGAAAATACCCAGCTAGGCAACTGCTTTCAAAAATGTGTAGCCTTCTGAGGGCAAGCCTGGGTGAACGGGGCTCTAAGCCCCTACACAGACCTGCTTCTGAAGGACACCAGTGCTCTGCATCCCACTGTCTACTCCTTCCAGGCCAACCACAGGGGTAGGCCAGAAACTCAGGTGCAAAGGCTGTTCTAACGATGAGGAAAGTCACACAGCAGAGGATTCACATGCCAGAACACACCAGCACACTGGAGTCTCTTACACAAGCAATTCCTCAAAAAGTCCCATTAAGAACACTGCTTGTATCCGAGTTGGCCCAAATTCTTCAACTACTCACATGGCTAAGGCATGGAGAGAGGACGTGAGAGTCCAACAGGGACAATCCCAGGAAATGTGAACCAAAAAAAACAAAAAAAAGAGAAACATTGTTTGAACAACTCAATATTACATGTTAAAAGTGCATAGAAGAAGATAAAGATCTAAATGGGACAAATTTAGATGATTGAAGCCTAGAGTCAATAGAATGAGAACAGTTAAAGTATTGTGTTTCGAAAAATTATTCATATGCCTTGATGGCCCTATTTATTTAGCACACTCCCACCTTTCCCCCAAAAGGCCCTTGTGGCACCAGGCTCCTCCCAGAATCTTCCTCTCCCCATGCGAGATGGCCAGTGGCACAGCACTTGGCTTCTCTTCTCACCTCCTGAGGCAGCTCCAACTTAGAGCGATCATCCAAGCCATTGGAATGCAAGCCCATCAGGTATGGAACAGGAGCATCTAAGAAATGCAGGAGAGAAGCTGGGAGGATAGGGACATAGACATGCTGCCATTGGAAAGGAAACATCAGAGCTGTAATTGTCTCCGCCACGGTCATCAGTCTCTGGTAATCTAGGTCAGAGGGGGGAAAAAAACAACAGAATAAGCACACTCAGTCAACTGAGATGCTTGCTTCTCAAAGAGAAAGCTCAGTGTCAATACAATTCAACTGACTCAAGGACCACTATGACTCCCTATTGGAGGTTACAGACTCAGACCCCCGGTAGACTCCTATCAAATACACAGGTCTAACTAGTAATAAAATGTAATATACAGAAATACAACAGAAAGAATAAATGGCACCTTTCTCTAGCCACTATTCAAGAATATGTTGAGCATATTTTGGGGTGGCTAGGATTTTTGGCTCTCCAGAGAGCAAAACAAGATCACTTACCACTCCGACACTTCTGCACACAGCACAACTCTGCGAGTTTAGCTGGGCATGGTAGCTCATGACTACAATCTCAGCACTGACACCGAGGCAAAGAGTGCCATGAGCTTAAAGCTAGCCTGTGAGACTCTGCCTGGTTAATCAAAAGGAAGTGTGACCTATAATCAATTTGCTATTTGTGTGAGGAATATATATTTGGTCTTCGTCCCAAGTTCCTGGTATACAGCTCCTAAGAACCCTGAAAATTTTTGGATACTCAGATGAGTGGTGGCCGAGGGGTAAGTTCTAATCACCAGAAAGACATGAATACAGGCTAACACCTTTACTCCAGCTCTGATCTCAGGGCAGAAGGTACAGATGCTAGAAACTTAATTACCAAAGAGCAAAGAGTTCATCACTCAAGCTTGTATAGTAATAAAAAAATAAATAAAAATAAAAAATAGATTCAAAGAGCTTCTGGGCCAGTATACACACTGAGGTGCTGGAGTAAGGCTCACCCAAAGAAGCCAGCATGGGGATACCTGCACTGTGCAGTCCTATTAGGCTGGTCGCAAACATATCTTTTATAATAAATAAGCAAATACTCTCCTCTGTTCTATAAGTCACTCTAGAATTATATCAATATGAAAAGGGAGCTGTAGAAACCTCAGAAATATACAAAATATAGCAGCCTGGGCTTGCCACTGGTGAAGAGACACCGGGCCTGATCTATAGGTCTAGGCTAACTCAGATGGCTCATCCCTTCTCTTCCCAATATTGGCACTTAAACAATATTCTGAATACATATTCCACACACCATTTTGAGATTGGGTGTATGGGGGGGAGCAAAGGAGAGAAATGAGAGAGGGATGGAGTCAAGCAGAGGCCTTTCCTTTCTTAACCACAAGAAAACAAGAGCCTCCTCCTCCTTCTCCTCTCCAAAGTGAGTAAAGCAGATGTTACTTCGCTCTGTGGCTGGCTGCTCTCATTGGCTCATGGGTAACAGCATCCCATCTTGTGGCAAAACACCATGGAAGTAAGGCAGTTCCTCCCAAATGCCCTCGTTCACTATGAGGTTTAATTGTCCTGGATACTGCTCAGCTCATCGGTACAGTGGCTGAGAACTAGGTCCATATATCTATCAGCCCATACATATATCAGGGCATGATGGAGAGAGTCATTCTCTGCTCTGTATAAGCAGGCTTCTCAACATTGTAAAAACCTAAGTCTTGCTTTTTCCCTTATCTTCAAGATAAACCTAACCTAGTATCTGAAACATGTAATTTTATTGGCTCTAGGTTTAAATCTCTGAAGAGCTTCTTGCAATGCAATTGAAACTATGACATTCTTTAAAAACAAGACTGACAATAATATAATCCCCATTTTTAAGGCTATCTTCTTTCCATTTGTGTGGTCTGTTTTAACAGATAAGAGAAATTTTGAGTTTTATATCCTTCTGGTCTGTATAAGTTGTGAGTTTTCTTCCTTTACCTTTTAAATGTTTTGTTGTTGTGTTGTTTGCTTGTTTGTTTTTTAAAGCAGCCTCCCACCTTGAAGGATGGCTGAACAATGCCTCAGGGATCCAGCAATCTGTGGTACCCACACTAGAATGCTAACCTCCAGGAGTCATACACACAAATCTCTTCTGTACACTAGCACCAACAATAACATCAGCATCTCCTTTGCCATAGCATTCCATAATACTCAACTATCAATACTTGAGCTCCAAGCAACTGGCTAAGTCCTTGTACAGTTCTTGTCCATGCTGTAATGGACAATTACTTCTAATAAAAGGAGACTGTTTTAAGCTCACTAGAATTCAAAAAAATGAGCATGTCTTTGTAACTTGCTCTAAAAAAAAAAAAAAAAAAAAAAAGGCATCACAATTCTGTCCTTGTGCTACAGGACACAAGGACACACTACAGAGTATATACACACAAACTAAGGCACTATGACTTGGTGACATAATCTTATGGGACCACCACTAGACCACATGAACAGTCTGCCACTGACCAGAAAGTTATTACCTAGAATAAGACTATATTTTTACTCAGAAGGTAACAAAAGGAAGCCTCAGGAACACACTCATCAACAGATGCTTTTTTTGTTTGGCCTATAGTGTTTCACAACATTGTTGCCATCATTTAATATTCACAAATTTCATCTAAGAAAGTCTAGGTTCTTATGAAAAACTGGAAGATTTATTAACATCAGGCCAGTAGCCCCTCAAGAAATCAACTGGAATTAGTGGCTGTTTATTTTAGATAGGTATGTGCTCTTCAGTTCATAATTGTTCTGCAAGTTGTGATGGATCATGCCAGTACTCACAGCAGGGGGGAAGCAGAGACAGGAAGACCAAGTAGAGCAGCTCTAGGTCAGCCAGAGCTACAGATTAAAATCCTGACTCAAAATAAACAAACAGGTGTTTGGGGGGGAATGGCTCAGTAGATAAGAGCAAATTCAGCTCTTCCAGGGGATATAAGCTCGATTTCCAGTACCCACATCAGGAGGCTCACACTACCTGTAACTTCAGCTCCAGAGGAATCCAATGCCCTCTTCTGGCCTCCATGTGTGTGTGTGTATGTGTAAAAATTCTGAACAAAGCCAAAAGAGTCTCCATTACTTCATTTCAAACTAGGTCCTAAACCCCAACCTCTTCATAGCAGTTAACTGCATACCTCCTTAGTTCCACCTTTCTTTCGCCTTCTCTCAAATGGACAATTACAGTATCTCACTAACTAGACTCTTAATAGAGATGGCTGAAGAGATGGCTAAGTAGTTAAGAGCACTAACTGCAATTCCAGAGGTCCTGAGTTCAATTCCCAACAACAACAGGGTGGCTTATAACTATAATAGGATCTGATGCCCTCTTCTGGCATGCAGGTATACATGCAAATAGAGTACTCACATGCATAAATAAATAAATCTTTAAAAAAATAAAAAGAGGGACTGGAGAGATGGCTCAGTGGTTAAGAGCACTAACTGCTCTTCCAGAGGTTCTGAGCAGCAGAACCCATTCCCAACAACCACATGGTGGCTCACAACCATCTTTAATGGGATCTGATTTCCTCTTCGGTATGTCTGAGGACAGATACAGTTTACTCATATACATAAAATAAATCAATTATTCTTAAAGAAAATTTTAAAAGTTTAAAAAAATGATAGCTAGAATACTTTGTTTAAAATGTTATTTATGGTGCCAAGTGGCCCACACCTTTAATGGGGGTGGAAGAGAGAGACAGGCATTTAAGGACAGCTCTGGTCCACAGAGCAAATTCCAGATCAGCCAGAGATACAGAGTCATCATGTCTCAAAAAAATAAATACATAAAAATAAAACAACAACCAAAATGTTACTCAAGGGCTGGAATAATGGCTCAATGGCTAAAAGCACTAATTACTCTTCTAGAGGACCCAGGCTAAAAGCACTAATTACTCTTCCTAGCACCCATACTAGGAGGCTCACAGCTGCCTGTAGCCATAGTTCAGGGGACCCGACATCCTCTTCTGGACCCACAGACTCCTAGCATGCATGTAGAGTACAGTAAGTTACTCATACACACCATATATACAGGTTTAAAATAAAGGTAACTAGTACCTTTTCATTTAATAAATATTTATTAGCTACCCTTATATACCAGTCACTGCTCTAGCACTCAGAATGCCTCAGTGAGAAAATGAATAGGAAAAGGCTTGCCACTGTGCAGGGAAAATTTCTTCGTCCATATAACCAACTCTAGGGCAATTGAATCCTAAAAACTTACAACACACACACAAACACACACACACACACATATACACACACAAAATATCTTTTAAATGTCAATATCATAAAAGACAAAGGCTGAGAAACTGTCAACTAATGAGTGTGGGGGAGGGTACTAAGGGTGGGTGTGCATGCCACTGATACATGAGAAGGTGAAAAGATAGCTCTGGAAAGTTTGTTCTCTTCAACTTTTATATAGGTTTCAGGAATCAAACTTAGACTGCCAGATTTATGTGGGCAAGTGCTTTTAATTACTGAACCACCATAAGCCCAACCTGGAATAGTTTAATTACAGATATCCACAAGTTATTCAAAGAGACCTAACCTACTTTTTTTAAAACAATCACCTAGAGGGGAGAAGAATGGTTCAGCAGTTAAGAACACATATTGCTCTTCCACAGGACCTGTGTTCACTTCCAGCATCCATGTCAGATGCTTACAAGTGCCTCACACCAGCTCCAAAAACCCTGAAGCTTCTGGCTTTCATGAGTACTTGAACACATGTATACACACCCACACAAACATATACATGTTTAAAACAAAATAAATCTTTGTGGGGAAAAAAAAGACCCTATTTGTAATCCAAAATAAAAATAAATTGTTTTGCCGGGCAGTGGTGGCTCACGCCTTTAATCCCAGCACTTGGGAGGCAGAGGCAGGCACACCTTTGTAAAATTCAAGGGCCATAACTGGTCTAAGAGGGGAGTTTCCAGGACGCCAAGGGCACCTCACATGAGAAACCTTGTCTCACAAAAACGCAAAACAAATAAATAAAACAAACAAATTCATAAATAAAATAAACATTCTATTGAAAACTGGAATTAGGGCTGGAATGACAGACAGCTCAGTGGTTAAAAGCACTTGGCTACTCCCAGAGGTTACAACTTCAGTTCACAGCACCCACCACATCAGGTAGTTCACAACTGTCTAACTCCAGCTCAGGGGAATCTGATGCCTCTAGACTCTTCAGGCACCTGTACTCATGTGACACCACACCACATCGCACACACACCCACCACACACACTTAAAATAATAAAAATAAATCTTTTCTTTTAAAACAACCAGAACTTTTTCCCCAAATATCATCCTTCTATCTTATCTTTCTCCAAAGTCTTGAACTACCTTCCATCTGCATATTTTACTTATTTACTAACTCCTTTTCTCCCACTGAAATACAAATTCTGCTAAGAAAGGTTTTTTTTCCCCTTTGTCCATCACTTTTATCTACCACCCTTGAAATAATGCCTGGCACATTGTGCACTATGTACTGGATTTTATGAATACTGGTCTGACTCACAGAGTAAACAACTGTTTGTTCTACCTTAGTGTTCTTTCTAAATCTGCTATTCACATTCAACTCTCATTTATAGGAAGGATTCTGATAACAACAGAAAGAGGCAACAATTCATCTTCTCAGTATAAAAGGGTTATCCTTGATTTTACTGTCAAGCCAAAGGAGAATACAGAACAGAACTGATGGATCATCACTGCTGGTGGCCACTACATAACCCTTTTCAGTGTCAATCAGAAGTATTCCCTCCAAAACTAAAAAGTTTCTACCAAAAGGCCATGATGACAGCCAACCAGAAATGCTAGCTTCTCAGGATCCATCCATTCTCCATCCACCTGCAAAAGACTATAATAGCCCTTGACTTTTATATTCAGACCCATTATATGTGACTATAGAAAGCAGGGACCCCACATGGGTGGAGAGTTGTAGTCAACACTGACTTACGTTGTGAGTAGAGCAGTATTTGAAACTCCAGAAGGGCACAAGTAAAAAGTTGAAACACATTCTCCACCCCAAGCAGTTCAAAGACCTCTTTGATGGGAAAATCAAATAGAGGAAGCTCATTGGTACTTGGTCTCTGGCAGATTATTGGCCCATAGACTCCAGAAAACTTCAGGGAGCGGCCAGGAGGTGGAAGTGGCACCTCGTAGAGTACGTTGTATATGTAGCTCTCAAGGGGCAGAGGAGGGGGCTGAGGTGATGTGACTGCCTGGTGGAGCTGCTGCAGCACACTCCGACATGCCTTCATGAAAGACATGGGTGTAATGAGACAGATGCATTTAGAGACATAGAGTGTGTCCCTGCTAATGTCATAGGAGTTGAAGCGCTGCAGCTTGGTCCCAGGAATGCCTTCACCATCTTCAATGCCACTCTGGTCTCCACCATCAGCAAGCGGAGCATGAAGGACATCATACTCAGCATTGTGCATGTGGTAGAGAGTCTGCATTGCACTGCAGATCTGCTTGCTGGTCACTTCTTCATAAAAGGTAAGGGCAAACCCAAATGTCCGAGAGCCATCCTCTCTTGTGATAATAAAGGCATGGAACTGTGGCTCCCTGGGATCAGCCTGGGTCTTGAATGCCAGCCCTTTGGGCATGCACAGCTGAAAAAGACAATAGGAAAACAAGTAGTGAGAACATTCCTTGTCCTCTTCAGAACCCAAATCAGCTAGCTACAATCAATCTACCATGTTGGACATCTGTCTACCTTACCTAAAGCTCTCCCACACTAATACAATACACACACTGACACATTACTATATATTTGTCTGACACAATAGAAGCATGATTTTTTTCAGTATATTTGATACGTTGATCAAATACAGAATCATAGGCAATGTGTACTATAATCCTTTCTTCAACAACTACTGGTGTTGGGGTTATACCTCAATGATGTGTTGGCCAGCATCAATAAGCCCAGAATTTAACACTCCAGCACCCACCAACAGCATATCAGATCGAGCCACTGTTACGTGGTACCAGACACCGATTCAAGAAACCTGTCTCAAAATACCGAAAAACCATAATTACCACAGCTAAACAATACTAAACCATTCACCCACTGCATCCGCTAATCAACATCAGTTGGTCAAGTTCCAGTCTACATTCTCAGGGTATCGGGCAAGGACTTTAGACTTGAATGTTCGTCTCAATGGCGTCTGCTCAAAATTTTCTCCTGTTTTAAAAAAAAAAAAAAAAAAAAAAAAATGAGGGAAATCATCTCCACAAAGTCCCTTTAAATCACAGGATCATGAACACAAAGTGGGCAGTCCAGCAAGGAACAGAAATGAAGGAAAGGGGTTAGTATGCCAGCCACCTAAGTAGAAAAGGCATCAAAAGTTACTATATCAATAAGAAGCTGAAAAAGTGTAGCGCAGTTAATAGTGGACATTACTACCTTCACAATGAAATCACTGCTATAAGCCCAATGGTTATATTAAATGGTTAATTTTCTTGTAAAAGACGGAGAAAGTTACAAGAAATGAAAGAGGATTGCCCATCCCCCACCCTCAAAGACACATTTAATTCGCCTAAAATCAACTGGAAACACTTTAAGAGTGTGCTATGTGGTTCTGTGATAATAAAAACAGAGACATTAAGAAGACTTCGGGGATCCTAGCTAAAGGACTGTTTTATAAGTTCAGAATCATCTGAAACTGCTAGAACTTAGTTTCTCCCTGCCTCCTCATAAAAACAGTTGCATGTGCTGAAGTAATTATATTAAAGTGAGGAGGAAGGAGTCAAAAAACCTGCCATCTAGAGAGACACAAACCTGAGAAATCTACTGCTCAAAAAGGCAGACGGTTAAAAGGCCAAAGAGTAAAAATGCCACTGGAGAGATGAGAACCAGAAAGCTCTAGGTGCGCTGTTTGGTTTTGTTTTTACCTTCGTCGTACTTGAAATGAAAGGGCTGGCACCATCCCTGGCTTTAGAAGCCTGAATGTACTGGCATAATGCTATATGATAAATAAAATAACAGAGTATTACAATAAAGCAGTGTTACTCAAACTTTTTGACCATGACTCCAGCACAAAATACATTTTATGTCACAAAGCAATAAACACATATGTATGTGTGTATGTATATACATACATATACATATATACATATATATGAATATATATAACCTAAAACAAAAATCTCACAAAATAATACTTACCCTTACTTTACATAATATTCTTTCATATTTTCTATTCCAAAATAGGATGACTGCAAAGCTGAGTGTGATGGCCATTACTTGTTATCTCAGAGCTCTGGAGACTGAGGTGGTACACCACACAGGGGCTTGTCTGTGCATACTAGCTAACAGAATTCTATCCTAACTGTAATACAGAACTCAGGAGATGGAAAATATACTATATATTCTTTGGTTTCTTTCTTTCTTTCTTTTTTTTTTTTTTAAAGACAGGGTCTCTCTACATAGCCCTGGCTGTCCTGGAACTCAGTATGTAGACCAGGCTATCTTCAAACTCACAAAGATTTGCCTGCTCTGCTTCTCAAGTGCTCTAATTAAATTAAAGTATGCATCATCACACCCATTGAGGGCCAGCAATATTAAGAGGGATGGATTGTTCATCATTATAGAATGGCATAGACCTAAGCTCCTCCCACAAATCATCCCACAGGCATTTCACTGGTTTCTTTTATAGAGCTGGAGATGTAGCTCAGCTGATAGGGTTTGCCTAGCATGTTCAAAGCACCCGTTATGATGGTGCAGATCTGTGCACATCTATTACCCCAATACTCTGAAGGTGAAGGCAAAATGTCAGAAGGTCAGGACTACAGAGATGGCTCAACAGTTAAGAGCAAGAGCTACTCTTCCAATGGACAGGGTTCAGTTCCCAGAGGCTCACAACCACTTCTAATCCAGTTCCAGGAGATCTGATGCCCTCTTCCAGCCTCTATGGGCACTACAAGCATACAGTGACATAGAGACAAACAGGCACACACATATACATACATAAAAATAAATTTAAAAATTTTAAGTATAAGGTCATCTTGCCTACATGGAATTTGAGACCAGCCCAGGCTATAGGAGAGGAGACCCTGGAAGGGATTGGGGAGTTAGATATATTGCTTCTAATTAAGGTGGGAGAGGAAGTCCTTGGTCCCATGAAGGCTGGATGTCCCAATGTGGGGGAATTCGAGGGTGGGTAGGCGGGAGTGGGCGGGAGGGTAGGGGCACATCCTCATAGAAGCAAGAGGAGGCGGGATGGGATAGGGGGTTTCTAGGTGGAGGAAAACGAGGAAAGGGGATAAGATCTGAAATGTAAATAAAATATCCAATAAAAAAAATTAATCCAAAAAAAATCTTTTTCATCCGAGTTTCTGCCTAAGCTCAGAAGCAGCAGCCCATTTCTTCATAATTTTCAACTTCTGTCAAGACACAACTTTCCTTCTAAAGTAAAGTGAGTACCAACCACACTTTCAATTTCTCTCGTCTTCCATATTCCTTCTGCCCAATAGATTCTTTGAAACTTTCTTTTTGAGTGCATTTCATCTCTTAGAATATGCTTAGTAGCCTTCCTAAGGCCTACACAATCAGCAGGCAGCTGGCAGCCTCTACAACAAAGGCCTGTGGCTTACACAGAGCAGTCTCAGTGTTTTCCGGAACACCTGCAGAGACCTACCCATGGCAGGCTGACACAATGATCCTGTATGCAGTCAAAAATCTCAGAAGGTATTTTTAACCTACCTTCAATTGTGAGAAGAGATAACTATTTTGTCTTTCTAAGCTTCTAAAACTTGTTAAGTTTGCTCATTTCTTCTTAGCTTACCTAGAAATTCCCTGAGTAAAATCACAAAATATCTGAACATACACAGGGGTCAGAGAGGCTACCACTGTCCAAACTAAACGCCTGTGGAGTCAGAAGCTCTCCTAAGATGGTGACAAGGTGTCCCTAAAACAAGACGACCACTCCGACAATCGAATAAAGAACAGAATAGGGGACAACAACACAGCCAGATGATAAAGAGTGGAGCTGGGCCTGCCTGGAGAGAAGGCTCAGAGGCTAGGAGCACTGACTGCTTTGGCTCCACACCTCCATGGCAGTCCACAGCCATCTGTAACCCCCGTTCCGGGGCCTAACCCCTCTGGCATCACAAGCATCAGGCATATACATGGTACACATACATAGACACTGACAAGGCACTTTAAAACATAATTTTTAATATTTTATATAAATTTTTATATTTTATATACAACAAACCTTTTATAATATTTTATAGAAATGAATACATTTTAATATCAAATAAAGAAATTAAGTTGAGGTCATTTAGTTTATATGATTTAATCCTTTATTGTTTATAAAGGATTGCTGCATTTTAAATGAGGGCTGGATTTTTTAAAGCAGCAGTAAAAAGTTAGTAACAGAAACACCTACATAGATCACTGCCAGAAACTTGTGTGCAAAGGCATTTAGTCCTTTCCCCTGTGTAGATCGCTAGAAAACTCACACATTATAGGAATGAGACGTTGTCTCAAAACAAACAAACAAACCTAACAAACAAACCTATAATAGCAACAGATGTAAAGATTAGATCCCCTCCCCTTTTTGGATTTTTTGAAACTGGGTTTGTTTTTTTTTTGTGTGTGGCCCTAGCTGTCCTGGAACTCATTCTGTAGACCAGTGTGGCCTTAACTCAGAAATCCAGCTGTCCCTGCCTCCTGAGTGCTGGGATTAAAGGCATGCGCCACCACTGCCCATCCTAACTCCCATTTCTAGGAACAACTTAAATGTTGGGTACTCCTCTATTTTTGCAAATTTGTCTCTACAAAAATACATTTTGGGAAACCCTAACTAAACATCAAATAGGTTATATAATTTTTCTGCTTTGGCCAAGCCAAACCACAAACTAGTATTTGTACCTCTATTGATCTGTTGGTATCTGCTTTATTTAACTAACTCTAAATGGGGCGGGGGGGGGGGTGATTTTATGAATTTTTTTAATGAAAACATGAGTGTTTTTTTCTGGGAAAGGAACCACAATTTCTATCAGATTCCAAGTTCTCGAACTAAAAAAAACTAGGAATCACAGTTCCAAATATTTTCTTATTCTGGGAAGGAAACATGCCACCACAACAACCTCAGTGGCCATACTAGCTACACGCTCCACGACATAACTGCTCTCCACTCGGGATGATTCAAATTAAACCAAGACTGCTTTCTTCTTTCCTTTTTTTTTTTAATTTTTTAAATGACTTTTTTTTTTTAACTTAACAGTCTTTAATGAAAGCTGTGCATGAGATGTCTCTATTCCTGCATCTTCTCAATTGTTTCTTCCTTGTATTTGCCCTTCTCCTTTCCTATTTGTCAGGACCTTGTCCAGCTTTAGCCTGATGACACCCACCTTGCTGGGGTGGATGCCCACATGGACAGTTGTGCCCTTAGCCTTCTCTCGCTGGACTCGCTCAATGTAGATGACATATTTCTTCCTGTACACTTGCACCACTTTGCCAATCTGCCGGCCCTTGTAGTGTCCTCGAACAACCTGAACTTCATCATCCTTTCGAATGGGCATAGACAGAACACTATACTTCTGTCTCAGTTCTTTGGAAAGAGGGGAAGACATGATCTTCCTCCGAATGTGAGAAGGTGCATTGAAATGCCGTTTGCGGTTCTTGCTTCGGGCAGAAGTCACGAAGGGAATGAATTTCATTTTGGCAGCTATGATCCACTGATGGCCGCAAAAGGCTACTTTTTTATTTTTTATGTGCATTAGTGCTTTGTTTACATATATTTCTGTGTGAGGGTGTCAGAGCCCCTGGAATTGGGGTTACAGACAATTGTGAACGGCCATGTGGGTGCTGGGAATTGAACCCAGATCCTCTGAAAGAGCAGTCAGTGCTCTCAACCTCAGAGCCAGTGCTCTCCAGCACTTCTTTCCTTTTTCCTTTCTTTAGAAGCCTATATTGAAGCCAGATATAGGAGTACATGGGAGGCAGAGGCAGAAGGATCAGAACTTCAAGGCCATCCTCAGCTACAGTGTAAGCCAAAGACCAGACTGGAGTACATGGAACCAGGTCCAAAAACAAATAAAAGGGGGGGGGGGAGAAGGAAGGAAAGAAGAGAGAAAGGGAGAGGGGAGAACAGAAGATGGGAGGGAGGGAAAGAGGGTAGGAGAGGGAGAAAGAAAGGGAAGAGATAGTGTCAGAACAGGGGGGTCCAAAAATAGAGTCCCATGAAGAGAATTCTGAGTGCTTGTGAGAAAACTTTAAGAACAAGACAAGAATCTTATGACCTCAGTTTCTTCAAAAACACAAAATTGATCTTGGATTATGCTTTTGTGCTCCTCCTAGGTTTAGTGACTAGGAAGGACTGAGTTTACCTCAGTACAACTGGCTATTGTTATTTGTTTATATACCTCTATGGAAAAACATGTTTTTGCCTCATGGCAATATGTCAGCCATGTATGGACTGTCCTTGTAACCACACACTTTACTATGTGACTTAACTTAACTCTGAGTATAAATTGTCTGGTGTTCTGAATAAGCTTGGCTATTGCATGAGTCTGCAGGTCCCACCTCCTCTAGAGTGGTAAACAAGACAGAAGTTAGAGGTTTTGCTTATAGTCTTGACAGAATAGCTATTACCAACACACCAGGTTTCCTGCAATCAACCATGAACTCAACAAAATTTAACTTTAAAAAAAGGAAGGAAGAAAGTAAGTAAGAAACTACTGGAAAATACTGGAGAATTAAAAGCATGCAGAGCTGACCAGGTAAGAACTAACATTTCACAGAAGACAATGGCTCTGGTAAGTTTCCCTTTGTCTCTGGCTTCCAGCCAGCTGTCCCACTGTGCCATAAAAGGCATCCATGGGGCTAATAAAACTCACACCAGCCTTACAATCTTCACCAGAAGGCAAACTTGAAGACTATGACAGCAGCTAGAAAGACAAGACAAGAAATTCTAAACAGAATAGGTAAGGGGAACCCAAAACCTGTGTATAAATT
Organism: Mastomys natalensis; assembly: GCA_021653895.1. Lineage (NCBI taxonomy): Eukaryota > Metazoa > Chordata > Mammalia > Rodentia > Muridae > Mastomys > Mastomys natalensis. The sequence goes on from JAJTUV010001203.1 coordinate 424,217, forward strand.
CTGCCCACACGCCTGGCCAATTCCTGAACAGATGCCACACAGTCAAACTAAAAGAAACAAGATTTAGGGAAAGTTAACAATATGAACACAAAAGCAATCAATGCCTTTTGTAGGAAGGTAACAGAATCCAGAGTCTGTCAATATATTATACTTACTGCCCAGGGTCCCAAGTCCACATATGGTGGTGCATTTCTGGAATCCCATCATTTCAGAGGCAAAAGCAGGAAAATCACTGCAAGTTCAAGAGCAGCCTGGTCCACACATCAAGTTCTAGGTTAGTTAGGATATATAAATGTTTTTTGACCAAATATCAAAAAAAAAAATTGCTCAGGATATAAAGAAAGAAGAAAATATGACACATAGCCCATTCTCAAAAGAAGAATTAACTAATAGAGGACAACCCTGAGTTGAACTAAGTATCAGGAATAGAAAAGATTTTAAAACAACTTATAGTCATTATGAACAGGTCTCAAAAGAGGACCAGACACCACCATTGTTTAATCAGGCTTGACAGCAGATTGGAGATGACAAAAGTAGCAAACCTGAAAACAGTAACACAGCAATCCACTCTGAAGGAAAGAGAAGACTGGATGCAAAGATAACATGCAAATTCATACAGCATTACATATTTTGGGGGCCAGCAAATGGCTTGGCAGATATAAGCACTTTCTGCCATGCCTGATGATGAGTTTGATCGGATCCAAACGGTTGCAAAAGAAAATCAATTTCTCCAAATTGTCCTCTAATTCACACATATGCCCATATATATACATACACACAAACAAATAAAATAAATATATGTAATAATAAAGCAGATGCTCATTGAGATGCAGAGTTTAGATCTGATTAATATGACACATTGAAGAACCAGCTGGAGGCTGGAGAGATGAAGCACTTGTTGCTCTTGCAGAGGACCTGGGTTCCGTTCCCAGCATCTACATGAAGTCTCACAACTATCTTAACTCCAGTTCTAGGTGATCAGACAACTTCTTTTGATCTCTGTGTGCAGTGTATACACGTGTAAATATACATAATGTCAGGAAAACATTCATATACATAAAATAAAATAAATCTTTAAACAAACAAACAAACAAACAAAAACAGTGTTTTTGTTTCAATAGGCCTGTTCCCTAAATTACAATTATACCTATCTTCTAGATAATTTCTGAACTCCAAGTCAAACAGCATTTCCTGTCATCTGACTGTAAAGGGGCACAGTGTAAAATAGAAGAAAATGGATTACTAGTTAAATGAGAATTAACTTTGTGGATTACTATTAGGTGTCCTTTTAACTAAAGATACCTTAAAAACACAAAATCAAGACAAGTGTGGTGCCCAACTATATGTCCATCATTTGGGGTCAGAATCAGAAGTGTCACAAGTTTGAAGCTGAAGTCACCTGTACTTTATAAAGCATGACTGAGTCCAAGAAAACAAAACGAACACTACACACAATAAGGGCTTCGAGTTTCAGAAGCTTTCCCCACTCCCTTATAGCCCCTCAAACATGAAACAAGTAAATTTACAGTAACATAGAGTGAAGCTAACTAACTGATCCTATGAGAGAGAACCTGTATACCTTATACTACAAGCTGTTTTAAAATCTTTTCTACTCCCAATACTTAGGTCAACTCAAGGTTGTTCTTTAGTGGTTGATTCCTCTTTTGAGAGTGGGTCATGTGTCATGTTTTTCTCTTTCTTTATATCCTGAGCGGTTTTCTTTTTTTTTTTGAGATGGTCAAAAAACTGTCTACATTCCCAGTTGACTGTGTACTCAGGGTCACTCAAGAACACCCAGAAGCAGGCACCTCATAGTGTAGTGATCCTTACTAACCATAAAATCATTTCTTTGCTACTTTATAACTGTAATTTTGCTACTATATGAACTGTAATATAAATGTCTGTGTTTTCTGATGGTCTTAGGCGACCACTGTCAAAGAGGTTGTTCAACCCAAAAGGGGTCACAACCCATAAGTTGAGAACAGCTGTCCTAAGTGCTGAGATTACAAATGTGCCCTACTAGGCTAAAGCTTTGAATATAAAGAACTACCACATTGTGTCCTGTTAGCACAACTGAATATTCTACAGTGAACACACATCTACTGAGGTAGCATCTCAGATTTGGAGAATTTGCTCCATTTAGTAGGAAATGTAACAAGCTATCAAATTGTGGTACCTAAAGCAGGACATTTCAAGATTTTGATCCAGCAAACCTGGCAAGCCATAGCAAACAACCCAAGACTTATAGGGCTAGCCTAGACAAAAATCTGACCTTACATCATATTTTTAAAGGATCAGTAAGCCAAAACCTACATTAGACCATCTCCAGGAAGCATTATTACCTGTCTCACACAAGGAACAAACCACAGCAGACTCACTTAACACAGACTCTTGCAAATGCTACAATTCTCAAAGAGAATCACATACACAAACATTAAAGCAGAACAAAATGAACTAAAGATGGCATGCTTAAGCATCCTGCTCCAACTTTAACAGAGACAAGAAGGTGAGACCACTTTACTCATCCCCAAACTGGTTATGCATTCAGTCCTCTCCAATGGGCAAGTTAATAAGGAAAAATGGAGTCAAAGTTTTTAACTTACTTTTGCCTGTATAGGTATGTGTGCCATCTGTGTGTCTAGTCTCCAGAGATCCTAAAAGAGTGTGCTAGATGCCCTGGAACTGGCATTACAGGTGGTTGTGAGCCACCATGTGGGTGCTGAGAGCTGAGCCCATGTCCTCTCCAAGAGCAAATACTCTAACCTCTGAGCCATCTCTCCAGCCCTTAATTTTACTCAGAGGACAGAGGCAGGCAGATCTCTGAGTTTGAGGCCACCCTGGTCTACAGAGTGAGTTCCAGGACAGCCAGGGCTAAAAACCCTATCCCAAAAAACACATGTTTACACTATTCTAAACAGTTTGTTTGACCCAACTGCAATGGATATGCTTGACCACATGTACACTTGCCAGATTAGATGTAGATGGGAGGTGTGCAGGCAGGAAGTATGTCAGGATATATGCTTGCCCTGACTGGACCCTACGGGAGTCAGGGTGGCCTTGTGGGGTTGCCTGTTTAAGCTTCTACAAGATGTGACTCATGGTTATTTCCTGGGAATCCCAGAATGGTCCTAGCCAGAGCCCAACATCCTAGCCAGTATTTAATTAAAGCTTCCTTCAAATTTCGCTCAAAATTATAGTAGTGATCTTATTCTCAACAGGTGGGATTAACACTTCAAGCTTACTTCGTTCTTGGTCTTGAAAATGTGTGTGTTGTGTGTGTGTGTGTGTGTGTGTGTGTTGTGTTAATTAATACTGATTCTATAGAGGTTACTAACATTGACTCATCCCCAAATACTTTAGAATTCTAAGGTGTAATGTCTGGGTAAGAGACTGCAATCCATTCACAGCAAAATTTAATGTTTCTGGCAAGTTGTCTGGAGATTGCAGTATCAGTCTTTTCTTACCAATTCATTCTTTCCAAATTATACATAATTGATTCTGACAATAGAGAAAAAATAGATTTTGCTGTTGAGATTTTATTTGCTTTTTTTCAAATGACTTTTTTGGTGTGGTCTCATGTATTCCACCCAGCCTGGCCTCAAACCTGCTATGTCACCAAAGATTACCTTAAACTTCTGATCGTCCTGATTCCTCCTTCCAAATGCTGCAAGTACAGGTGTCTGCCACCACCCTGCTTTCAAATGTGGTTATTTGAGATTTCACATTTAGTACCATCTAGTATAAATATTAAAGAAATACTCAACAGAATAAAAGTTTTTTTTTCTTTTTAGGTTCTTGAAAACAAATCTAAGAAACTGCAGAAGTCACACACATTCTAATTATAATGAAAGTTTTCTTAAGGCAACAGCAGCCACATTAGCCACTTTATCATAAACTAACATGACAACAACAAAGCAAAACAACACACCTGAAAACAAACCTCTCTGCCACCAGGGAGACAGAAGTGGGCTGCAGACAGATCCCTGGGGAAGGGATGCAAGCTATATGCCCTCCCTATATCCTGCTCTTTGTTGCATTACTTGGCTGTTTCTCAATTACATCCTTTAGAATAAATGAATAATATTAAATAAAGAACCCAACAAATACTAGCTCCTTTTCCCCAAGGACTGTTGTATGTAAGACCCTTCCAAATTTGTAGTCCTAAAAACAAAAGCCAGGAATGACCTAGGGGTTCCAAAATGCTTCCCAAGAAAGAAACCTCCATTGTATGGAGGTGGCAACACACAGCCACTTCACAGAACACAGAGCAAAGCAGAACCCAAGGTAGTCAATTTGGCTTGACTCCTCTGAACCAAAGCCCTATCTCTGCCCCCTACTAGATGTAAAAGAACTTAAACCATGGCTCAAGAGAACACACACACACACACACCCTCCAACCAGAAGCCTCTTCTTCCTACAGTACACAGGAACACGTGTCAGACAGAGGCTGGCAGATCTCTGTTCCAGATCTGAGTTCCAGGATAACCAGGGTTACCCAAAGAAAACCTGTCTCAAAAAACAAACAAACAAACAAAAAACCCAACGACAAACAAACAGACAAAACAAAGGTGCTTAGTGTTAATGTGCCCTCAATGACCAAAAAAAAAAAAAAAACCTTCTTTTTTTTTTTTTTTTTTTGGTTTTTATTTCTCTGTGTAACCCTGGCTATCCTGGAACTCACTCTTTAGACCAGGCTGGCCTCCAACTCAAGAGATCTGCCTGCCTCTGCCTCCTAAGTGCTGGGACTAAAGGTGAACGCCACACTGGCGGCAAAGTTTTTTTTTTTCTTCCCGGTCTGTGAGATGAACTGGCTGTGCAGCAGCAAAGGCTGGACTCAAACTCGGAAAAGCCGCCATCTTTTATAATATTATTATTATAAAGCAGAGTTTCTAACCACTAAAATTTTATGAATTGGTACTATCAAAACACAAACCACCACTTGTTTTACAAAATGTTCATTTAAAGCACTGCACTAGTCTTTTAAAAGCTTTGTGTTTCAGGCCCAGGTGTGAACTGGAAATGATTCTTTCACTCTGTAGAATACCAAACAACAGTCAACAACAAAAAAGTAATCCAGCCAGTAACAGAATAGTTACAGCAGAGAATTTTAAAGGATTCACTCTGAATTACCCATCTAAACATGAAAAGTAAAATAATGTGGCTTTTAGAAGAACTTCCTTACCTTGCAATCATCACAAAGACACAAAGTAACAACACTACACAGAGAAAGAAAAAATGGTAAGCTTTTGCTCCTTGAAAGTGTCACTAGAACCAAAAGCAGGAAATGGAAGATACCTGCAATAAAAACCACAGACTCCCACCTAGAACATAGCAAGAATTACAGTAAATATTTAAGAAAAATTTAAGTCCATCTAAAAGCAAAAATAGCAAAATTATCAAGTTCTTTCAAAGCTACATACAAAGTCAAATAATAGTGTGCCTAATTGCAACAATGGCTAAAATGAAAAGAGAAGAGGTATACAGGTGAGGGCAGGAGAGACCTTCATGTCACACATGGCTGGCAGGAATGTCAATTGGCACACCAGCACAATAGCTATAGAAGACTCTTCTGAGTCTGGCAATGCACACATTTGATCCTAGCACTTGGAACTTGAGGCCCACTGGTCTAGACAAGTTCCAGGACAGCCAGTACTACACAGAGAACCCCTGTCTCAAAAAACAGAATCGACAACAAAAAGATTCTACTAATGCTAACTGTCTGTATACCAACACCCAGCAATTCCACTCCTATATATATTCCCAAAAAATCTAAAGGCATATTTATACAAAAGTATACATGTGAAGTGAATCCTAATAAAATATCAATACTCAAAAGCCTAAAACTACGAGCGCCTAGCAAATGTAGAATTCAAAGATAAAATGTGGCAAAGTGAAACAATGGAAAAGCATACAAAAATGAGAATGAACAAATCAATTGATAACTACAAATAACTATAAGTGTCCAAAAACACTCAAAACATAAGCACTGGACTGTAAGCTCAGCAATAGAGCACTTGCCTAGCTGCTGGAAGCCTTAGGTTCAATCCCTGATACTGCTAGAAAAAGAAAAAGAAAGAAAAAAAAAAAAGGCCCACGACAATTTAGAAATAAAACAAAGACCAAAAAGAAAAAAGAATCCAAAACACAGAACTGGGTATAGTGGTACACACAATCTTACCCCAGTAGTCAGAAGGCTAAAGCAAGACAGTATCAAGGTTGAGAGACCCACCTAGGCTACAAAGCAAGTTCAAAGCCAAACTGAGCTGTAGAAGGAAATCCTGTTTCAAAAACTCCAAAAGAATGCAGTGTAAGATTCTAAGGTGTTGGCAACCTGGCTATACTCAAGTTCCCAAAATACTACCAGAGTATACATTTAATGTGTATCTATTTCGATGGCTTTTGATTTAAGTGAGAGTTAACTCTGGATTCTGACCTGTATACACATGAATCCCCATCTCTCCTATGATAGCTGCGCAAGCTTAGGCAAGTACCATCTTAGTCCACAAAATGAGCATAATAAAACTTCACTCATGCCGGGTGGTGGTGGCTCACGCCTTTAATCCCAGCACTTGGGAGGCAGAGGCAGGCGGATTTCTGAGTTCGAGGCCAGCCTGGTCTACAGAGTGAGTTCCAGGACAGCCCAGGGTACACAGAGAAACCCTGTCTCGAAAAAGAAAATAAAAAAAAAAAAAAAAAAAAAAAAAAAAACCTTCACTCATTTGGCTACAAATAAGCTTAAATGAAAGATGTAAGAGGAATTACTACCCAGTCACTACTTCTCATCTATGTCAAGAATGCACTGAAAGTGAAGGGATGATGGGCCAGGAAGATAGCTTAGGGGTAAAGGTGCTTGCTGCTAATTGAAAACCTGAGTTGGGTGCCCAGAATGCTATGGTAGAAGAAAACTGATTCCTACAAGCATCTTCTGAATGCCACACAGACACCATAGCATGTGTGCACACATATATGTACATAAATGTAATTTTTAAAAATGGCTTTAAAGTTAAGGGATGGAAAATAAAAATGTTAGTAAATGTGATCATTTAAACAAATACCATGTGCTAGGTACTGCTCCAAACAATTTACTATTAACTCACTTTAATCCTTATAACTCTATAAGAAAAGTTGTGACTCAACCTAACAGATTAAGAAACTGAACCAAACCAAGCAAACTGCCCATGGCATGCAAACAACAACAGGAGGAGCTGGGTTTCTACCCACAGACTCAGGTGATAGATCTAAGCTCTAGGCTACATCTCCTTCAGATCCCAGGAGTGACCTCAGCTTTGAAGGAATGAACACATCATATTATAGGGGGGAAAGTCACAAGAATTAAAGGACCCCAGATATACTGGAGAGATGGCTCAGAGGTTAAAAAGCATGCCCTTGCAGAGGTCCCTGTACCCACATTAGGCAGCTCCAAGGGATCTGATAACACAAGCACCAAACTCATATGACGTGTGTGTGTGGTGTGTGTGTGTGTGTACATATGCCTGTAATTAAAAATAATAAGTCATTTACATTTTAATAAATAATAATTTTAAAGAGTTAAGGAACCCCAAATTCAAGTCTTATTTGTACAAGCCAATTACAAGAACTTGAACACTTTCTCAGAGGGTCATGATTTCTAGTCTGTATAATGAGGTTCAGAAATTCTACCTGCTCTTGCTTCTCCTGCATAGGTTCCAAATCCTGCTTGCTTTAAAAGACAGAGCATAAATCTAGCTTAGCAATGATTGTGATGACAGCTACCAACAATAAAAACAGTACCTGACTTTTTTCCTAAATCACTGAGGTTGTTAAGGAAATACTTACATGATGATCTATCCCACAGAAGTTTGACTTTTACCTGAGTTATACTGCTTGTGACAAAATCATACCTAACTTTCATTGGTTTGCGGAGATTTGGTGTGGGTTTGAGTTTTTTGAGACGGGGTTTCTCTGTACAGCCCTAGCTGTCCTGGAACTCATTCTGTAAACCAGGCTGGTTTCGAACTCAGAACCCCTGCCTCCCGAAATTAAAGGCATACCACCTGCCTTATATCATTTTTATCTATTCCCAAATCCCATTTATCTCTTAATACCAGCTCAGTAACAGTAAAAAAACAGGTAGCCCACATCTCCTTTTTCCCTGACCATTCTTCCTAGACTCTCCTTTACTCCTACTTCTTGTTCACAGCTGATACAATTCAAGCTCTGCCTTTGGCATCCTGAAGGGGTGTGTCCACATCCTGATCCCAGCACCTGTGAATGCTATCTTATTTAGGAAAGGATCACACAGATGTAATCACAATCTAGAGATGAGATCAACATAGATTAGTTGTGTGGGCTCAACAGGCAATATGAATCCCTATAGACAAGACAAATAGAGGAGAAAACACACTAACGGGGGACAGGAAGAAAAGAGATGGGAGGGGTGTGGTCAGAGGCCAAGAATGGCCAAAGACACCAGAAACTAGAAGCAGAAACCAGGTATCATTCTCTGAGAGTCTGTACCCACTGATACCTAGATCATGCACTTGCAATCCTCTATAGCAAGGGGGACCTGAATGACTGTATTGTTTTAAACCTGGATAGTTGTGGTCATTTGATGTGACAGCCCACAGGAAACTAATACCCGTTCCAAACCAAATCCCTTTACCCTCCCCACTCCCATAACAAATTCTCTTGCCTTCTAAGTAAGGGAGAACTTTAATTACCCTTCAACTGCGTCTCAACTCAGTTTTCCCAAGGCACCCCTTAAAAGTAATGAGCAAAAGAAGAAATTATAAAAAATATATACTGATAACTCAATAAAAATATAAGAATTGCACTATGTTACCCAAACTTAGATCAAATTTACAAGCTTCCTGCCCCAGTATCCCAAACTGCTAAGATTATAGGAAAGTATCACCAGGCTCAGCTCTGTGTGTTACTGTTGCTTGGGAGCGTGGGAGGTGAGAGGACACCCTTGAAGAAGTTAGTGGCTCTACCCTGAAGACTCCTGGTCATCATTTTTTGGTTTTTCGAGACAGGGTTTCTCTGTGTAGTCCTGGCTGTCCTGGAACTCACTCTGTAGACCAGGCTGGCCTCGAACTCAGAAATCCGCCTGCCTCTGCCTCCCAAGTGCTGGGATTAAAGGCGTGTACCACCACCGCCCGGCCTGGTCATCATTTTTAACATGAAGAAATGTATTTGAATCACACAGGAAAAAATATTCCTGACAATGAGTTTAAATAAGCAGAAAAAGATCAAAACCACAGTAAAAATGTGAACAAATACCTGGACAAATAATTAACAAAGAAATATAAAAACTGTAAGGAATACAGGGAAAAGAGGCTCAGCTTCACTAATGATTAAATTCAGACAATTTTCTTCCCCAAACTTGGAAATGTTCTTTAAAAACAATAACACATTAGAGGCATTGTCCTAGTTAGGGCTACTATTCCTGTGACAAACACCAACTTAGAGTGTTTATTGAGCTTACACTTCCACATCACAGTTCATTGAAGTCAGGACAGAAATTCAAAACCTAGAGGCAGGAGCTGCTGCAGAGGCCATGGAAGGATGCTGCTTACTGGATTGCTCCCCTATGTACAGTTAGCCTGCTTTCTTACAGAATTCAGAACCATCAACTGAACGGCAACCCTACTCACAATGCGCTGGACCCTCCCATATCAATCATTAATTAAGAAAATGCCCTACAGGTTTGCCTACAGCCATATTTTACAGAGGTATTTTCTCAACTGAGGCTCCCTCCTATCCAACTGACTAGTTTGTGTCAAGTTGATGTAACACTAGTCAGCCACAAGCTGAGAGAAACTGTTAGTGAGTGAGTTGGAGAGATAACAACAGTTAACAGCACTGAGTGCTCTTCTAGGGGCCAGGCTTTAATTTCTAGCACATACATGGTAACTCACAACTCTCTATAACGCCTATTCCAGAGAATCAGACACTCTCTTAGGCAAACATACAGGCAAATCACCCATACAACTTACTTAATTAACTAATTAATTAATTATGTATATACATAACAAAACCTTACAGCTGTGATCACACACTCAAATGTGCATGTAACACTATCAAGCTATACACTCAATTGTTGGTGTTTACTTTTTTTTTAAATAAGAAGAATGGGAATTAATCTTTATTTATAGGACACAACAGGGTACAAAATTCCACATAGAAATAAACTCAAGAGGACAGCTTCATAGAGTATGTACAGTTTATAACTGTTCAAGTACAGTTTCTTTTGTAAAACGTGCTACAATAACAAACCACATTTAAAAAGAGTTCTTAGTAGAGACACAGTAAGACAAATTTAGAACACAGCATAGCACAGCACATAACTAACAACTTTGTGCCTTGGCTAGACAGAAGTTAAAGGTCCAGGGAGCTCCATCCTGCACTTGGAAGGAGAAGCCTTCAGAGGTAGTTTCTGGCACCATACTTTGATCTTCCTCTTCCTCTACTGAGAAGTACTGGTGTTTACTTTTTTATGAGATAAAAAACTTCAAATTTGCCAGGTGTGGTGATACACAACTTTAATGGATCTCTGTGTGTACGAGGCCAGCCTGGTCTACACAGTGAGTGAGTTATAGGACTATATAGAATCATACAGTGTATACAGGACTCAAAAAAAAATAAAGTGCAAATACCAAAGGAACCCCATAAATACATCAGAATGCTTCCAGAGCTTGATTCTGGATAAAGGAATCATGCTACTTCTCAATTCTTCTATAATTACGAAGTTCCCATGAGAAGTGTGTGTTTTAAAACTTACTGGAATCTTTTGTTTTTGTTTTTTGGATTTGATTGACTGTTTTCTCTTTTAGACCAGTGTAAGGGGCAGGCCCTTACACAGGACCTATTCCATTTAAAATAGGAAACTTGTTAGGACATGTCTGGTACTTGTAAAGACAAGTCTGGAAGTAAAGTTATGCTGTGATAACCAGCTGTGATGAGATCAGAGCCCAGCGATAACCAGACACTAGTGGTTATCTGCCGTGTACGTCAGCAGTAATGCCAAATTCAACATAAAAGAGGAGCCCGTCTAGAGCACTTCATTCACACTTGTAGCCATGACTGGCCAATGTAATCCTCCGGACAAGGCTCCTCAACACCTGATCATGACCTAGCATGATACTTCAACAAGCCTCCTCAGCACCCGTCATCAAAGAGACAACTGAGAGAACAATGCCTCCAGCTTCTTCGTGGTCAAACACCCTGCGAGGTCAAATTATCAACTCAACTCAACTATCTGGAAGCCACAGCCTGACCCTACCTTCCCGGGCTCCGGACCTGTAACCCGAAACCATCTAAAGGACTCAGGTCGTATAATCTCTGAATGAATGATGTGTTTATTGTTATGCTTATTTCTTTGATAATTAGCAATTTATTATTTGTGCTCATTGTGCATATTGTTAGAGGCAATGCATAGGAAATGTGGCAGTATCTTGTTATAACAATTGCCTTAGCATTGCTAATAGTATATATATTGTTTGCTATGTATCATTGGTTAATAGTTTGCTGTGCATCATTAATTAAAGAGTAACTGAATTACAAAACCTCTGTCTCTCTGGCTTACTCTCTCTTCCCTCTAAAGGAGCTGATGGTCTCACAGTCAAATCCAGTATACGATCCCTGAGTGGAGAAGGACCTGTCGCCCCTCTCCCCGAGGGGGATTCTAACCCCTTATCAATAGCCTGTTCGTAACAGATAAGAGTCCCAGAGACCCTGCTGGAGACAACCAGGCTAGCCTTAAACTTGCTATGTAGCTGAGGATGACCCTTAAACTTCTGTTCCTCCTGCCTCCACCTTTTCAGTGCAGTTGTGTGCCAGTACAGAAGTTAGAGCAGTGCTAGGGATAAGACCCAGGGCTTTATGCAAAAACTATACCAAGATGGCTATATGCCAAGGCCAAGTACCTCAATATTTTATTTTTTTAAAAATACATAAATGTGGGGCTGGAGAGATGGCTCAGTGGTTAAGAGCACTGACTGCTCTTCCAGAAGTCCTGAGTTCAATTCCCAGCAACCACATGGTGGCTCACAACTATCTATAATGGAATTTGATGCCCTCTTCTGGTGTGTCTGAAGACAGCTACAGTTTACTCATATATATAAAATAAATCTTTAAAAAAAATACATAAATGTTGTTTCATACAATGATGACTCCCTTTCCCCTCAATCCCAAGGCAGGGTCTCACTATGTAGCTCTGGCAGTCCTGGAACTCACTAGGTACACCAGGCTGACCTCTAGCGCAGAGATCCTCCTGTTTGGTTCTCTTCTAGTTTGTTTCACAGTGCACCTTGCATTCTCTCTCCAGCTCTTGAAGATCCTGAAGAGCTAAGACTCATAGAAGAGGCTGAATGGAGGATGGCAGAAAGTAGGATGGTTGCTGAATGACTCATTCATTTCAATAATAAAAGAAAAAAGATAAGGCATCACTTAGCCAGCCTCACTTGCCCCAATAATTCTGTGTGCATCCACTTATATTTTCTCCCTCATACAATCCTACCAACTAGTTCTGGCTAGGTTGCCATTCGTGGCCTCAAACTGCAAGTGAAGCAGGAATAACCAACTCCAAAGCCCAACGCTGCAGTTCCTCGGGTGCTTCTTTCCTCAGTCCCAGGCCTCCCTGAAGAACATGCAGCTGAGTAAATGTGGTGCTTTAATTTCCCAACTGTTGCCAAACTGTGGCAAGCGCTTATTCCGCACAGCATAGTCTTAGCTCCATCCCAAACACTGAAAAGGGAGTGGGACACACTCTCATCATTAGTATAGAATATACATCAGGGGTTGGCTGGTTTGATAAAATATAAGTTTCTAAGCCCCACTCCCAAATTTTCTGTTTCTAAAGCAAAATATATAACCTGGCCAGGTTCTCTGGCATACATCTGTAATCCTAGGAATTCAGGAGGTTAACACAGTGATGTCTCCAGTTCAAAAGCAGCCTAAAAAACATGTGACTTTACCTCAGGGGAAAAAAAAAAAAAGATTGGGGGCAGGGGGCAGATGGTAGACAGATGATAGCAGGACACTGGATTGAATTTTATTTTTGTAGTAAATTCTGGGAGCTGTTGTAATTGGTCAGAGCACACGCAATGAAAAACACTGTTCTACAATGCCCAACATCTTCCCATCGTATTGATAATCTCACTCACTAGCTCTATCCAGCCTCACTAACCTTTCAAACAGTTCTGTTGAAGAGTGTAACACTGAGCCAGACAGTGGTGGCACACGAATTTAATCCCATCACTTGGGAGGTAAAAGCAGGTAAGTCTTTGTGAGTTCAAGGCTAGCCTGGTCTACGGAGTGAGATCCAGAACAGCCAAGGCTACACAGAGAAACTGTGTGTGTGTTGGGGTGAGGGTACAGCATTCTAGAGGATAAGACATGAAATGGTCAAGAGTTTGTGCTAGCCTGGGTTACATGATTCTGCTTCTCAAAGTAAAGTATTGAATATCCACATCTGCCCTGGCCTAACACTCCTGATCCTGTCAACCCTTTACACCTCTTACACACTACATGCTAGTAAGTGTGGGGCTGGAGAGATGGCTCAGTGGTTAAGAGCACTGACTTTTTTTTTTTTTTTTTTTTTTTGGTTTTTCAAGACAGAGTTTCTCTGTATAGCCCTGGCTGTCCTGGAACTCACTCTGTAGACCAGGCTGGCCTCGAACTCAGAAATCCGCCTGCCTCTGCCTCCCAAGTGCTGGGATTAAAGGCGTGCGCCACCACCGCCCAGCTACATGCTACTTATTTAGAGCATTTCTTCTCTTTCCTTTTCTTTCTCTTTTAAACAAATCTTAGTATGAGTCCAGACTAGAATTCATTATGAAACCCAAGCTACCCAGGAACTCTCAATCTTCTTGCCTCAACCTTACGTTTAGTTTTATTTTATTATTTATTTATTTATTTGGTTTTTGACAGTTTCTCTGTATAGCCATGGTAGTCCTGGAACTCTCTCTGTAGACCAGACTACCCTTAATCTGCCTGCCTCTGCTGGATAAAGGGCATATACCACCAGCAGAACTATGTTTAATTTTTAATCTCTGTTGTCTCTTTCCACTTAAAAGAACTCCACAAAGAGAATTTCACTCACTGACATTGCCTTGTGTGCCTCAAACAGTGATTACAAGGTCTTCAAAATTCTACAACAATAGCTAAATGAGGAATGAAAATCAAATAAAGACAATCTTTGTGGTTGTTGTTCACATCCATGTGCTGGGGACTAACCTAGGGTTTTGTGTATGCTAAGCAAGTGCTCTTCTAGTAACATATCCTATCCCAACTTTGAGATCTTCTGGACAATTACTGCCTACAAGATACTCTACATTAGAAACACATCTGTGGTGGTTTGATTGAGATTTTCCCTGTAAGTTTCAGACATTTGAATACTAGGTCCCAGATGGTGACTCTTTGGAGAGAATTTGGGGGTTATGGCCTTACTGGAGGAAGTATATCACTGGGGGCAGCTCTGAGGATTCAAAGGCCTAACATCATTTCTAGTTAGCTCTTCTTGTAGTTCAAAATGTGAGCTCTTGGCTACTACGTCAAATCCATCATCATGGACTCTAATCTTCTGTAACTGTAAGCCCCAAATAAGTGCCTTTTTCTGTCAGTTGCCTTGGTAGTCTTCATTATCACCACTGCCTGCAGTTACTGATTAATATTATAACTCTTCAGAATACTATAAATGTCTAGCTGCACCACCCCCACCCCACCTCCCTACCCTCGCCAAAGCAGGGTTGTGTCACACATAGCTTTGGAAGCCAGAGCCCCATCACTAAGCTGGCATTTCGGTACAAATGTGTGTGACAGGATTTTAGAGACAGACCATGTTTTTCTGTGTGAACTCAGCTAGTTTAAATGTGCTATGCTTTCCTTTCCTGACCTCAACATGAGGATGGATGGCATCTGAACTTGTCAATAAAGAATCACTGCTCATTTTCTATAACAAGGCTGGTAACTCCACTTTCTTACTTCCCTGGAATCTACAGCGTATTTGTGAGCAGGATGGTCAGCTGCCCGTCTTGCAGTAGAGTTGAGCCCTTGATAATCTCAGCAGCCACGAGCAGATCAGCCAACCATTCCTACACAGTACAGTCACCATTTCAAAAGACAGAAATGTCTCAAAGAAAACACATCACGCAAACAGAAAAGGAAAGTGACAGTATCAGATAAGATTGAAGCATATAACATATATGGCCTAAGCTTAGGAATTTTTTTTCAGATAACTTACATGTGTATTATTACAAATGTTCCTGTACCCCCCTAACTCAAGCTAAATTAAAATGGCTTAATGGGTAATTACAGTCATTCTTAAAACAGGAGGAGGATAGAGATTCAAGGCACTGTCTGCAAAGACCAGCCTAGTATATTACAAATTTTTTAACTTAAAACAAAAAAAGAGTAACTGACAATCTTCTTTTTCATAGGAACATACAGACGTAGTTGTTAAGCAGCCATTCTGATAGGAAATAAGAAACTATGCCCGCTGGGCAGTGGTGGCGCACGCCTTTAATCCCAGCACTTGGGAGGCAGAGGCAGGCCAGCCTGGTCTACAAGTGAGTTCCAGGTCAGCCAGGGCTATACAGAGAAACCCTGTCTCAAAAAACAAACAAACAAAAAAAAGTAGATGTAGTGTGTAGGTATAATATTATTATAATTCTAGGTTTTTTTCAATAAAATAGATATAACAAAAGAATCCCTAGCTACATAATAAATAAGTTAGTAATTTAAGTAATGTTCAAAGTCATTTACAATACAAACAAGGTTGGAGAGATGTTAGTGTTAGAGATGCTGTGTCAATGACTAGTTCATTCCAGATCTACATGAGCTTAACCACATAACCCAGTTCTATAACCTGACATCTTTTTTGGTCTCAAGAACAACAGCACATGTGTATAATAATGCAGGCAACATCAATGCATAAAATAATAAATTTGTGGAGTGGTGGGCACGCCTTAATCCAGCACTTGGAGGCAGAGTCTGAGTCGAGGCAGCTGGTTACAGTGAGTTCCAGGCAGCCGATACACGAGAACCCGTCGAAACAAAAAAAAAATTGTTTTTTAATTACAAACAAAAAGGTCAGAGATGAATTACTCAAGGAATGAATTCAAGACTTGACAGATGGCTCAGTAACCACACTGAAGAGCACTGGAAAAGGACTGGGTTCAGTTCCTAGCATCCACATCAGGCACACACAACTACCTATCACTCCAGTTCCAGAGAATCGAATGCCCTCTTCCAGCCTTAGTGGGCATGGCATACATGGTACACACAAGGCAAGCAGACACACATATAGACAGATGAGCAGGCAGATACACATAAATAGAACTGAACATTTTCTTTTTCTTTTTTCTTTTTTTCTTTCTTTTTTTTTGGGGGGGGGTACATTTTGTGAACAAAGCTTTTTCACTGATTTCTCTTTTCAGTATATTTTTCATTCATATAGGACAGCTATTGTTTCTTCTAATTTTGTGTGCATGTATGTCTGTAAGGTGCCTCAACGGCCAAAAGGCATCAGATGCCCTGGGACTGGAGTTATAGCTGGTTGTAAACTGCCATGTGAGTGTTAGGGATAGAACATAAGTCCTCTCAAAGAGCAGTCAGTGCTCTTAACCATTGAGCCATTGCCTCACCCCAATAGAACCAATTCTCTAGATATAACTAAATGTCAGCCTAATGTATAATAAAGAAACAAATATAATTTGCTATTGAGGAATGTAGCTACTTACTATCTTATGAATCCTGGGCTTGACTATTATTTCTAAGTCATTTTTTCCTGTTTCCATGACTTAAAAATCCTCAAAGTTTCTTGGTTATTTCCCATATTGTTTCAAGACCACACAAATCATAAGCAAACCTCTGACCACCAACATAGAAGATGAGAATTGCACACTACACCAAAGGACTTCTGAGGTTAGCAGATACAAATCCTGTTCTCTCTTCTTCAAAGAAAACAGACCACATATAAAAAGTCTGAAACATCCTGCAAGCAGAGACACTCGGGGGAGGAGGGAATACTAACCTTCTTAGAACCAAAGTCCTAGTCACTTTTTGATCTAAGATTTCCAGAACTGATAAGAAAAGGGAGAGAATAAAAACCATCAGCTGGCCTTCCCAACTGTATGTAAAGAAACAAGCCATCTATCTGTCTGATCTCCTGACACTGCACCTCTACTAAAGTACTAACTGGAGACTGAACCACAAAAGCCCACATGCCACATCATGCCAAACTCTGTGACTCAAATCACTAGCCAGATGCCTCTTAATTAAAAAGAAAGTCACATCAATTATGAGACAGCAGACAGAGACCTGGATTCTAACATTTTATTTTGTTTTTTTTGAGATAGAGTTTCTTTGTGTAGCCTTGGCTATCCTAGAATTCTCTATCTAGACCAGGCTGGCCTTGAATTCACAGAGCCTGCCAAGTGCTGAGATCAAAGGATGCACACCACCACCACCACCCCAAACCCCCTCAATTAACAACTCTTTTTTAACTTTTGGTAACACTGAACAGAAGATTTTATTTAAAGTGAAGCTGAATAAAAATGGTTTAAAAGTACACTGCAAAACTCTAGGGTCATTTAGAAATATTACATTACCATCTAGCAAAAGTGGTGAATCATCTCTGACTTCTAGCTCTCTTCTGTGGTGTGTGTGTGTGTGTGTGTGTGTGTGTATTGCTTCTAGGATCAATATACATGAATGATGGTCATATTTTGCACACTGGGAAGGTTAGAATTCAAATATGCTAAATGACAGCATCACGGACCTTCTTACTGCTTAGGCCACTCAGCATTTTAGACTAAAGTGGCTTGTCTTGTCCCATCTATACAGCAGACCACAGATGAACTAGCAATTGTTTGTTTGTTTTGAGGCATAGTTTCTTTATATAGCCCTGGCTGGTCTGAAACTCACTATGTAGACCAGGCTATCTTGAACTCATAGGTCTGTCTTCCTCTGCCTCAGGTATACAACACCATGCCTGTCCTGGCCTAGCAACATTTTGACCTGACTACATTGACTTCATTGGCTGAATTTAGAATCACCTATGACACAAAGATGTGTGTGTCTTCAAGGATGTTTCCAGAGAGGATCAACTAAGGTGGGGAGACCAACCCAAAATTCAGTTAGAACCAACCCTCAGCCAGAGACCAAGCCTAATTTTTAAAAAGGGAGAATGTGGACTGGGCACCAGTACCGTCTCTTTGCTTCCTGGTTGCAGATGAAGTGGCCAGCTGCCTCAGGCTTCCACCATAATAATTTCCCTGCCATGATAGATCACACCCAACTGTGAGCCAAAATAAACTCTTCTTTCCTTAAGTGGCACATCCTCTTACTGTCCACCATGCAGGATCCTGCACCTCTCAGACTCATACTCCAAGCTAAAATCAACAACTGGCCTTTTTTGAGAGGCAGAGGCAGATGGATCTCTGTGAGTTTGAGACTAGCCTGTTTCACAGAGTGAGCTCTAAGCCAGCCAAGGCTACATAGCAAATCCTAACTCTAATAACAATAATTTATTATTATAAATTAACAACTGGGCCAGCAAGATAGCTTGGCATGTAAAGGGACTTGCTACCAATTATGATGACCTGAATTTGATCCTGGAACCTACATGGCAGGAGAATCAACTCCAAAGCTGTCTTCTGATTTCCCCATATATTCTGTGATACATGTAACCCATATACACAAAAATAAATGCAATAAAAGATTTAAAAAATCACAAAACACCTGGAATATGGTCATTCTACTAATATTTACCTCACTCAATAACTTTGAAGAAGTAAACCTAAAAGTTTAGTAAGACAAAATTTCGTCACTGAATTTCACAAGAAGTCACCAGCTTCTGAACAGCAGGCAACCTTTCACACTGTTCCATACCTGCAGGAATCTAAAACAGAGCACAGGGTCCCTCCTCTGACCGGAAGTTCCTCAGAGATCACCTCACTCTTCTGACAATAATTACAGCAACAGCACAGTTGAAGAGCTAAGCAAAGTCCAACTACACCTTCTACCAGACTTAGCCAAAAAGTAAGTTTCTAAAAGGATATGGGCCTGGAAAAGGATGTTAGGCAAAGAAACTATTTTCAACTTAGGAAGGAAGAAAGGGAGGAAGGAAGGAAAGCAGGATTGAAGGACTGAAGGACTGAAAAGAATATAGGAGAACATGGTTTAAGCACCAAACACTGACTCAGGATCTCCTCCTAAGAGGAGCAGAGCCCAAAGTCATTAAAGTAAAACCCACTCACTTTCCAAAAGATCCTCACCACCTGAGGACATCAAGGGCTCTTCAGTGTTCTACCAAGTTAGTCTCTCCAAACAAATTCTGTATGTGTTTGAAATCACCTTGAGCTGTTTCTTCATTATTTCCTAAGTGTTAGACATTTCAAGACTCCTTCCTTTGTTCTACCTTACAAATGAAACACATGACCTTACTTTGAAAGTATCCCCTACTGCAGACAGCAGTCGGAACTTTAGACAGTCAGAAACTGGAGGTAAGCTATCAGGATAGGAGTTTCCTGTAGCTAGTAAGCTAGGCTTCAGGGCAGAGACAAAGATAAGATTATAAGAGAATTGACCTGGAATACCAGACTGGTAGAGAAAAATCAAAGTACATTTCATTCAATCAACTCCCAGTTTGAAGAAACTCACCAAACGTGTTCTGGTAGTCACGTTTCTGGGGATTGAACTCAGGATTTCATGTATGCTAGACAAGCATTCTACCACTGATTCACATACCCAGCCAATTCTTCAAGGTTCTGGGAGGTAGGGGGAGAGAAGAGAGTGGGGATGGAAGGGGCTAGTCTCTCTATATAGCTCAGGCTGAGCTGGAACTCGGATGTACTTACTGCCTCTACCTCCAGTGATGAGAGTACAAGCATGCACTGCCACTCACCTCTCAAGCTTCATCTCTATAAAATGAGAGACAGTCTATTTCTTTTAAATACCACAACCTTCTTTAGCAGTCAGGAATCAAAGCCCACATCACACAGGCAGGATGGATGTCTATAACCAAAAAGACATTCAGCCAGTTCAAGTGGTCATAACTGTAATCCCAGCACTCAGGAGGCCGAAGCAGGAGGATCATTATAAGTTCAAGGCCAACTTTGGCTATATATTAAGTCCCAAGATAGTCTGCCTGTGCTACAGAGTAAAACTCTGTCTCAAAACAAAGTAAAACAAAACGGAAAGACTGTATTGTTGGGAAGACTTGGATGTTGTGGAAATATTAACTGATACTGCAATCTTTTTTTTTTTTTTTTTCGGTTTTTTTTTTTTTTTGGTTTTTCGAGACAGGTTCTCTGTGTACCCGGCTGTCCTGAATTCACCCGTAACCAGGCTGCCTCGAACTCAGAAATCCGCTCCTCTGCCTCCAAGTGCTGGGATTAAGCGCGCGCCCCGCCCGGCGATACTGCAATTCTTGAACAAACTAGCAAGCAGTTGCTCAAAAGGTTAAACAAAGTTTCTATATGACCTAGCAATTTCATTCCTAGGTACACAAGCCAAAGGAAACAAAACTATATGCCCACCAAAAACCATGTATGCAAATGTTCACATCAACATTATTTACAATAATTAAAAAGTAGGAGCAACTTAAGTACTAGTCAACTAATACTATGTTTTATGTCACAGAATATTAATCAGGCACAAACAAAAACAAAGAGTCAGTAATAGCTACACATCTAACTCATGCAGGCAGAGGCAGGAGGCCAAAGTCTCAAGGCTAGCCTGGGCTACAATAAGCGTCTATCTCAATTAGGAAACCAAAAAAATAAAAATCTGAGCTTGAATAAAAGGCTATGATGTCTGCTGCTACTCCATCAGACAAACATCTTACTTTTCCCATCCCCATTAGACTACTGTAAGGTGTAAAATCATCACTTAAATAGCAGAAAAGACAAATGAACTGTGGCACAGGAAACAAATACTCTCTATCTTCCTCTGGACCTTGGTGTCTCATCTGTAAAATCAGAAGTTTATATGATCTCTAAGTATACTTCCCTGTCTGACACTTCATGGTCTTTAAAGTTGCTATTTTATCTAGGTGCAGAGGAACATACATAAATCCTAGTTTAAGGATAGCCTGAGCAATCTGCTTAAAGAGTCACAGGGCAGCCTGGCCTACACGGCAAGATTTCATCTTCAAAAAGAAAAACAATTTTAATCTCACTGGTTGGTACATCTAAGCATTATGACCTGACCAGTCCTCTGCTCTGAATTTTGTAGACAGAATCTTCTCACTCTTCAAAAGATAACATTCTATTCGAGGCCAGCCTGGTCTACAGAGTGAAGAGGAGTATGAGTTCCAGGACAGCCTGGGCTATACAGAGAAACCCTGTCTCGAAAAACCAAAAAAAAAAAAAAAAACAAGGTAACTTCAGTGTATTCTTTCAGTGTGGTGCCTTTCTTTTCACATGACTACCAGCAATCTTATCTTTCAGTCCACACTCACCTCTCAGGTCACAACAACCATTTACTACATCTCTAGACTTCTATGATTCCTTCACCGTGTCAGCATAGAAAGACTGTAAATGTTTTTTTTTTTCTCCCTTAATTTTAATTTTTACTTTCTGATTTTTAAAAATATGGTCTCACTAAGCAGCCAGGCTGGTCTGGAACTCACACTCACCAGTCTCTACCTTCCAGATGATGAAATTACTTAGAAGTACTTTTTATTTTGGTTTCATTTTTTTTTTAAGATGTGGGTATCATGTAGCCCAGAATGGACTAAGTAGACAAGGACAACCCTAAACTTCTAATCTCTCCTGCATCTTAAACCTCCCTGGTGCTAGGATTACAGATGTAGATCACTATCCAGGCTTGTCAAAGCATCTTTGATTGTTTTTTTCTGGATATAGCTTGTTTTGCTTTGTGTGTCTGAGTACTTAGGAACTGCCAGAGAAACACAACTTAATTTAGTTAGAGAAAAGAATACAGGTTCCTCTCAGAAGAGTCTGAGTGCAATTCCTAACTTCATACAGTTTCAATGACCATGACATCACCTATTTGGGAGCAATCAGGCAGGCTAAGGAGAGAAAACGCACCCTAGAGAGTCTCCACATGGACTGCACAGAGTTATTTGTATTCTGTTGTGTTGTCCTCTGAATCCCCCCAGGGTCATCCAAATTCCCCAATCAATCCACCAGAAATGAAAAGAAGGATGAAAAAAAAAAAAAAATCCCTCAGTCACTGTCCTAACAAAGACAAGCCAGCCATTGGATATATGGCCTTGGCAATACCTACTAAAACCAAATTTAAAAATATACAAAAGGCCCTTCTCTCAACATTATACATCTCATCCCCCTTGTTTATTCTCCCAATAAGCATATTCAGGGATATAATTTTAGCTTGCTGAGAAGCCAGATAATTAACAGATATTCATTAAAAGAGGATAACATTTCTTTTTTGGTGAAAGAATGCTTTTTAAGGTTCCAGATCTACCTAAGACCTCTTTAGTTTCTGTGCTGGTTATCTAATTTGCCCCAGGCACAAATACATCCAAAAGCAAAACAGGTCAGTCCATTCTAACCCAAACACCCCTAGTTTCCTTTCTTTCTTTCTTTCTTAAAAAAAAAAAAAAAAAAAAAAAACTTAGAATGACCTTGAACTCCAGATCCTCCTGCTTCTGAAACAGAGATCTCACAGGCTTACACCACCTTTTAAGCTATCTTTACTTTCTAAGACCAAACAGCTACATAATTTAACAGACATTCAATAATAGTACACCATAAAAATAAGTTTATTCTATCTTTGAGTTTCTTCTTTCATCCAGAAAAACTGTTATTTTTAACCCTTCTCAACATGTTAGTTTGCTTTTCTTTCTTCTTTTTGACCAGGGTCTCACTATGAAGCCCAGTCTGGCCTTAAACTTGTGGCAATCCTCCTGCCTCTGCCTCCTAAAGGCTGGGATTACAGATGTGCACCAGTGACCATGTTACTGTTTTTTAAAGACCTCCGGAGAGGCTACTGTGGTACAGCATGTCACCAAAGAAGCACTGGACCAGGAGTCAAGAAAGCTAAGTCCTGCTGTCCTTTGGGCCTCATTTCCTTCTCAGATCCCATCCAGCACCAATACCTAGAACCACATTCCAACAACTACATCATCCACAATTCTAAAGTTAATATATATGAAACAGATGACAATATCCGGATGTACTTTGAGACATAAAAAAGTGAGCTTGGAATACTAAAGCCAGAACAACAAAAGGCTTAGCTAGTATCAATCCATTACTACTTCAGGATGTTTTATAAGGCATCAGTTTCTCATATTTTTAAAAGACAATCCAGTTTTGTCATCTGAAGTGTGCACTATTTTTTCCCTGTAAGAAACACTGGAATTTGCCAGGCGGTAGTGTTGCACTCTTTTAATTCCAGCACCCAAGAAGTAGAGCAGGCAAACCTCTTGAGTTTGAGGTCAGTCTGAAACTGAGTGTTTTAATACAGCTAGGGCTACACGGAGAAACCTGGGGAGTGGGGAGTGGAGAGTGGGGAGGGGGAGCAGAGAGGGGGGAGGAAGAGAAGAAGAAGGAGGAAGAGGAGAGGAGAAATAAACAAACTGGAGGTTTTTCTGGTAACAAAAAAAATTTACAAAACTGGATGATCACTTTCAATAGAGAAACTATACAGTGTCCAGTGACCATCACATCGTGACTGAAAAGGGGAGAGGAGTTTCCGTCATCAAATCAGCATGACACAACTTTAAAGTCTAACACTACAAGCCTCCAACCACTGAAACCTGCTTACTGGTCACCCAAAAACTTTTCAAAACTATTGCAACTCCAATGCGGGCGCGCAGGAATTCACCGGGGATTTTATAACTCTTACACCTTCAAGCAATGGGTGCCAAATCTCATCAGGGCCTCACTGTCACTTCCCCAACACTTCCTCTTCGAAAGATAACTTGAGAGGCATCACAACACAGCACAACCTGTCCAACTCTGGGACATTGCCTTCATTCACAAATGACCCTCGCCTGGTAAAGGACATTAACTTTCAAAAGAAAAAAAAAGCATGGCACGGGTACAAGTTCTTTTCTAGCGCCAAGGGAGAGAAACCATTCTTGGTGTAACCCAGTTCAATTTGTCACTTCATGTCCGATCCAGAGGGGCAGAGCTGTGGAGGAAAAGCCCGGGGCCTGGCCTGCTCAGGAGTGAGTTATAACGGTTTTGAGGAACTGGTCGGACCGGCTTTTTGGGAAGAGGCCAAATAAACTCAAGTTTTTGTTTTGCTCTTTTGAAAAGTCTGAGTGGGACTAACTCTCACTAGGACGTGGGATAACTTCTTCCTTCCCAAAAGGGTGCTAGAAGGCAAGCTCCCCTTCATTGTGGACTAAGCCACTCGACCTCCTGAGCGCACACAGCATCCGCGTCTCCCCAGGCTGCCGACGCGGCGACCACCGCGCGGGGGACAGCAGGCCCGCGGGTCCCGCGTCCCGTCCCTTCGCCCGACCCTCACTGGACTCACGGGACAAAGCGGGGCCCGCGGGCCCCGGCCCGGGCTCGGCGCGCACTCACCCGACAGCTCGTCCGGCTCCAGCCCGGTCTCGGTGTCCAGCCCGCAGATGACAAAATAGTCGGCGAAGCGACTGGGCGCCGAGCCCCCTCCGCCGCCGCCGCCGCTCATGGCGCCGGGCCGAGCGGGGCGAGCCGCGCGGAGCCGAGCCCCCGCCCCCGGCCGCCCGCCCGCCCTCAGCCGCCGCTCCCTCCGCCGCCGCTACCGAGGCTCCGGCCGCCGCCCCCGGGCCTTGCCGGGTCCTAGCGGCCGCCTCTGCCGTGCCGGGGCAGGGGGGCGCCGGGCCACCCCGCGCCGCATCCTGGACGCTGTCCTCTGCACCGCGGCCCGAGCAAGCCTGAGGAAGGGCGGAGAGCGGCCGCCCGCCCCACCGCGGCCCCCCACCCGCCGCCACCGCGTGCGCACGCGCGGTCGGGGAGGGGCGGGCGCCGGGCGCAAAGGATGACGTGATGCTCTTTGGGCTCCGGGGGCCTGGGCTTCCAGAGCAGTCACCACAGAGTGGCCAGCGGTCAGCTGCCGGGATCCCGCGACTGCTGCCGCCCTTTAGAGAAATCGGGTGCGGTGTGCGGAGTGGCCATGGTGGTAGAGCTGATACCTGGCTCGTGCTGGCGTGTCACCCGCTTAGAGCTGCACGACTAAACTATGAACCCCACCGGTAGCCCGCAGAGTAGCTTCTCCTTGTTACCTCTCCTCAGAGTCTGCTTTCCCCAATAGATCTGAGGAAACCGTTCTTTGGAGAGAGTGGGTCATTTTATCTTATATTTACCTTTAATTTGCAGATAGGGAAACTGAAGCTCAAAGAAATGCAAGAGACAAAGCCTACATTTGGATCCTGTGCTAGCTCTCTGGCCGGCACCCCACAAACAGGGCTTCTTCCATGCACCAAACTCTGCACCTTTCACGAAGCCCCAGAGGCTCCTGCCACTTATTTCTTTTCATGCTCTCAGAATTCGCGTCCATTCATCCATCTATCCATCTTTCCTTCCTTCCTTCTTTCTTTTCTTCCTTCTAGTGAGACTTTCCTAGTAGGAGAAAAATGGTGACTGAGACAGAGTGAAACCTCCTGGTCCTTGTCTCTTGGCTAAAGAACAGACTCTGATTTCACTTTCTACAGAAGCTAGGCAGATGTGTCTTTTTTTGGTGATTGAACTTGCTATGTACTTCTGCCTGATCAGTGCTGGGCTTAAAGGCCTGCATCATCACACCAGGCTCAGGTGGGTCTTTAACATCAGAGGCCAAGAAAGAGAATCTGTAGTGGCTGCTAGCATGGGCTCTAGAAACAATCCTCCGGTTTGAATTCTGACTTTTATAATGTACAATGTGATATTGTACAAGTTACTTATGTAATTTCTAGGTGCCAGCAGGTGATATTTGTGAAAGCATAAAATAAATGCATGTATAGGTTAAGTGGTGAGGATTATATCCAGAACATAGAAGGCTCTCCATAAATATTATACATCATCATTGTTGTTACAGAATGGTGTGCTCTGCTCAAGGTCTGGCCTGGCAGGCAGCCAGCTAAGGACTATAGAAGGCAATTGGCTTCCCCAAGGGCTGAACCTGGGCTCTCTCCTGGGTTCTGTCCCAGTATTTCTCTCTCAAGTACTGGATCCCTTTGGGAGGTTGGTTGAGAGGTCACAGCCAACATCATTGGAAACCATAGCATCTGCTCCCTGTATCTAACCTGAACAGCTGGAAGAAATCAAGAGGAGAGGTAGCTTTACAAAGTTCATCTGAAGTGGTGCTACTTTATCCTGCATGCTTGGGACTCAAAGTGTGTGCAGGGGGCTCAGAGAGCTTATTAGAGCAAGGAAAAGAAAGCCTTTTGGTGTTGGGGCATCGTCAGGGAAGGCTTCTAGTGATCCAGAGGCGCAAACGTGTGCCTACAACAAAGAATGGAAAAGTCAGACATTTAGGCAGCATCGAGGAAAGCCAGGTATAGTGGAGCAAACCTATAATGCCAGCATTCTGGAGGCCAAGCAAAAGGAGTGTGAATCTGAAGCCAGCCCAGCCATACAGTGCAGACTGTCTAAAACAAACAACAAAATAGCAAATAGAGACAGAGAATTCAAAGGGACTGAAGTTAGAAAACTGAGGGAGAGAAGGGTTGAGGCAAGAAAAGTTTCAAGTGCCAGGTAATGTATACAGATCAGGTAAAATCAGAGGATCACTCGGACAAAGATGTAGAAGAGACTTGGTAAATTTTTCAATTAAAAGGGAGAAAAAATGTCAAATGGTGATAGTGCATGCCTTTAACCCTAGCACTGGGGAGGCAGAGGCAGGCAGATCCCTATGAGTTCAAGGAAGTTTTGTCAGAGTTCCAGCACAGCCAGGGATACAAAGAGAAACTTTGTCTCAAAAAAACAAAACAAAGGGCTGGAGAGATGGCTCAGTGGTTAAAAGCACTGACTGCTCTTTCAAAGGTCCTGAGTTCAATTCTCAGTAACCACATGGTGGCTCACAGCCACCTGTAATAGGATCTGATGCCCTCTTCTGTTGTGCCTGAAGACAGTGACAGTGTGCTTATATACATAAAAAGAAAAAATTTTAAAAAACCAACAAAAAAAAAAAACTAAATGTCCTCAGTTTAAAAGGCAAGAAACTTTCTATCTAGGCTTGCCAGCTGCTAGAAGACGTCTCTCATACTAACTCAACACATGAAACACCAGTGGAAAACAAATCCATGCCTGTATTAAGAATACTCAACTGTAAAGTGATCTCTTTTCCCAGCAGGAAATATGCTTAGCAGAATGATTGCTTCTTAGAGAGTCAGAAGAAATATAGATCTGGATATTACTAGTTAGTGATTATTAAATCCCTGCTCCACTATTCCTAGCTGTGTAAAAGAGAGAACACCAGTTAACCTCTCCCAACCAAGAACAGCTATTCTTACCTTCCAACAGATTACAGTGCAGATTCAGAAATTAATTGAAGAATTAGTGGGAAAGAATTTTAAATATTGAGAGCTTTATATGCTTCCTTTGTTTTGTTTGAGACAGGGTCTCTATATATAACCAGATTGACCTGGAATTGCTTAAGAAGCTCAGGCTGGCCTCCAACTTAAAATCCTCCTGCCTCAGCCTTCCAAGTGCTAGGATTATGAACATGTACCACCATGCATGACTATAAATACACGTCTTTTATATATAAGAATATATTTATTATATTTATTTATATCTGTGTGTGTGTGTCTGTGTCTGCATGTACATGCAATGGAACACGTGTGGAAGTCAAGATTTAGGGGAATCCATTTTTTCCTTTGATGACATGGGTTCTCAAGGTAGAACTTCAGGTTTGGCAACAAGCACCTTTGCCAACTGAGCCTTTTTACCAGTCTAATATACAATATGTTTTTTATAAAAGCAACCCAGGGTGCCCAATTCAGCATGAAGGATATTAGCAAGCAAGTGAATATCTGAGGGGACATAATTGCAGAAATGAGTGTGAAGCAGTGTGTGTCTGGAATGTTCATGGATCAATAAGGAGGCTAGGGTGGCTTGAGAGGATTGAGATTGGGAAAAAGACATTAAGTGGTGCTTGAAGTTCACTATAAAAATCACATTCCTCTTTCCACCGTGTGTAGATCTGTCCCTAGAAGACACATGCCTTTTCTGTTTTCTTTGAATCTGACTAGTTTGCACCAATGACATGCTTATAGAAGTGTTCTCGCCGGGCGGTGGTGGCGCACGCCTTTAATCCCAGCACTTGGGAGGCAGAGGCAGGCGGATTTCTGAGTTTGAGGCCAGCCTGGTCTACCGAGCGAGTTCCAGGACAGCCCGGACTACACAGAGAAACCCTGTCTCGAAAAAAAAAAAAAAAAAAAAAAAAAAAAAAAAGAAGTGTTCTCATGTAGCTCCTAGATCAGAACAATTAAAAAAGAAAAACTTAAGGCTGAAAAGATGGCTCAGAGGTTAAGAGTACTGCCTGCTCTTCCAAAAGACTTAGGTTTGGTTCCCAGCACTCACACCATGGCTAACAACCATCTGTAACCCAAGTTCTAGGAAATCTGACTCCCTCTTCTGGCCTCTACTGGCATTGCACACATATGGAACACACATAGAGGCAAAACAAAAAAAATAAAATAAAAATAAGGTTAACTTCCCTTAGGTTAAGGTTCACCTTTGATCCCAGCACTGGAAAGAGAAAGTCAGATAACTCTTTGTAAGTTTAAGGCCAGCCTGTTTTACACAAGCCTGTTCTACATGAAGGCCAGCCAGGAATATAGGAGACCTGTCTTTAATAAATAAATAAAATTGTTTTTAGATGATTTATTTATTTTATGTACATTGGTGGGGGAGGGGTTCTGTATGTCTGTGTAAGAGTGTGGGATCCCCTAGAACTGGAGATACAGACAGCTGTGAGCTATCATGGGTGCTGGGAATTGAACCCAGGTACTATAGAAAGAGCAACCTTTAACTACTGAGCCATCTGTCTAGCCTCATGATCATTATTTTTTAATGCCAATATTGGAGATGTAGCTCAGTAATGATCATGGAGATATACATAGATATATAATATAGATAATAGATAGATAGATAATAGATATATAGATATATATAGATAGATATAGATATAGATATAGATATAGATATAGATATAGATATAGATATAGAATCCACTAATTCAAAACAAACCAAAAGCAAACAAGCAAAATAGATAGATGATAGATAGACACACAGACAGACAGGATGGATAGATAGGTATGAGATAAGATAGATAGATAGATAGATAGATAGAGGGAAACCAGCCAGACTTGGGTATAGCTCACTTGGTAGAAGGCCCTGTACTCTGTCCTCGCCACCGTAGGAATGAGACAGCAGTGCAGGCATTATTGTATCCCAGTACTCAAGAGGTAGAGGCAGGAGGATCAGAAGTTCAAGTCATTTTTGGTTAAATAGGGAGTTCAAGGTCAGCTTGAACTAGGTTGATACTCTATTTTTTTTAAAATTATTTTTATTTTATGTTCATTTGTGTTTTGCCTGCATGTATGTCTATGTGAGGGTGTCAGAAGCCCTGGAACTAGAGCTCCAGACAGTATGAGCTGCCATGTGGGTGCTGGGAATTGCATCTGGGTCCTCTGGAAAAGCAGCCAGTACTCTTAACTGCTGAGTCCAACTCTCCAGCCTCATGATACCCTAATTTTTTTTTTTTTTAAGAAGTTAGTATTTAGGGACTGGAGAGATGGTTCAGTGGTTAAGAACGCTTGATCTTTTAGAGGACCTGGGTTCAGTTCCCAGCATGCACACAGTGGCTCACAGCTATAACTCTAGTCCCAGAAGATCCAACCCCCTCTTCTGGCCTCTGAAGGCACTGTATACACACTGTACACACACTGTACACAGACATACATGTACACAAAACACCATCTTAGTTAGGGTCTCTATTGCTGTAATGAAACACCA
The DNA here is from genome assembly GCA_021653895.1 of Mastomys natalensis. Classification (NCBI taxonomy): domain Eukaryota; kingdom Metazoa; phylum Chordata; class Mammalia; order Rodentia; family Muridae; genus Mastomys; species Mastomys natalensis. The sequence continues at coordinate 454,123 of JAJTUV010001203.1, forward strand.
TGACCAAAAGCAAGTTAGGAGGAAATGGTTTATTTGGCTTACATGTCCATATCATCATTCATCATTGAAGGAAGTCAGGGCAGGAACCTGGAGGCAGGAGCTGATGCAGAGGCCATGCTGCTTATGACTGCTCCCTGGTTTACCAGCTGCTTCTTATAGACCAAGGACACTAGCCTAGGATGGCACCTCCCACAATTGCTCCCCATGGTTTACTCAGGCCTGCTCTTCTTTAACTCAAGGACCACTTAGACTAGAAATGCACCTCTACCCCAATGGGCTGGCCCTCCTCTCTCAAACACTATTAATAAAATGCCTTACAAGCTTGCTACAGGCTGATCTTAAGGAGGCCTCTTCTTCTCTTCTCTTCTCTTCTCTTCTCTTCTCTCTTTTTTTTTCTTTTCTTTTTTTTTCCAGTTTTTTGAGACAGGGTTTCTCTATGTATCCCTGTCCTGGACTCATTTTGTAGACCAGGCTGGCCTCAAACTCACAGAGACCCACCTACAAAGGTGTGCACTACCACACCTGGCTATGGAGGCATCTTCTTAATTGAGGTTCCCTCCTTTTAGATGACTTTACCTTGTGTCAAGTTTGACATAAAACAATCAAGTACACACACATACTCATAAAATCAAAATTTTTAAAAATCTAAAAACAAAACAAACAAAAACATAGTATCTGCTTTGCTCCAAGAAGAGTTCTGCTTGTGTAAACAAAGGAATCCAACTATCCTTCACCAAGACAGTTTGGTGTTTTGTTAATTTATTTTTTTGACAGTCTCACTATGCATCCCAGGCTGTTAGGCTACAATCTCTGGAGTGGTAAGGTTATAGGCATGTGTCCTCATGCTCAGTGGTCATAGCCAGCTCTCTGATTTTTACCTAAAAAGTCATACATATCTCATGTTTCCACACCCTACAGTCCCACTTGCCCCCAACACCTTGCTTATTAACAGTGCTCCTCCTGTCTCTCAACAACACATGTTCTGAAAGAAATAAAAATCAGACCACATGCTGCAAAACTCCCTGCCTGGAGCAAGGTTAAGAGGCGGTGCTGTGGCCGGGCGGTGGTGGCTCATGCCTTTAATCCCAGCACTTGGGAGGCAGAGGCAGGCGGATTTCTAAGTTCAAGGCCAGCCTGGTCTACAGAGTGAGTTCCAGGACAGCCAGGGCTATATAGAGAAACCCTGTCTCAAAAACCTAAAAAAAAAAAAAAAAAAAAAAAAAAAAGAGGCAGTGCTGTGCTGCCTTTACCATTGCTAATGGGTGTCCTAACCAGGGCCTGGCTCCCCCATGTTCTTTTTTTTTTTTTTTTTTTTTTTTTTGGTTTTTCGAGACAGGGTTTCTCTCTGTAGCCCGGGCTGTCCTGGAACTCACTCTGTAGACCAGGCTGGCCACGAACTCAGAAATCCTCCTGCCTCTGCCTCCCAAGTGCTGGGATTAAAGGCGTGCGCCACCACTGCCCGGCACTCCCCCATGTTCTTTTGTCACATGTGTAACCCCAGACTAAGTTTCATACTGGAAAAACCCCATGAGCCCCAGAAAATGAACACTCTCGGATGTTTCGTTTGCTCAGTGATTTCTCTGAAGGCTCTTTTGAGGAGCTTTTCTCAGCCATCCCTATTATGTCAGTTCCATCTGGATCACTTTTGTTTTGTGAACTAAACGTCTTAATGAAACTCCCCTTGGTTTTTGTTTTATTTTTTTCTTTTTAAGATTTGATGAGTGTTTTGTCTGCATATATGTGCACTATGTGTGTTTCTGATGCCTACAGAGGTCAGAAGAGGGTGTTGAAATCCTTGGAACTGGAATTACATATGATTGTGAGCCACTCATTTGGGTGCTAGCAACTGAACCTTGCCTGATTCTCCGAGTCCCAGCATCAAAGGTGTGCACCACCACTGCCCAGACTCCTCTCCAGGTTTTAAAGGAAAAGTGTCCCTGGGCTGGAGAGATGGCTCAGTGGTTAAGAGAATTGACTGCTCTTCAAGAGGTCATGAGTAGTTCAATTCCTAACAACCACACAGTGGCTCACAACCATCTGCAATGGGGTCTGACGGCCTCTTCTGGTGTGTGTGAAGACAACTACAGTGTACTCACATGCATAAAATAAATAAGTAATTTAAAAAAAGTGTCGGCCGGGCGGTGTGGTGCACGCCTTTAATCCCAGCACTTGGGAGGCAGAGGCAGGCAGATTTCTGAGTTTGAGGCCAGCTTGGTCTACAGAGTGAGTTCCAGGACAGCCAGGGCTACACAGAGAAACTCTGTCTCGGAAAAAAAAGAAAAAGAAAAAGAAAAAAAAAGTGTCTCTTTCCTGTTCAAACTCTCCTGTTAAACTATTTCGCATACGCTATTTGTGTGCCTGTGTGCTAGCACTTGAGGAAACCAGAAGCTATTGAATTACCTGGAGCTGGAGTTCCAGGAGGTTGTGAGCTGACTTGACTTGGGTGCAAAGAGCCTAAGTCCTAATCTCTAGAAGAGCAGAAAAGCACTCCCAATTAATGAGTTCTCTCTCTAGCCACATTGGTTTTTCTTTTCTTTTTTTTTTTTCTTTCTTTCTTTTTCTTTTTTTTTTTTTTCTTTTTTGTTTGTTTCTTTGTTTGTTTGTTTGAGACAGAGTTTCTCTGTGTAGCCCGGGCTGTCCTGGAACTCACTCTGTAGACGAGGCTGGCCTCGAACTCAGAGATCCACCTGCCTCTGCCTCCCAAGTGCTGGGAGCTAAAAGCGTGCGCACCACTGCCCGCCCGGTTTTTCTTTTTATTGTTTTTTTTTGTTTGTTTGTTTGTTTTTCAAGACAGGGTTTCTCCGTGTAGCCCTAGCTGTCTTAGAACTTGCTCTGTAAACCAGGTTGGCCTCAAACTCAAGAGATCTGCCTGTTTCTGCATCCTGAGGGCTGGAATTAAAGGTATGTGCTGCCAGCATTGTCCAGTTTATTGTTTTTTCTAATGTTCTCCCCCCTCATAGCCTGGTCACCATCTAGATGGAGGCCCTTTCTCTTAACAAGGCTGATTCCTGGAGAACAATTGTGTCAGCTCCTTCGCTGAACCAGCAACCACCTTTGCTTCATTCTTTAACCTTTTATTCGCGTAACTGACAGCAGCAAGGAAGCTCCCCAAATCAGGCAGCCTCAGGCCACTTCTGGTGCTGCAACTGAGAAAGGATGAATGGAGAAACAGGAACAAATGTTACATCACCAGGTGTTACAACTGTCCCCAAAGTCATATATGAACATGTGAATGTGTGTATGTAAGTGTACATTTGAGGTTTTTTTTTTTTTTTCCGGCTGTGAGACGAACTTACTGTGCTGCAGCAAGCAAAGGCTGGACTCGAACTCAGAGAGATGCCCACCGCCTCTGACTCCCGAGCGCAGCAACTACAGCGGTGTGCCACTGCTGGTCACATTTGAGGTTCTTTCTTTCTGTATGAGTGAATATTCAGGTACAGGACCGATCTTGAAAGTAGATGTGTATGTAGATGTGTTTGCATGAGTGTGTGTGTCTGCTGATGTAGGGTGGGGTGGTCAGACTCAGAAAGCAGAAGAGTATCTTTGGCTTTCGAAGCCCAAGAGACACTAACAGCTGCTTCTCTCAGCCCTTCCCCTCCTCCCATGTCCCACTGGACTAAAAGCTTTTCAGAATCAGACCAGATGGCCTCTTGTGTGCTGCACCCGGCCTTTTTCCTTAGACTGTGAATACAGTAGCACTGTTATTCTCATCAGCTTGGGGACAAGAGTGTCCTGGGAAAGGCCGGATGGTGTAGCCAGGGAGAAATGAAAGGCTTTGGACCAGATCCCAAAGGGAGATATATTTAGCTGTAACTGAACTCTGATTTTTATAATTTTTTTCAAAGACTTATTTATTTATTTCATGTATGTGAGTACACTGTTACTATCTTCAGACACACCAGGAGAGGTTAACAGATGCCATTACAGATGGTTGTGAGCCACCATGTGGTTGCTGGGATTGAACTCAAGACCTCTGAACTTGTTTCTTTTATTTTTGAACAAACAAGTTCTCCAGGAATCAGCCTTGTTAAGAGAAAGGGCCTCCATCTAGATGATGACCAGGCTATGAAGGGGGAGACCATTAGAAAAAACAAGTTCTCTTAACTGCTGAGCCATCTCTCTCCAGCCCAATTTTTATTAATTTTTGAGACAGGGTCTCACTATGTATCTTTGGCTGGTCTGGCCTGAAATCTAAATGAAAGCCAGGCTAGCTATAAAGTCATAGCTATCTACTTGTCTCTGTCTCCAGAGTGCTGGGGTTAAAAAGCATATGTTGCCACATTATGATTCTGCAAGACTTTGAGACAGGGTGATGGAATTGTCATGTATCTTGTAGTAGTGGTTACATTATGGCTCATGATAGACTAAACTCAGTACCCACTAAAAATAGTAAATATCACTAATCTGAAAATACATACAACTTATAATGAACTATTTTAGGATTTGTTGTTGTTTGGTCTTTTGAGATAGGGTTCCAGGTTGCCCAGGCTGGCATCAAACTCACCTCAGGTTGTAAATTAGTATTTGTGCCTCGGGCTCCTAACACCCTGAGGGTACCACATAGCATAGACTGTCTACTAACTTTTGTACTAACTTTTGTACACTGTTCCATCAAATAGGTCTCATTGTAGGCACCATTAATTTGCATAGTTACTGTAACCATCTTCCAACAGGTGGCAGCAGAGTGTCTAAAGAGAGGCATCCTTTACACACACACACACACACACACACCACAGCATGTGCTCCTAGCAGGGCTGCTGGATCTATGCCAGCACGTGGCTCATAGACAGGATACAGATTTGCAAAACTAAAAAGTCAGCATCTGCTCTGCTCTTTCATCATGGCTTTCTTTGTGCTTCTGCTCCATTCTCCTCTCACCTTTGACCCTCATCATATGGTTGCTAGCACTGAGCTGGAAATGGCCAGTGGGCAGGCAGCATCTATACCTACCTTTCTTCTATGCCCAGGGCTATCTTCATTGCCTTTCTACTCACACACAGGGCACTGTGCGCAGAATGGCCACACACTTGGCTTAATGATGTGTGATGAGAGACTAGTGCATGCAAACTGAAGTTCTATGAGCCATGAGTGTCTTTTTTCTTTTTTTCTGCCTTCATTCCTTTAAAAGTTCATAAACTCTCTGGGCAGAGAATTCCAGGATCAGTGTGGTATGGGGAATTCAGAGATCCAAGCCCAGGACAGGATGAGCATCTATGTCAACTTGTCCACCAGGAACACTGAAAAATCTCACAAGGAAGCCTGCCAGTCCATTAAGGACTGGGGCATCGCCGGGCGGTGGTGGCGCACGCCTTTAATCCCAGCTCTTGGGAGGCAGAGGCAGGTGGATCTCTGAGTTCGAGGCCAGCCTGGTCTACAGAGTGAGTTCCTGGCCAGCCCGGGCTACACAGAGAAACCCTGTCTCGAAAAACCAAAAAAAAAAAAAAAAAGGACTGGGGCATAGCCCATTGGCAGAGTGCAGATCAGGCTGAACTCAAATTTACTATGTAGCTGAAGATGACTTTTATTCTCTTGTAAATCCTCCTAGTAAATGGTAGGATTACAAGAAGGACCAGTCTTTGTAGTGTGGGGATTTAAACGCATGGCTGTGTGCATGCCAAGTCAAGCACTCTACCAACTGAGCTACAATCCAACGTCTCACTTACTGTGTGACTTCTTTAGTTCTTATTCCCTTACTTCCTTATCCAGCATTGTTAAAGAGGCTGTTGGCATACTGGAAGGTATAGACGAAGGATCAGAAGTTCAAGGCTAGTCTGGGTTATAGGAAAGTGCTTTTTGTTTTGCTTTTGAGACAAGGTCTTACTTTGTAGCTGTGGGTGGTATAAACTTGGTATGTAGACCAAGCTGGCCTCAATTCAGAGATCCATCTGCCTCTGTCTCCTGAGTGCTGGGATTAAAGGGAATTGAACTCAGGACTTTTGAACCCCCTTTTTATTTTTTAAACAAGATGTTATTTTGCAGTCCTGATCTGGAATTCACAAATGTTCTGCATCAGTTTTCAGGATTACAGGCATGTACCATATATTTTATATTTTAAAAAAATTGTGTTTTTGTGTCTTTATGTGTCCTTGGAGTTGAAGTCATAGGTGCTTGAATCCAAATTCTAGTATTCATGATGAGCAACAATCAATCTTAACAGCTGAGTTCTCCCCAATGTGCCATAAGGATTTAAAATTTATTTTATGTATGTTTGCCTTCTTTCTTTTTCGAGACAGGGTTTCTCTGTATAACCCTGGCTGTCCTGGAACTCACTCTGTAGACCAGGCTGGCCACGAACTCAGAAATCCGCCAGCCTCTGCCTCCCAAGGGCTGGGATTAAAGGCATGTGCCACCACTGCCTGGCTATATGTTTGCTTTCATGTATGTATGTGATGATACATCGGTGCCTGGTGCCCACAAAGGTCAGAAAAGGGCATTGGATCGTCTGGCAGTTACAAATGGTTACGGGGCTGTGTGGGCTCTGGGAATCAAACCTTGGTCCTCTTCACGAGAAACAAGTGCTTTTTTTTTTTTTTTTTTAAGATTTATTTATTTTATGTATGTGAGTACGTACATTGGAGCTGTCTTCAGATACACCAGAAGAGGCCATCAAGTGCCATTACTGATGGTTGTGAACTACCATGTGGTTGCTGGGAATTGAACTCAAGACCTCTGGAAAAGCAGGTGGCGCTCTTAACCACTGAGCCATTTCTCCAACCTCTAAAAACACTTAAAATTGCTTCCGTAAGTACTTTTTTTTTTTTTTTTTTTTGCTTAACAGATCTGGAATACAGCTAGCTGTTCAAAATCAACTCCAAAACAGGCTGTCCCATTACAATACTACCAGTGTTGATGGACTAAGTTGTTGCATGTGGTCAATTTAAAAGCCACAACACAAACCTTGTAGGCATTTATCAAACCTTTATTTAAAAGAGGCAAACCTGGAGTTTTGAGGAAATGAACTCACCACCACCGTTTCAATTCACATCTCTGGCTTTCCACTCTGAATGTTTTCAACAGCACTTCTATGAGTGTAGAACATTGGCAACCTGGGGCTCTGCAATCCTAGCAGGCTTCAGACAAAGAAACATTAGAATTCCAGACCCAGGTTCTCCCTATGTCACTAGGTACATAACTGGGTACCATTCCCATCTACTCTCCTGCAGACCACCACCTGATGCCTTTGCTCTTTCTTCTCTTGCTGCCTGACTGGGGATTGAACTTAGGGTGACACAATACATGAAAGGCAAGTACACTACTACCACTATTAGTTTGTGGAAATCAGACCAGCCTTACTTGTCATGGGCCATGTTTCCATCCTTAAAGAGATCATGGTTATCTGAGAGACAGAAATGCCACCTCTCCAGCCCCTTTTATGTTTTTTGAGACAGGTTCTCACTATCAGCCTAGGCAGGATTTGAATGTGTTTGTTTCTTCAGCCACATCTAGTATTACAGGTAAATACCCCACACTGGTCTCTTTGATTGAATTTTCCCACAGAGGTTAACCCAGAAGCCTCAGACATGATGGGCAAGCTTTACTACTGAGCTACAGCTCAAGCCAAGAGCTCTGAGAGATGCTAGATTTTTTTGTTGGTTTGGGAAACAGGGTTTTATTATGTAGCTCAGGCTAGCCTTGAACTTCTATTCCTTTCACCTCTAGCTCTTGAGGGCTGGGATTCTAAATGTGCCACCACACTGAATTCCTTTTTTTTTTTTTTTTTAAACTTTGCTTTCATTTTAAAAACTCATTCATTGAAGGACATCTGGGTTGCTTTCATTTTGGTCTATTATGAACATAGTTGCTAAAAAGAGAAACTAGATCACTCATTCAAACATCACTGGTGGGGAAGTTATTTCCAGTTTTTAAAATATGCTATTTATTTTTCTTTATGTTCATTACATGTATGTCTGTGTGAGGGTATCAGAAGTCCTGGAACTGGAGTTACAGACAAGTGTGAGCTGCCATGTGGGTGCTGGGAAAGAAACCTGGGTCCTCTGGAAGAACAGTGGTGGTCCTAACTACTAAGCCATCTCTCCAGCACCCCACAGACTCATCTTAATCTTATTTTCAAACATTTATAATAGATTTAAATCATATATTAAAAAATCATGTATTTAGTTTTGTTTTTTAAACAAATGCTAGCCTGTTAACCTAGAACTTGCTTCTGATCCTTTGGCTGGCTGTATAAGGGCCTGAGCCACAGGTATGCACCATTGGCCAGGTTTATGAGGTGCTGAGGAGGGATGGAGATGTTATAATAGGTAAGTACCAACTAGGCTACACCCCAGTCTTTATGCTGTTTGTTCTTAAGGACTCAATGTATGTCAGAATTTTTTGAGGGGACCACCAATATAGCTCAGTGGTAGAATGCTCATCTACAGTGCACAAGAACCTAGGTTCAATTCCCAAGTTTAAAAAAACAACCCAAGTTAGACTTGTCTTTGATCCCAGCACTTGGCAGGCAGATACTGTGAATTAGACTCCAACCTTGTCTACAAATCAAGTTCAGGATGGCCAGGGCTACAGGGAAACCCTGTCTTGAAAAAACAAACATTCCAAAACAACAAGAAGAAGAAGAATAACAATAATCAAAACAATTCTTTTCTTTTTTTTTTTTCTTTCTTCTTTTTTTTTTTTTTTTCCCTCTGTGAGCAAGTACAGGCTGGATTTGAACTAGGGAGAGAGAGCAGCCTCAGCCTCCAGAGCGCGGTGACTGCAGCAGTGCTGCCACTGCTGGCCGGCTAAAACAAATCTTTTCATCGAGATGTTTTTTAGCCGGGTGGTGGTGGCCCACGCCTTTGATCCCAGCACTTGGGAGGCAGAGGCAGGTGGATTTCTGAGTTCGAGGCCAGCCTGGTCTACAGAGTGAGTTCCAGGACAGCCAGGGCTACACAGAGGATCCTGTCTCGAAAAACAAAAAAAAAAAAAAAAAAAAGAAAAAAAGGAGATGTTTTTTAAAAATGCACTTTGATGATTAAATCTGAAGCATGTATGACACTGAAGTTTCTCCAGTTTAATCTATATTTCAGCTTACATTATTTAATTAATTAATCTATTTATTCGTATAGTGGTTTTTTTTTTGTTTGTTTGTTTTTCTTTTTTTTTGATAAAGGGTTTCTCTGTGTAGCCCTGGCTGTCCTAGAACTTGATCTGTAGACAAGGTTGTCCTCAAACTCAGAGATTCACCTGCCTCTGCCTCCCAAATGCTGGGACTAAAGGCATGCACTACTGTCACCACACAGCTAGTTTACATTTATTAAGATCACAGGTATATTACATTCAAAGTAACAAAGCTCCTGGAAATAGACAGTCAGAAACTAAGAAGGAAACTGTCTCTCTTAGTGTGTGGACTGCATAGTTAGCCTGCTTCCCTTTCCATTACAATAGAATGTTCTGTTGGGATTACTAGGAAAACTTTTGTGGCTGTGGTCAAACCTCAGTCCTAGTGTGCCCTGGGATCGATCTCTGGCACCAAAGATAAGGGAGTTCGCTTAAAGCTTAGACTACTTACATTTGGCATTATGTCAAATCTGTGCTCCATGAACATAGGTGACACACAGGTGATTGTGGGGTACAATCTACTGCTAAGGTGTTTTTTTTCCTGAGACAAGACCTCAGGTAACCCAAGCTGTCCACAAGCTCCTTATCCTTCTGCTTCAGCCTTCTAAGCACTGGGCATTAATTAGTCACAATGCTAAGTCCAAGTTCTTTCTTGACAGACAAGGGTAAAATGTTAAAACAATGGTTACTCTCTACAGGGAGAAGAACATATATCCAACTAAAGTGGTAGCTCCTGTTGAATGTAGGAAAAAATATAGCAAGGGGAAAGTTTATGCACTAGAGGATGGAGAGAATACTCTCGGCATAGAGTAAACACCGTAACAAACTCAAATAAACAGCAGGGTTTCCCCAAAATCCAAGCTTTAAAGGCCTAATAAAAATTTGTATGAATTAATATATACATGCATTTTTTGAGACAGGTTCTTATATAGCCCAGGTTGTTGCATCAAAACTCACTATGTAGCCCAAGTTAACTCTGAACCTCTACTTCCCAAGTCGTGGGATTGCAAGCATGTTACATGCCCAGCTTCAAAAAAAAAAAAAAAAAAAATATATAAATATATAATATATATATAATATATATAATATATATAATTATATATATTATATATATAATATATATATATATTAACAAACTTTGTCCCAAACAGCTGTGTTTAACTCACTTGTAAAAATAATAAAAGCTTTATCATTTAGTCTCTGGTCAATAAGAAAGAAAACTTTACCTTAAAAAAAAAAAAGAAATCTTTGCTAGACATAACAATTTCACACAAAGGACACAAGACAGACTACAATATTGATCAGTATTATCTTCCTTGTATTTGTAATATTTCCACATGTTAATACTGTGACAGAAAAGGATTACTCCATATTTTGCAGGAGAAACAGGCTTTGAGATAATTAGACTTTGAAGAATAAAAACACAAGGACTTCCCATTCCACTAAAGCAATTGTTGAACATACACAACTGGGATTTTATTGCTTTAGATGATTATGTCCTGGCAAGGAACAAGAGACATACCTAAGCAGCCAAAGGGAGTCTCTTCCAAGAATGGCGTAGACACTACCCAGCATGTCAAGGTGAGAGGGTAGAAGCTTTACTGTTGGGAAAGTGTACTAATCAAGTGCTGCCCCAAAGATCACCAGGAAAGGCAACAAAGCAATTGCAGATGTATCATGCATGAAAGGTAATTACAATATATTCTTTAATGAGCAGACAAAACTATGAGGCAAATTTTACAGTCATTGGAACAAATAAACTAGATTTAATCACTAATGCCCTACTGTCAGTTGTTTCAGTATAAAATAATGTCTAAAAAGTATATGCTTCAATTATTTACTTTTAGAACCCCCTTTGAGATAATAAAGACACTGTAACAAAATATCATTATCTTAATATACATTATCAACACCAATATGATACAGATATATAATTCTCCTTTTCTATATGTATGGTGGAAATACTGTAAAACCTAGAAAAAAAGGATGAAAACAGACTGGCCAGAATTCAAATTATCAGACTAATCCATGATACAAATTTCTAAGGAAAACTTAAATAACCCATCCTTGCTACATTTACTGGCCTATGGAAAGTGCTGTCTGAAAAGAGAAAGAAAATGAAAAACTCATTTTTGCTTCAAGTATTCGGTTTGTGCTCTGAATTTTTATTTTATTTAATTTCACTGCTCCTTATTTTACTTTAATGCAGGGTGTCTTGTGACATTCACAAACTAGCAATACTCTGGCCTTAGTCTCCTGAGCAGCTGGGGTGATAACCATGTTCCACTGTACCTGAGTTCACTATTTTAGTCATTAGTCAGACATAAAAGAGAAAAACACTTTAAATGAATCATTTAGAGTAAGAATTCCAAACAAAGCCATTATGAATGATGTCTCAGAGCCAATCCTGGAACAGTAATGTGTAAGGTATCTCTCACAGGTCAGATGTAGATGACAGCACTTCTCATAGCATACCAATTTCTGTTCTCCCTTGACACATACGTGCATTATATCTCATAGGATATTTTACTTTACAAATCCTTCTTTCAGTCACTGAAGAGGTGATTTCCAAACATAAAATGAATACACCTGCTAATCCTGAGATGGTGGTGGCAGGAGTGATGGTGGTGGTAAACGAAAAGCCATGATTTTTCACTCAAACTTCTGCTTTAGTTTTTTTTGGAAGATGGCTGGCAGAATAGAAAGAAGAGCCAAAATCATCAGAATAAATACCGAGTTCCAGGAAACAGCTTCCCCTGCTGTTGTGAGCTGATACAGAGTTGTTCCTGCCTTGATTGCTACAAAAGAGGGAGGGGCAACACCTAAAATAAAATAAAAAATAAAAAACAGTGAGTGAGTGAGGAGCAGTGGCAGCCTGTCAAGAAAAGGAGAAATCACCTTTTCATATGTTTGCATGTTTTGTGCACAAGTATGTAAGTGTACCATGTGCATGCAGTACCCAGAGGTCAGAAGAAGTCATCAGATCTCTAGAACTAGAGCTACAGACAGGTGTAAGCCTCCATGTGAGAACTGAACCCAGGTACTCTTGACCACTGAGTCATCTCCCAGACCCCCAAATCATATTTAAAAAAATAAATTTCTGTGTGCATAAAATGTCTTTCAGGTACTCAGCTATTTGCAATTTGAAGAAAGGATTAAGAATTTAAAGCAGGCACTTAGCATACAGGAGGCAGTGATCAATCCCAGGACACACCAGCATTCACATGGATTACACTTTGAAATGATAATGTTATCTGACACACAGACTCAAGTATATAACATGGAAGTACAATTAATTTTAGGTGTTACTTTTCCTCATCCTCTTACATGGCTCACCCAGTTCTACCAACAGCTGTGTGCTGGGTAAAATGAATTCTTTGTTACATGCAGCAAAATCAAATATCTCCCTGTTGTCTCAATTTAAATTGAATTTAATATTCAAAAGAACAAGGCAAGCCAGATGCTTCAGTGAGTCAGCATTTGTTTTGGAAGTCTAGGGACCTAAGTTTGATCCCTGGAACACACACAGAAGTAGAAAGAGAAACCAGGCTGGATGTAATAAAACACACTTTTAATCTCAGAACTTGGGAGGCAGAGGCAGGAGGATCTCTGTGAATTTGAGGCCAGCCTGGTCTACATAGCAAGTTAATGTTTTAAAAGTTAGTCTTGGGGCTACAAAGATGGGTCCACAATTAAGAGCACCAGCCATCCTTCCAGAAGACCTGGGTTTAATTCCCAACACCCACATAGCAGCTCACAACTGTCAAGGGATCCAACATACATGCAGGCAAAACATCAATGTACATAAAATTTTTAAAAAGTCATTTAAAAAGATATTTTAGGCACTGGAGAGATGGCTCAGCAGTTAACAGTAGTGACTGCTTCTCCAGAGGTCCTGAGTTCAATTCCCAGCAACCACATGGTACCTCATAACCATCTGTAATAGGATCTCATGCCCTCTTCTGGTGTGTCTGAAGACAGTGACAGCGTATTCATATACATAAAATAAATAAATCTTAAAAAAAAAAAAAAGATACTTTAAAAAAAGTAAGTTGGGGCAGTGGTGGCGCAAGCCTTTAATCCCTGCACTTGGGAGGCAGAGGCAGGCGGATTTCTGAGTTCCAGGCCAGCCTGATCTACAGAGTGAAGTTCCAGGACAGCCTGGGCTACACAGAGAAACCCTGTCTCGGAAAAAAAAAAAAAAAAAAGTAAGTCAGTTCTGTAATTCCAACTACTACAAGGCAGCTAAGGCAGGAAATCAAGCTTTGCCTAAGCAATTTGTCCCAGAGTAAAGAGTGAAAACAAACAACATGGCCAGGGGTCTAACTCAATGGTATAGTGTGTGCCCAACAAGCATGAAGCCCTAGGTTCAAGCCCAACCCCCTTGCCCCAGCCCACTACAGAAAACTAGGTTAAGAGATGTAACTCGAGAGAGAAAGAGAGAGAACGAGAAGGAGGGAGAGGTCAGTGGTAGAGTACCAGCCTAGCATGCATATGGTCCTGGGTTCCAGCTCTACCTGCAACATAGACAAATAAAAAAAGTAAAAGGCAGGAAGATACTAATGAGTCTGGGAAGACACAGCAGTTTATAACACAATGTAAACGCAAGAGCTGGGCTGCCAAGATGGCCATGTGGTTAAGAATGCTCGCTGTTCTTGTAGAGAACTAGAGTTCAGTTTCCAACATCTATTCAGGGTAGTTCACAAACGCCTAGAACTCCAGTCTCTGGCCTCCACAGCTACCTACATTCACATGCATATACTCTCACAAAGACACATAATTAAAAAATTAAATTAAAAAAAACAAAAACCAGTAAGCCACAAAAAAGACCTCACAAGCACTAAACATTAAACTTTAGTAAATATTCAATACATAAAATCTGCAAGCTGAATCCAAGCAATTTAAAAGGAAAAGATAAAGAATAGTCTTCCTAAAGAAAGGCAACATTCACAAAATTAATTAAAAAAAAAATTGTAGTTCTGGGTATCAAGCCCAGAGCTTTGTGCATAGTAAATAGGCAAGCACTCAATCCTGTTAAATGAATTGTTATGTCCATTTATTAATTACAAAATCTGGTATCAATTTCTTGATATCTCTTGATTTTGCTTCCCCTAGACTATATACCCATAATAAATTGGACTTAATATTTGATTAGAATGCAAAGAAGTTTAAAACCCATACTAAATATTTCCTTCTGTTCACTGAGAGAAAGAACAGAGTTAAAAAGTTCTGCTTGGGGACACAGTGAAGCCTGTGCAACAGAGAAAGTACTATGTAAAAGTTATCTTTGGTTGCTCACTAGTCATCACCAGCAAATTCTCTAACAGAAGAGAGGACACCTGGAGCTTGGCCTGGGAGGCTCAACAGGGAGCATGCAGTCTAGGCTCATAAAAAGAGATTTCAGCCAATAAAGCTCATGGCCTTAACCTTGAGATCCTGACATCTCTGATCTAACTGGCTCCCATTGGCAAAGGAAGAAAGGGCTGCTGGGCCAGAGTTGGGATGGAAAAATGTTCTCTTTGGGGTAAGGATGTGATTGGTGGTACAGACTGCTTGACATACAGGTCTCTCACCCACACCCATTTGAACTCTAGTATCACCAAACAAACAAAAAAAGGTGAAGGGGTTCTGCTTAGTCTCACATTATTAAAATAATATCTAGTAGAAAGTGCTCATTCTTTAAAGAGGTAACACATTACAACACACTGAACAAGCTATGTATCTAGGACAGGCTTTGTGCCCAAGAGTTATATATGGTACTGGTGATTTTGCAAACAGCAGGCAATCTAGGCCAGCTGGACAGTTGGACATGCACACAATGAGTTGTCACACAACATGAGTCAGAAGTCTTACCTAGAAAAGTGCCAATAAAAAACACTTTCAATGGTACATTTATCACAGGAGATGTAATATTAATAAACCAATTAGGTAGAAATGGTGTGATTCTCAAAAATATAATGTAGTTAATAAGATGTTCTCTATGACGCTCTACCTGTAAGAAATAAAACAGTATCAGTTAAGACCAATCTTCAAAGTTGTTTAATATAAAATACCTTAAATTCTCACCCCAGACATAACACTATTTACCCAACAGAAAAATAATGTGTTTTCTGGGGATGTAGCTCAGTGGTATAGCTTTTGCTGACCACATGCAAGACCAAGGATTAGGGGCTGGAAAAATGGCAAGATTAAATACCAATTACTTGTATTTCTGTATTACTAGATAAATCACTTATACAAAACAGCTATTCCAAAGAAAATGTGTATGTAAATCTAATACTTGGTACACATATAACAAAAAGGTCACTAGAGTGAAAGTCTAAACTGAAAGTCTAGGCAGAGATTTCAGATGTTTTACAAATAAATGATCACAAACTCAAGTAAAATATAAAATGTTCTTCTCTGAAACAAGGGCTGAGGCAGGATGATCTCTATATTTTCTTTGAAGTGTAATTATTTCTTCTGATCTTTTTATTTTTGTTTTCTGTTTTTTGTTTTTTCAAGACAGGGTTTCTCTGTGTAGTCCTGGCTGTCCTGGAACTCACTCTGTAGACCAGGCTGGCCTCAAACTCAGAAATCTGCCTGCCTCTGCCTCCCAAGTGCTGGGATTAAAGGCATGCGCCACCAATGCCTGGTTTCTGATCTTTTTATAAAAATAGAATTCTCCCCATTATGGTTTAAAGTAAAATGGCCCCCATCAACTATAATATATGTTGAAGCCTGGGTCTCTACTTGCTGGAGCTAGTAAAGGTAACATCAACTGGAAGGAGGGGGTCAGCTGCAAGAAGTAGGTTATTGAAGGGTGTTCTTGGAGTAGGATCCTGTTGGGTTCCTCTTTGCCATGAGATGAACAGACACTGCCACAAACTCCCACTGCCCTAATATTTTGTCCTACTAGTAGCCTAAAAATGAACAGAGCTAAGGACTACAAACTGAAACCTCTCAGAAAAATCATGTTTATATTTTTTCCAGCGTTTGTTACAATAATAAAGGGTATAATAAAACTCAAAGATTATGGTAGTAGCATTTTTCTGTGTACAGCATATGAATCATTGCTAGTCTTGTTTAACAGTTTTTCCTATTGAAATGCCTGGCAGCAGTAAGCTGAAAGTTCTTCAGTCAGACATTGACAATTTGCTACATTCACACAAGACATGAAGTGACTAATTTTGGAATGCCTTCATAGTGACATTAACTCTTCTGCCAACAGAGTATACCAAAAAAAAAAAAAAAAAAGTAGCCAGGCGGTGGTGGCGCACGCCTTTAATCCCAGCACTTGGGAGGCAGAGGCAGACGGATTTCTGAGTTCGAGGCCAGCCTGGTCTACAGAGTGAGTTCCAGGACAGCCCGGGCTACACAGAGAAACCCTGTCTTGAAAAACCAAAAAAAAAAAAAAAAAAAAAAAAGAGTTGGAGACAGGGGGAACTTGAATTCAAGGTAAGCACAGGCTACATGACACCCTGTCTAAAAAAAGTAAAGCCAGTGGGGCTAGAGCAACAGCTTGGTTGTCAAGAGCACCTGATGTTCTTCCAGGGGACCTGCTCTCACATCCCAGCACCCATAGGAGGCTCACAACTACCTGTATCTCCAGTTCCAGGGGTCTGACTCTATTCTGTCCTCTATAAACATCAACACACAAACATATGACACACACATACAAGTCAATTAAAAATCAATTGGAAATAAAATTTAAAACTAAAGTAAAATTGCCAGCAGGGTGACACACTCCATTAATCCCAGCACTCGTGAAGCAAAGGCAGGCAGATGTCTGTGAGTTCCTTGTCAGTCAGAGTTACGTAAGAGACACTGTCTCAAAACAACAAACAAAAGAAGGCAGAGTGCTGAGGATGCAGCTCAGTGGCAGAGCATTGTGCTTTGTACAAGCAGGGGCTTGGATCCTTAGCATACACCAAGGAAGAGCAAGAGGGGAAAAAAAAATATAATAACAACAAGCATAAACATCCTTTCTGCATCCCAACAATACTATTTTTGTCAAAATTATTATGAGTGAATTTCATACATGAATTACCTAATGTATGGAAAGCACTAGCTCGACCCAGTGGGATATATTAAGAAAAAAGACAAACAGGTGGTGATTGACGCACACCTTGAATCCCAGCATTCAGGGAGCAGAGGCAGGAGGATCTTTGTGCGTTTGAGACCAGCTTGATCTACAGAGCGAATTCCAGGGCTACATGGAGAAACCCTGTCTCAACCTACCCTGCCCAAAAAAGAGAGAAAAGGGACATGTAACTTTTTTTTTTTTTTTTTTTTTTTTGGTTTTTCGAGACAGGGTTTCTCTGTGTAGTCCTGGCTGTCCTGGCACTCACTCTGTAGACCAGGCTGGCCTTGAACTCAGAAATCCACCTGCCTCTGCCTCCCAAGTGCTGGGATCAAAGGCGTGCGCCACCACAGCCCAGCTGACATGTAACATGTAACTTGAGAATGTGTTGGAAAGTGAGTCTAGAGGGTAGGAAATAGGGAGTGTATATCATCAAAATACATTGTATCCACATGAAATGCCACATAAAAAGGTCATCACAAAAAATATAAACTGTGCCACTGTAAATCTGGTCAAGAGCCCATGGCTAGAGCGATCATAGGCACTAACATGTTATCAAAGCCTTCTAAATCTGTATGTTTATACATGTAGATTAGTGCTACTCTCAAAAAACCAAACCAAACCCTAAGTGGTTTTTTGTTTTGTTTCGTTTTTTGTGGTGGGCAGCAATGCACAGTCATAACTGGCCAAAGTGCTGACATTAAGTCCTCAGATCTAAATGGGTTTCAGGGAAGATCACAGGAGAGGAAAGAATTTAAGAGCTAGAGGATGAAAGGAATTCTGTGAAATGATATCTGGACATGAAACGGCCACTGCACTCATGAATGAGAGCAGTTATGGCTACTTGTCCAAGATTAAGCAAGTAAACCTTCCAGCATAGATGGAGAGGGGTTTATGAGGCTCTACCGCCAGCTAGGAGGCTATTGGTAGTTAGTGGCTATTATTAGAGTGAGGGGTCCCTTTTCTGAGGTAGTAGGTTGCTCATCTTTTCATTCAGTTTAGGACCAGTCCCTGAAATGGTGCTGACCACTTTTAGGGTGGGTCTTCCCATCTCACATAACCCAACTAAGAAAAGCCCACAGATCAACCCAATCTAGACTATTTCTCACTTGAGTCTCTCTTCCAGGTTATTCTACTTTGTGGTGAGTCAGCAATTAAAACTAACCATCACATTTTAAAATAAACTTCTTGTTGGAGTGGTGGCTCAAACCTTTAATTCCTCTACTCCAGAGGCAGAGCCAGGCAGATCTGAATCTGAGGCTAGCCTAGTCTACAAATTGAGTTCCAGGCCAGCCAGAGCTACACAGTGAGATCTGTAACAAAAAATACTTAAAATAGACATGTGTGAATATAATCAAAATAAACTGTATAAAATTATCAAATAACTCTTTTAATTTCTTATAATATTTTTTTAAATGATGACAAAATCAAAGAACCACAAAGAAACTAAAGTTTACAGCTACCTGCTGTGACCATTTCACTGCTTTGTCTGTTAGGTATTTGTATACAACGGGTCTTCCAACCAAGTAGGAGAGCATGTAGCAGAATGATGCACCAAGTCCAGAGCACTGGAAAACAAGAAGTCACATGCACCTTGTATTTTTCCATCTTATTCCTGTAGATGCATTTACTTAATTTATCTCTTTTAGAGCCAGGCAAGGTAGTCCATATATTATTTCTTATTTAGAGAATAAAAACCGAGGCTGGAGAGATGGCTCAGTAGTTAAGAGCACTGACTGCTCTTCCAGAAGTCCTGAGTTCAATTCCCAGCAACCACATGGTGGCTCACAACCATCTGTAATTGGATTTGATGCCATCTTATGGTGTGTCTGAAGTCAGCTCCAGCATACTCACATACACTAAATAACTAACTAACTAAATAAATAAATCTTTTACAAAAAAGAAAGAATAAAAACCCATTTGATCTAGTCCTTTCTCAAACTAACTCAAACAAGAGCAGTGAAAATAAATTGGCACCTGTGATTAAACTTTTGACCATATCCAGTAATTACTGCTAGCCTTCAGCTTAAGGAGCCATTTGTTCCCACCCCCTACTATTGCTATGCATAAAGACACTATTCCCAGACCAGGGACTCACTGTGTCCACACATACGCTTAAGTCCATCTGACCTACAAAGTACAACAAGGAAAGAAAGGCTATGAAACCACAAGTAAGTCTATAGTACCCTCATTCTAGGAAAACGAAACTCTTCAGAGCTCCTTATGAGACTGAACAGAAATATATTAACATTAGCATCTTGAAAACTGATGAACGTAAGATGAGACTGCCTGGTGGAGCTCGGCTGCCATTATCATCCCCAATGCTCTACTTATTTTCATGTCTCCAAATTCATTTCACATACTTACCAAACAAACAAGGAATAAGGCTAGTGGGAAGGGATAAAGAAATCCGGAGAGAATACTGAGGAATATGGAACCCGGGATAGCAAACGTTTGCAAACTGTTAACTTGTAAGTTAAGGATTAAGACATAATGATGTGGAAGCCTTACAAAATAAAGTTGACATTCAAAGAAAATTATAATACAGAAACTGTGTTAATAACCCCAGAGTAATTTTATGTAGTATTATTCCTTTGTGTTGGACTGAACCCTGTCCCATGAGGTCAGGTGGGTTTTTCTACTTGTAGTATCACAGCTGCACTAAAATTAGTTGTGTATTGTGGAGATTCTGGTTATTTTGTTTTGACGATTAGCAATACTCAACTTACAGTAAAGGATAATGTAAAATCATAATCAAATGTCTAAAAAGTATATAAGTGGTCAGCCAGATGCCTCTAGCTCCAAGCTAGATACCCATTAGCAAATGATACAAAAATGCAGTAAGCAAATAAATACAATATTGGTAAGATTATGCTAAGAGGAAATCTAGAACAAACATCCCCAACAGGCACCAGGCAGGGACAAATTGGGTGGCTTAGCCAGAAAAAAAAAGTCTTCAGTAATGTCTCCTTGTTTTGGGTGTTTTGTTTTTTTAAGACATTCTCATTTTATAGCCCCTGGATGCTCTGGAACTTTCTCTATAGACCAGGTTAGACTCAAACTCAGAGATCCACCTGCCTTAGCACCCCTAGTGCTAAGATTAAAAGCACACTAGTAAGTGCTAATGAAGACTGGCTGATTAACTATGCTGTATCCCCACCTATCATTCTCCCATTGTTCCAGCTTAGTAATGCTTTTTTAATACTCAAAACCTAAGACATGAACTTAGCATAAACTTACTATTTTTTTAAAAACTGGTCAAATGAATGAACACTAGAATTAAAATACAAATCTTTAAAAATTATAGCCAAAAAAAAGAGAGAGAGAATAAAATAAAGGGGCTGGAGAGATGGCTCAGTGGTTGAGAGTGCTGGCTGTTCTTCCAGAGGACCTGGGTTCAATTCCCAGCACCTATAACATCTACGATGTAAATTCAAAAGACTAGGGGTTCATTGTCATTATTGGCCACATAGCAAGCTTAAGAGCAGCCTGGGTTATATGTGACTGTTTTTCTCTATGTAAAGGCTGGCCTTGAACTTGCAGAGAACCATTCAACTCTGCCTCTGGAGTGCTGGCTGGCATTAAATGAGTTATAATGTTTGAGAGCTGAAGAACTAGAGTTCCGAGCTGGAAAAGGCTACACTGTGAGACTCTGTCTCGAAAAACAAAACAAACCCCATTTTGTTTGTTTGTTTGTTTTTTGGTTTTTCAAGACAGGGTTTTTCTGTGTAGCCCTGGCTGTCCTGGAACTCACTCTGTAGACCAGGCTGGCCTCGAACTCAGAAATCCGCCTGCCTCTGCCTCCCAAGTGCTGGGATCAAAGGCATGCACCACCACCACCAGGCACAAAGCCCATTTTATTTTAAATATTAAATTAAATTAATTTACTTGGGTGTGTATGTGTAAGGGTATGAGTAACATGTGGAGGTCAGAGGACATGGTTTAGGAGCAGGTCCTCTCCTTCTACCATGTGATCCTTGGCATCAAATCCAGGACATCATGCTTGGTTTACCAGCAGGTGCCTTTACTTGAAGACTTTTTACTGCCCTTTGCATTAACATTTTGAAAGGAAAACAGTCATCACTTTTAACTACAGAGTAGACCTTTGGAAACCTTTCTTGAACAAACTAGAAAACATTTTCCAGATAAAAGGATACAAAATATAGGTAGCAAAATAAGCAACCAATACTTGTACATAAAAGGTGTCCTTATATTTAGAGAGAACTTTTCCTAGCGCCTTGGCGTCATCCATATCTCTCGGAACCTTCATATTCACCCTCTCTTCCCTAAAGAAAAATAATAATGTAAAAAAATTTAAAAACAAGAGTTCCATGATAAAATCAACGTCAAAATGATGCAATGCAATTGTTCTATAAGGACAAATCCACATCTTTTAGTCTCAACAGTCTAAGCAAACACAAATAAAGTTTAAAATAATACAAATCAAAAATTAAATACATCTCTTTTAATATTGACTTAAAATTTAAATTAAACATTAAGAAGTTAACCATGAATATTAACATATTAAAAACATATTTAACATTATTTTGAATATTTTTTCTAAACTAAAGACAATAATCATTCATAATGAGAATTAGAAACTTTTTTGAAATCACACTTTACAGCAAAAACATATCCCAGGTCAAAACGATGAAAGCTACCCTACCTCCTTTCCTCTTTTTGAAACAGATTCATTTCGTAGGCTTGGCTGGTCTCAAACACACAGTTGAAATTTTTCTCTTTTCTCAAGACAGGGTTTCTCTATGTAACTGCCCTGGCTGTCTTAGAACTGTCTACACTAAGGTTGCCTCACACTCCGCCTGTCTCTGCCACCCAAGTGCTGGGATCAAAGTCAAGTGCCACCATATATTCCAGGTATCCTGTGTTACTGTGAGGAAGAGGTGACTACTGGGTGGAGGATGTGGGAAGGGCTGAGGGTCAAAGTGGGTGGATGGTGTGTGTGTGTGTGTGTGTTCCCTTGAGCCATGGTTTGAACTCTTTCATATCTAGCAGTGGGCTTCAATTCAGAGGAACGCTGGATTAAAGGTGTGTGCTGCCAAACTCTGGTAAAAAGAACTTTTAATTTGGGAACTAGCTCTATGAAAGGCTTCCAAAGAAAAAAAGTCAAGGCAATCCTTGGATATGGACTATTAGCCTTTCCTCTGTAGACCAGGTTAGTCTTAACTCACAGATACACCCTCCTCCTCCTCTGCCCCTGGAGTGGTGAAATTAAAGGTATGCACTATTTTCCTACCCCCCCCCTTAGATTTATTTATCTTATGTATATGATATGAATACATTGTCGATTTCACACCAGAAGAGGGCATCGGATCTCCTTACAGACGTTGTGAGTAACCACGTAGTTGCTGGGAATTGAACTCAGGACCTCTAGAAGAACAGTAGAGCTCTTAACTGCAGAGCCAACTCTCCAGCCCCTCCTATCCTATTCTTAAAGCAATGAAGGAAGTAGGACTGAGGTGTATCTGCTGTAGTCTGCTTGATTGACATACAGGAACTCTGGACCAAAACCTGGGGTGGTAGACCCACCTGTAAATCTCAGACTAGGGAGGCAGAGACAGCAGAACTACAAATTCAAGGTCATTCTTGGTGAAACCAGGAATTTAAGTCAAAAAGGAGATAAGAGAATCTTTGTAAAATACAATGGGCAGGAAGGCAAAAAGGAAGTCAACCAGGAAACCTGAACTAACGGTGCTTATGGACTTGCTATATGGACAAGAGCTAGTACACAAGCATCCTAATAGTTCTGTTGCTAAAGGAAATTTAGCTTTTAACTTATGTCATCTCTAAAACATCTAGACATTTTCAGTTTCTTTTGTGGTATACTTACTCACTAAGCTGAGGAAAATTTTTATATACCAAAAACATAACAAAAGCTGCACATGAAAAGATGGACACCAGTATAAGGAGTGATGTTCTTGCTGACCCAGCTTCTGCAGGAGGCTTCTCTGAAAGAAAACAGTAAACAGTGCTGATGTTTATGACTCAGTGATACTCCTGCGTCATTCAGTTAAACCTAAATGCCAGCATGCAATCCACTTAGTCCTAAGTCTTCTTATAACTACCAAGTGAACTTGTACTCTCCAACTCTATTAGACACATGTGCTTTTAGCTCTTGTAGCCACCACGCCTGTACTTGAAATTCATTAGCTTCTAGATCTTTCTGAACATTATCACCATATTCATTAATATTATTAAGGAATAAATAGTATCATACTTGTTATCTCCCCATCTGCCTTTCTAACTTTCTCCCAGGTCAAAGGTACTACTTGAGAAAGAATCCAACCTACAAGTCCATGGTGTCCATGCTTCACCAACCTACAAGTCATATACTTTCCCTGCTTCCTATGGACTATCAGTGACACACAGGAATCCTGTCATAACACTCTCTAAAATTGTTTCCATTTATTGACATCTTCAATTTTTGCCTCTTGTAAGCACTTTTTTTTCTAATTTCTGTATATACAGCTTCATCATTCAGGAGGCAGAAGAAGATGGATCTCTATAAGTCTGAGGCCAGCCTGGTCCACAGGGTGAATTCAAGTTCAGTCAGTGAAATACAGTAAGAAAATAGCTAGAGCCTCAAAAAATTTTAAAAATTAACCAAATTGTACCTCTACATTTTCTGGTTTTTGAGATGGTTTCAAGTAGACAAGGCTGGCCTGCAACTCAAAAATGTAATCAAAGGTGACCTTTGAACTTATCTCCCTGTATCTAATGCATGTATAACACAAAATACACCCTAAAACACGAAAAAGAACAAAGAGAAAAAAAGCAAAAACCCAAAACCTCACATAAACAAAAGGCCACTGATGGTGGCCTGTCTGCAATCCTAGACAGGACCATTGCCAAAAGATGGACCAGTCTGGTCCACACAGTGAGTTCTAGACTTGGTCTATATAATAAGACTCTCATACAGACAAAAAAGTGTCATGGACTGGTATATTGGGGCCCACTCTTGGGATCTCAGCTCTCAGAAGCTGTGGAAATAGGATCTCCAGGTCAGGTCCAGATACACAGAGACTATCTTAAAAACAAATAAAAACCACTCACTAAAGTGCTATAGAGCCGGGCAGTGGTGGTGCACACCTTTGATCCCAGCACTTGGGAGGCAGAGGCAGGTGGATTTCTGAGTTCGAGGCCAGCCTGGTCTACAGAGTGAGTTCCAGGACAGCCCGGGCTACACAGAGAAACCCTGACTCGAAAAACAAAAAAAAAAAAAAAAAAAAACAAACAAACAAAAAAAATTAGCTAAAAACACATTTCCACTGTGTATTGTTTTTTTAAAAGATTTTATTATTTGTGTGGCTCCCGGGAGGGGGTGAGTGCAGGTCACCCAGAAGATGGTCCTAGATTCCCTGAAACTAGAGTTACAGATTGTGATGAGCTGATGTGCATGTTGGGAACTGAACCAGATCTTCTCCAAGAGCAGCCAGTGTGCTTAACTACTGAGGCTTTCCAGCTAACTGTCTCATCACTAACCATCTTTCCAGCCTCTTCACTACATATTCTGACAAGACTACTCTTTTGGCCTTTGTTAGCAATGGAAGACAGCAGTGAGCTGCAAACAATTTAATGGATATTTGTTCTAATCACTTCAGATATTTGAGTTTCAAAAGCTCGTAAAAGGATGCAATCATTACAGTTGCTGAAAAGCAATGAATAATATTATGCCATTACAAAATCAAAGCACTTACATTTCCCCCTTAAAACTATATTTAAGGGGCTAGACAGACAGCTCAGTGGTTAAGAGCACTGAGTGCTCTTCCAGAGATCCTGAGTTCAATTCCCAGCAACCACATGGTGGCTCACAACCATCTGTAATGGAATCTGATGCCCTCTTCTGGTGTGTCTGAAAAGAGCAATGGTGTACTCATATACATAAAATAAACAAACAAACAAACAAACAAATAAATCATTTTTAAAAATTATATTTAAAAGGCCAAGAAATTTCAGGTTAGTGTACTAGGCTAAAACCCCTTATGAATGAGTCTCCTTATTCCTTAGTTACTTTATTGGGTGTTTTTGTTGTTGTTTTGGGTTTTGGTTTATTTTGAGACAGGGTTTCTTCTTGTAACATACCTAGCTTGTCCTGAAACTCTTTTGTAAACTGGGCTGACCTAGAACTCAATAGAAAGCCACCCGCCTCAGCCTCCAGAATAATGGGATTAAAGGTATGTGCCACCATTTCATAGAAGCCAAGCTTAGGTCAACTGTTTTGTTTATACTATACATAGATAACAACTATTTTGGTTTTAAAATTCTGATACTTTTTGAAAGTTACAAATCCATCTCTGTGGGTGGCCCACTCCTTTAATCTCAGTACTCAGAAAATTAAAGCCGGTGGATCTCTGAGTTCCAAATCACCTTGGCCTATAGAACCAGTCAAGGTCTTTTAAAAAAAAAAAAAGAAAGAAAGAAAGAAAGTAAGTCCTGAGATGGTAGTGCACACCTTGGATCCTAGTACTTGGGAGGCCAGCCTGATCTACAGAGCAAGTTCCTCCAGTACGGTCAGGGCTACATGGAGAAACTTGGTTTGAAAGCAAATCAAACAAACAAATTTAAGTTACAAACCAGGGTACATGGAAATGCAAGATCTGAAAATTTTGCTTTTTCGAGACAGGGTTTCTCTGTGTAGCCGTGGCTGCACAGGCATTTGCTTCGTAGACCAAGTTAGTAGACCAACTTTCCTCTGCCTCCGGAGAGCCGGGATTAAAGGGATGTACAACTACCACCGGGCTAGAATCTGACACTTTGAAGTGGCACCTGGAAGGGCAAGTCCTTGCTCTTAATCACAACCTTGGTGTGGCTCTGTGACTCTACACAAGTTATGTAGCTGCATAGCCCTCAGTATGTTCATCTGGAAAACAATGCAATGAAAGCTCAAGTCTCTTAAACACCTGTCTGGGTGGCCTGGGTAACGAACCTGTCTATTTGGTGTCACAACAAGTCGGGGTCACTGTTTCCTTTAACTAAAATCTATTGAGAAAGAGTACCTACTAGAAATCTAGGCCTCTGTTGTGCGGGGTTTCTCGCCAACTACATGACTCTCTTGCTGAGATCCTTAGGCGCTGAAAGGTCCCTTTTTCCCTACAACCTGCACCATGGGATCCTAGTCTTTGGGGTAGCCTCAGCTCCGGCCCACAGGTCCACTCACCTTTCAGGTGATCTTTGCTACCTGACGCGGCGGAACCCTGCGTCTTCACTGCCCGGTCCCCCACTGGAGTCGAGTGCAGCATCTCGGTCTGCGATCGCTCGGCGACTCTGCCTTTCGCCATGGCTGCTGCGGGGGCCGCGAAGAGTTCCCAGTGGTGCCGCGCCCCCTTGAACGACTAAAGCTCCTCCCGCAGCTTCCTTTCAACACCGAGGTGCGCGGCACAGCCACTTACGGCAGGAC
This sequence comes from Mastomys natalensis, assembly GCA_021653895.1. Lineage (NCBI taxonomy): Eukaryota > Metazoa > Chordata > Mammalia > Rodentia > Muridae > Mastomys > Mastomys natalensis. The sequence goes on from JAJTUV010001203.1 coordinate 480,660, forward strand.
CCCCTCACCTGAGACGACCTCGAAAACTTGACACTCAGCGGAGCCTTCCAGAGATGTCAGGTGAGGGCCCGCCCAGAACCGCCCACGAGCCTCGCGCGCTCCTGCACGCCCAGTAACCGCGAGACAAGTCAGGAACGACCCCGCCCCCTCCGGGGCCCCGCCCACCTCACTGGTGCAGGGCGCATGAGCAGCCGCATTGGCAAGTCATGGGTCTGCGGCCTAAGGACAGACTTCTCGGCGCAGCTTTCGTCACGCGGAAGTGAGGCCTTGAGTACTTCAGACTCTTTGTTCCGCCGACCGGAAGTATCAGCGCGCGGCTAGATGGGGTTTCCTGATTTAAGAGTCCGTAAGTTCCGCAGCAAACGGGTTGCAAACCCAGTGAAAACTGGAAGCCAGGTCTGAAGATCGTGTAAAATTTAAAACATGAAATAAACCTACCTGAATCTCAAAAAATTAAGGCCCAGAGATAAGATGCAACCTATGAAGGTCACAGAGTGGCAGAAATGAGTTTAGAGTCCAGGTTTTCTTGTTCAAAACAAATGCTTTCCCGCCTTGAACTCACCTGTCACAAGTAAATTCACCTTACTCATTATATTTTGGCATTTCCTGAGCCAAGGCATAGCTTCTTGACAGTTTTCTACTCCTACCCCTGAGAACAGTTATCCACCTCGCTGGTAAGTATATTAGAGTCCCTTTTAAGTTTTAGGATTGTTTTAGTTGTTCTTGCTGACAGTGTAATCCTAGACCTTGGACATGCAAACCACACCATTCTGTTGCTGAGCGATGCCCCTATCCTATTAACTTCTTTTTTTTTTTTTTCCGTTATCTTCTTTAAAAACAGGTATCGAAGGTAATAATGGGGAATTTCTTCGTGAAAGGAACTTGGCAGTGTATTTTAAAATTTGGAAAAAAGGGGAGTGGGAAATTGGATTGTTTCTATCCAGTAATTACACTTATAAGAAATAATCTGACATCTAGAGAGTTGGCAGCTCAGTGGGTGTTTGTCTTTAAACTTGACAGTCTGAATTCAGTCTCTGAGACCCACATGGTGGTGAGAACCAACTTTTGCAAGTTGTCCTCTGATTTCGACATGACATTCATGCACAAGTGTAATATTAATAAAAAATTAAAAAGAAGAAAGAAGTCATTTCATAAAGAGTAAACAGAGGAGACATATCTAATAATGTTAGTATAGTAGTTGTCACCACAAAACAATTCTCACCCTCAAGGGAATAAGAATTTATTCTAGGCTGGAGAGATGGCTCAGTGGTTAAGAGCACCAACTCAGAGGTCCTGAGTTCAATTCCCAGCAACCACATGGTGGCTCACAACCATTTGTAATGGAATCTGAGCCCTCTTCTGGTGTGTCTGAAGAAAGCAATGGTGTACTCATATACATAAAATAAATAAATAAATCTTAAAAAAAAAAAAAGAATTTATTCTAATTACAGGATAAAACTGATAAGTCATTTTAAATGCATTGGTAGGGTAGAACATGGTGTTTTATATCTTTAACTTTAATCCCAGCACTCAAGAGGCAGAGGAACTCTAAGTTCCAGGTTAACCTGGTCCACATGGGAGGTCCAGAACAGCTACCACTCTATAGTGAAATTCTGTTTCAAAAAAAAAAAAAAAAAAATAAACCAATGCAAACAAAAACAGGGTCTAGAGTGTTGGTTTAGTGGTTAAGAGTGTTTGCTGCTCTTCTAGAGAATCTGGGTTCGATTCCCACCACTCACAACAGGAAGTGCACAACTGCCTATAACTCTAACTCCAAGTGACTAGATCTTTCTTTTGGCCTCCTTCCTAACCTCAGCACACATGGGGCACAGACAAACATTCAGGAACTCGCACATAAACATAATATAAATAAAATCTTAAAAAAGTATATACTTGTGGAAACATTAGGCAAGGGGTTTACAACAGAGTGAGGGAACTCTCAACTATTGGGTTGGGTTTTGTTTGTTTGTTTGAGACAAGGTTTCTCTGTGTAGCCCTGGCTGTCCTAAAACTCACTCTGTAGATCATGCCTCAAACTCAGAAATCCCTAGCCTCTGCCTTCTACATGATGAATTATCAGCTAACCTGAACTATATGAGAATGCCTCAAAATAAGTAAAACAAGAAGAGCTAATTAAATGTGATACCCTACCCTTGTTATCATAGCTCAAGAGTTAGAGACCATTCTCATCTATATAGTGAGTTTGAAGCCAGCCAATGTACATGAAGTCCTGGAGGGGAGTAGACAGGTAGAGAGAGGGGTGAGAAAGTCTGAGAAAACCTGTAAATTGCTGTTGCTGGAACCTTCAATCATAAGGCTTGGCTCTGAGTCCAAACATTTGCCCAAATTCAAAGAAAAGCCCGTGAGATATTCAGTGGATAAGGGTCATTACTGATAACCTGAGTTGGATCCACAGAACCCACAAGGTTTAAGGAAAGAACTAATTTAAACACAGTGTCCTCTGACCTCCACATTAATGTAGTGTCATGAGTGTACATGTATTCAACAAATATAGAAAAGAAAAAGTAGGCTAGGAATGTGGTAGTGTGCTAGACTAAAGTGTGTGACCCAAGGTGTAATCCCTAGTACTGCAAAACAACAACAAAAGAGGAGGAAAAGTCGTTTAGTTCAGTGGTAGACCACTTGTCCAGTAAGCACAAGGCCAAATAGCAAAAAGTGCAGTTAATTACCAGTAGGGTAAAAATAAAGGAAAACTAAAAAGTAAATTCAATACTAGCCTGAACTACAAAAAAAAATTAAAAAAAAGAGAAGAAGAAAGAAAGAGAGAAAAGGAGAAGAGGAGGAAGAAGTTGAAAGGAAGAGCACAATGACGATGAAGAAGATAATGAAGGTGACAATGACAACAGAGAACTCCCGGCCAGGGAGATAGATTAGTCAACTGAAGCACAAGAGAGAGGTGGTGACACGGCCTTTAATCCCTGCACTTGGGAGGCAGAAACAGTCAGATCTCTGTGAGTTTGAGGCCAACCTGGTCTATAGAGTAATTCCAGGACAGCC